>JAVJAQ010000137.1:13411971-13776971 GCA_032362365.1 Zygogramma bicolorata | reverse complement strand
TTTAGTGAGTCTCAATGATGATTTGAGCTATTATTGTTGCTTGAACTACTGCCACTCAATAGGAATTAATACTGATATGATTCTAACGAATTTTAAAAGTTCAAAAAACATTTAACATCAATATTCTATGTTGAAATTCACAAACAGTCATGAATTCAAAAAGTTGTAGGTAGATATAACTGTTAATTATTCAACGATCCTGTGAAGATGGTTATTAATACACGAGCATCAACTGGAATACGAAACAAGCGGGAGTGAGTTGCATATGGTATATGTGAGTGTATTGATAACCATCATTACATGAGAGTTTTATACGCTATTTTTCTATACCCGAGAAATAATGAGGAAATATGATCATTATATTTATCTTTATACTGAACCCAATAACAGTAATTAACCGTATTTCCTTAAAAAATCTACGAAATTCTGATTGATGGTATTACCTGGGATATTAACATGGATATAGAAAAGTCATCAACATATCATTCATATTTATATTGAACATGATAGAGTGTCCCATTGTTGAACTATTATTCCATCGAAAAATAAATCGAAGTAAATACTGAAATCGTTCGAGAATTATTAAACGAAATTATTTAGTGAGCAATTATATTCGATGGTAGGGTGTTTTCACTTCATATGTGAATGTAAGTCATGGATTGGAAAAAATTAATATCTCATTCATAATTTGGAATGGGAGCAGTGATAGAAAGGACGTGAATAATAATAAGTGTTTGTATTCATCGAAAAATACCTTATACCATTATTATTAGTATTTTCCTTTCGAAATGCTCCCAATGCAATATGATTTGGAGGATACATTCTCAGTTTTGAGATGAAATACACATATTTCAAAATATATGTGCTCATAGAAAACGTTTGGGTGTAGGCTTACGTCTAGATTTCTCACGTTACAGGCAATGGATGGATTTATCAACCATAAAACTTCCTGTATCCGATAATACATAAATTCATTAATCAAAGTTGAATAAATATTTGAAACAATCTCAAATTCGATTAAACGTCTGTTTAATTTTTCAAGAAAAATATAAAACGTAACCGGTTTATTAATCAAATTGCCAATGATCAAAGTTCTTAAATGAAATATTTGGAAGAGCTTAGCTTAGACTCTGCTCTCGTTCCTGATTTCGCACGCCACTTCCACTGCAGTCGTTTCTGACACCTTTGGTTGCTGGACTCTTGGTGCCAGCCCTCGCACTGGTGACATTCGCAGAACACACCGTTCAAAGTTTGGTGGATTAGTGACCGAGGTAGATGCGAACCTAGCCCCCAACCTGCGGATGGTGGGCGTGGTGTCTATATTCCTCTTGTGCTCGGTCGGATTGAGCTGGAGCTGCAACAATGAATACTATCTTTATGTTGAAAAGTGACCGATTGTTCACAGCAGAGAACAAGTCTGAAAATCTACACCAGTCACCGAGTCAATCAGAAGAAAATATGTACAAGTAGTAGTCAAACTAATAAATATCTTGAATAAAGAAATAATCGCAAAGAATGCTGAGATAGATGTGTCCATATGAATAACCCGTTTGTGAAAAATTCATATCAGTCATCACCCTTCATATTTAAATTCCATGAAAGGGTAGTAATCGTTGGCTACAAGACGATTTCATGAGTATCATTAGAATTTTGCTCCTCTCCCTTATTTTTATCGAAGCTGACATTGACTGGAATATGTCTTCAACAGAATTATTCCTTCTCGTCAATTCCAGTCTCTGGTTTGGTATCTGTATATCGTCCCGATCTCGGCTTATGGTAAATAGTTGTTTCAGGCAAACCTGCAGACAGGGTGTAGTTGTTCAAAATTACGCCTTAAGGGTGCATTGATATATTCATGAAATTCTGTGCTGGGAGATTGAGATCACTTGAAACTAGTCTGCTTGAAGAAAATTATATAGATAGAACGCGAGATCATTCTGAGGCTCATGAAAACAAATTTCATCTTCAATGACCAACCTCCAAGAATAATCTCACGTTCTAGTCTATTCAATAACCATTTAGAGATTTCGTAGCGATCATAAAAAAACACAAGAGAAGTTTGCTGGCAACAACATTCCAGAGTATGCACGCGTTCTGGATATTCTATAAATGTAGTGATATGTGTTTAAGCTATTTTCAGTTCAACCCAGAAGATTATTAAATATTATAATGATTTCACTCACCAGCAAAAATAACTTAACTTGAATAATATTCGGCTGAATTGTGATACTCCTTCTAAACCGAGCTTTTGAATTGGGATCACAATATTATATTGCTCGAATGAAAGTATCAACAATCAACTAATTTTTCAGCACATAGATCAGTATTCGCAACGACATAGCCACTTGGAAACACAGGACGTGCATATGACTGTCATCTCAACTGCGAGAGTGACGATACGAATTCTTTGGGTTATTACTACAATCTACGTTATCATTTCTTGATCAAGTAGGCCAGCTCGGTCGTTTGATTTGCTGACAATCTTTTATATGGAGTGAAAACACCGGTACATAGCCACCTTAGATCGTATCTATAATTGACAACTTGATGATTGCTAATGGACAATTTGAAGTACCTATTGTAAAAAACGATGCAGTGGACTGTGACCTTTCGTAGAAGTGAACTCGAGTTCACAACTTTCATTCACAACTTCCAAAACCTACCTGGTAGTTGACTCCCACGTAAATAATCGGGTTGTAGCATATATTGCTTTTCGCTAACATGACTGGAATCAGTGCGCTAGCTGGCGATATGATGGACGGGCTCACAAGCTCCACTAGCATGGCTATAACGACGTAGGGCGTCCATGACAACAGAAAAGCGACAATCATTAGGAGGATCATGTAGGCGAGTTGACCATCTGTTATAGTTATTCTCGTCATGGCGATGTTATCCTGTAGGAAAAAGGTTCATCAATACAAGAATAGTTCCGAAAAAATAATCACGAAATTATACTAAATCCACTGCAGATGAACGTTAATAAGGAGAGTTACAAGTAGGATCGGAACGGCAGGCATATCAGTTGTAGCAACTTGTTTTCCCACATCTTTCCGGATGACCAGAGCCCTGTTCACCATTCTCATGAAATCTGTTGAGTCGGCCATTTTGAATCCTTGAAAGTGTCATAGAATGATCCCTACAGGGTGGCAAAGAGGAAGTCATCTAGATTCGTATAACTACTTTTCTTCGGGCTTGAAGGCCGTCGTTCTTTGGAATTTCTTCCTGAAGTTTCATCGTAAATGAGTCATCGGAGATGAGTAAGCCTTTGAAGAAGCTGGCCACTCGCGCTAGCGAAACGTCAGGAAGAAATTCCAGAGAACGACGGCCTTCAAGCCCGAAGAAAAGTAGTTATACTAATAACCTCGGCCGCAGAAGCCTTAACCATTTTGTCATCTAGATCCGCTAACGTTGAACCGAACCAAACACAACCTACTTCCTGGCAGTGGCATATATATGGATATGATATGATGATCATTTTCAAAAAAATTCAACTCACCTGCCTCGTTTTGAGAAATATTTGGATGAAGCTGAACAAGATGACAATGAGGGGTATGAAATAACCAGAAGTAAACAGAAACAGGATGTAACCCATTGGTGATCGTTTTCCCAAATTCACTAAACAACTGAAACAAGGAAACAGAAATTTCAATTCAACTGATTGAAATCATTGAGTTACACAGCACTTCCATGGAGGGTTTCATTCATTCCGGTTTGTTGAGAATAGGTTAGTGTTACATGAAGCAATATTAAAAACAACATATTGTAAAACGAACATACTAAAGAGTAGACAAATGACCAAAAACAATAAAATCATAAAAGATATGAACACAAAAATATAAATTTTGGTACTGGCAAACTTGGCAGCTTCACTTACTCTCCACTATAGGAACAATACTTCAATATTACATAATGTTGTATCAATTTGAAATCTTTCAGATAAAGTAGCTTCTGATATTTCCTGATACATGGCTATATGATTTCGTATTGGGTGATTTTTTGAGGGCCAGTCCGGGGCCAAAAAGGGGTTGATTCAAATTGAAAGCAGAAAATTCAAAAAAACTAATTGATGAAGTGATACTTGAATGTCGTATTTACTTACTTCACTTTATAGTGTGGTTATGAATTACTGAATCAGAGCCCCTCCATTGAATTCAGAAGACGGAATCGTATTAGTAGATCAACGATAAAATGTTATAGGTACTTGAAAGAGTCTGCTTCAACGAAAACACAACGTTTTCGCTTTGAATCAATAAGGTGATCCAAACAATGGGTTTTGAATTGAATAGAACATGAAAACATAAAATTCTGGAAAGTGTTTCTATGAAATTGTTTCAGGTATTTCTCTTCGAAATCATAGCTTCTTGAGTCATGAGTGTGCTATTGAAAGGATAAATAGAGTAGGTACCTGAATGATTCACAACGCAAAATGAACCATCAGTCTGTTATGTCATTCTGGTAGTATAAAGCAGAAGCGGGTGTTCGAAGAAATTGAATTTCGTTTTTTTATATATGAATTCAATATATTATAACTTTTTTTGAACTTGATTTTCAAATAAGTTTAATGGTTCCACAAATCCTTCGACCGTTCTCGTCGAGTGAATTCTCTTTTCAGGATCACCTTGTAGATATATAGAAGTGATTCGAAAGATATATGTGTTTTCGATGAAACAGTTTTTTTCATCAAGTATAACTTTTTTTGTATATTCGCAAATGGAAAACATTTTCCTCTTGGAAACTCAATCGGGACGGAAGGTGGGGGGAAACTATTTGATTTCTCACCATATATCTGCTGCCTCGTTCACATACTTGCCCCATCCGATTAGTGGGGGAACACTTAATACTAGGGAGTATGTCCATATTCCTGCAACTACTGACTTAGTGAATCTCCTTCTCAATCTGTACCTCAAACGCCTGCATACCACCAAATACCTCTCGAAGGCTAATAAAGTCAAAGAGGTTATGGAATTTATGCCTGCGATAAAGAAGACCACTTCAGATTCAGATACAATATACTACCTATATAAAGCCGCTTCACATTTGGGCAATGAAATGAAAAATAATTCAGGCAACGAATTTCCCAATAAAAGACCGTTTTACATCTGAATCGTTTCAACACACATTTGACCAATCAGGAATTGATCCGAAGCAGTCAGAAGCATGCACAGAATGAATATTGGAAAGCAAAATTCATTTTGCGCGTGCCTCTGACCGATTTCTAATCGGTCAAATGTGTTGTTGGAACGAACCTATCACTGTACTGTACTACCGTTAGCGACAAAAAAAATGCACCACCTGCACACTTTTAGCACTACTTTATTTTCCGTGAACAGTGGGTTCATATTTCTCAATGAAAAATATACTGAACTTTCCATTTCATCGGTGTATAACATCAAAAATTTTTCTGTGCAGGTTTACACAAAATAACCATCTCTAACTCTCAGAGATCATTTGAAGGCAATGAAGGGGGGATACTCACCTAAAACAGACATAAGAAAACCAGACATCTTACACATGCCTTGTCCGTATGTAATCCATTTTTCAGAAATGGATGACATAATAGGTGGTATAGGAAAGCCCAAAATGGATACAGCGAAATCGCAACATATTATGTTGAACACAATAATAGTTTGTGTTGTCCAGTACTGGAAAAAAATATATGATGTAGAAACGAAGACAAAGTTTCAAAATGTTATCTTGAAAGAATTCGTCAAGCGAATGAAATATGTTTTGAATATGGTATGTTTCAAACAATTGCCTGAAATTATTTTTTTTTTCACAACAGATTGTTTCAGGAAACTTCCTCCAATGAATGAAGGCATGATATGTTGATTATCATAGCAAGAGTTATACAGTGGGGCTTTTCCATCAAAGCCATTCAGGAAGCGCGCTTGCTTCAATTCCGTGTAACCACTTCTAGATGATCATTGGATATTGGATATTATTATTCCATATAATATCACATTATTATATCATATAACGTTATACTTTATTATTGGTAATAAACTAACTTTTCTGTCCCTCCACATGAGTGACATCACACCCAAGTTGACCAAAAACCCAAAAATCCCAATAAAAATTGATAAGGAAGTGGTTACGAGATATCCAGCTGAGCTGAGCCTTCCTTTTAAATCTAATTCATATCCCAACTCCTCCGTAGTCCCGTTAGCGAAGTTATCAATGATGACTGCTGCCATTTGATTAATTTTCAATGCAGTAGGTGCCACTTGTTCAATATCTCAGGGTCTGGTAGATCGTTTGTTCAGATTATCTGCAATGAGAAAGAGATCAATGCGACACTACATCCGAATTTCAGTAAATGTACAAAAACAAGCATATGAATGTAATTCAATATCAGGTCGCAATTCAGTTTCAATGTATTCGAATTGGGAATTTTACTTCTACTCGCTTATACCCTGAAGCAATTGAGATAGATAAACATTAGGATAACTTCAACAGGAAGGAAGAGGGACTGACCTTAGACAAAATTTGGCATCCCAGCATTGACGACAAAGCCAGACAGAAGTACAGAATCCGACGTACGACAGAATAGGGCCGACCACGAAATATTACCAAACATGTTCCTCCAGATTTGCCATTAGTCATAGTGGACTCACAGGAAAAAGTTCAACTAAGACTACGCCGTTAACCAACTGACAAACGTCCTTAGGAGTCAAAACTTCCACTTGAAAGGCGAATGTTCTAACAACTACACTACCAAGAACCGTGGAATTGCTTTTAAAAATTTTTGTTTCAATATAAGGGGTGGATATTTCGATTTAACAAAACTTATAATCGTTTTGAAGTTGATTTTATATTCTTTCATTTCTGTCAACAATTATGAGGTAATGCTTAATAGTAATGGAATTATAATGTCTACATTTCGACAATCTGTTCGGGGTACACACATCGAGCTATAGATATCGAAGTCGGGGTTAAAGTTATCGGGGTCTTTACGGAATCATTTCGATTATAATTTGTGATTATTAATAATATGGTCCGCTTTCCACCTCAAATATACTATTTCGCAGGAGATACATTTTTCCACAGAAATATTCTTTCAGAGAATGGTATATTACACATTGAGGTGGGAAGTGATTCATTCCTGTCGTAAGATCAGTTAGTTAACCGAGACGCAAAGCGTCGAGGTTAGCTATGATCTCGAGACAGGAATGAAACTTCCTACCGAGGTTGGTATACTATTTCATTTACAATCATCATATTTCGATCAAAATTGATAAATCTCTGTTTCGTTCTCTACATATCTAAAATATTACATTCAACAATAAACAAACAAATAAACAAACTGTTTATTGTTCCATGAGCAAGTGTTTAAAGTGTAAGAAAGATGCATTCGATGATAAAAATTCATTCAGGTGCGATGGCTGAAAAAGAATTCTTCATCTCGCATGTGCCAATGTGACTTCTACAGAGGTCAGATGCCTGCAACTTGCTGGTGACAGAAAACTCAAGTTTTTTTTTTGATGATTGATGGATTATTACAAATACCTGTACTGAAAACGATGAAGAAAGACTTGCAATCTGAAGTTGAAGATTGCATATGAGTCCTTGATAACAGACAAAGACAATCGAACAAAGGAACTGAAATCAGAGGTTGAGTCACTAAAAAGTCAAGGACCATTGAATATCCCACTTGAAAATATGTTTGAAGAATTAAATGAGCGACAATTGAGGTCAAACAACATAATGATCTACAATGTTAGGGAGTCATCATCTGGGGAAATAAGTGAAGAAATTGAAGAAGATAAGAAGGAGATCAGGAAAGTGATGGAGTCTATGGATATGGGTGGGGCAGTTAGCCAAGTTGAGAAAGTGCTTCGAGTAGGTCGTTCAGGTGGTCCAAAACATAGACCTATAAAAGTAATATTCTCCAATAGCCAAACAGTAAAGGAAATATTGAAATCCAAGAAGAAATTGATGAATACACCTATCAAAATTAGCGATGATCAGACAGAAATGCAACGGGAGGTGTTCAAAAAGGTGAAGGAAGAGTTGTCCCGAAGAAAGGCAAATGGTGAGGAAAATTTGTTCATCAAGTATAGAAGAGGTATCCCGAAAATAGAGAACGAAAAAAAACTAGAAAACACCCCGTTACAAATTTGTTGCCAAAATTTTGGAGGTATTCGTACAAAAATACAAGAACTAATGGAATTAGTGTCATGTTCTAGTTATGATATCATAATCCTAGTTGAAGCTGGCTTTCGCAAGATATTTTGGACTCTCAGTTGATCCTAAACTCGTACAATGTCTTCAGGTGTGATCGTAGCTGTGAATCAAGTTCTAACACCTGAGGAGGTGGGGTACTGATTTCAATGAAAAACTCGATAAAGGCAAGTGAGGTGAAGTTATCAATAAGGTCAGTCGAGCAGCTGTTCTTGCTCTGCACAATGGGAAAGGAGTACTTCATAGTAGGAGGTGTTTATATCCCACCCCAAGCAGAGGAGGTAATTTATTCACAACACTGCCAGGCTGTTGAGGAGGTGATCCAGAAATACAAACATTGTTAGTCCTTCATCTTTGGTGATTTTAACGTACTCGAGGCTGATTGATCTAACGAAGATACTGGAGTTCTAGTCAATTGCCCTTTAGGATCAAAAGCGTTGATCGAGGTCTCAATAAATATCTGAATGCCATAAATTGGAATGAAAACCCAAATTTGGCCGATATAAATGATACAACCACTGAATTTCATCACATTTTGAATATGGCAATAGCCTTGTTTGTACCTGTGAAAACATTCAAAACATCCACTTTTCCCAAATGGTTTAATGCAGATCTGAGAAAGCTGGTGAAGCAAAAAAAGTTGGCCCACAAAAATGCTATCCTCAGCAGAAGTGATCAAGACTATCGAGTCTCAGAATTAAGAAGTGCTTGTGAAAATCTTTCAAAAATTTGTTATGAAAATTTTATACAAGGCGTTGATGCAGCGTTTAATACAAATCCAAAATATTTTTGGCAGTTTATCAAAGACAAGAAATCGCATGGTAGTTTGCCATCTACAATGCATCATGAAAATTCTATAGCAACAAATAATGAACAAATTGCAGTTTTTTTTGCTGAATATTTCTCAACAGTTTACGACAATTCTCCTGGTGAGTTGGACGATCATCCTGGTTCGAATATTTACTCATATATTTCTAATCCCAGTATATCAACAATGATGATATTCCAGAAAATTTCAAAAATTCCCCCCAAACGCAGTTCAGGTCCCGACGGAATTCCAAATATTTTTCTGAAGAATGGTATATACCCCCTAACTCATCCCCTGTACCTTCTATTCAAGAGTTCTCTAAACCAGGCAGTGTGTCCAAATTAATGGAAACACAGCTTCATTATTCCAATTTTCATATCAGGCAAAACAAGGAAAATTTACAAAACTATGGAAGTGTCATCTATTCCAAAATTACTTGACAGTTTAATTTCAGAGCAACTCAAATTTTCATGTAGAGAAAGCTTGATCAATAACCAACATGGCTTTTCTCGAAATAAGTCGACTGTTTTCAATCTTCTCATCTACGAGCGAAAAATGTTGAATGTCTTGGAGGGTAGGATCAGATGGATGCCATATAAACTGAATTTTCCAAGGCATTTGACAGAGTTAATCACAATATTCTATTAAAGAAGATCGGAAATTTTGGTTCTACAAAACATTCAGTGAATTGGTTCGATAGTTTTTGTCTGGTGGTCGTTTACAACAGGTTAAAATTGGGGGATGCAAATCGAGTGATATATTGGTATTATCTGGAGTGCCACAAGGGTCACATTGTTCACCCCTGTTAATCAATATTTTTGTGAATGACATGGAATATTGTTTTGAGAACAGTGAATTTTTGATGTTTGCGGATGACCTGAAGCTATTCAGACCGATAAAGTCATACAATGACCAAATTCTCCTTCAAGATGACCTTGATAGAGTGTAATAATGGTGTGTTACAAATAACTTATTTCTTGATGTAAACAAATGCCATTTTATTACTTTCTCAAGAGTTGGTAGGAAGTTTGATACATCATACAACATAAATGATCAGCACTTAGAATACACATCGTCTATAAAAGATTTGGGGGTCATTTTTGACGAAAAACTTAGTTTTGTTAACCATATTAACCAAATGAGTGTGAAATCATCCAAAACACTAGGTCTTATTTAACGAAATTGTTCAGGTTTTCCCATTGAGGCAATAAAAATGATTTATTTAGCATTAGTGGTGTCTAAGTTAGAATATGCATGTATCATTTGGTCTCCATTTCACAGTGTGCACCGTGTAACTCTAGAAATAGTGCAAAATAAATTTTTGAGATTTTGTTCTCTTTCAAGTTGGGTCTTCAAGAACAGAACCATGACTATTCTGTGATATTACAAGAAATGGGTCTGAAACTTTTGCAAACCAGAAGAATTCACGCAGATCTGTGCTATGCATTCAAGCTGCTCAATGAACAGATGACTTGTCCTGAATGGCTTGAATCTGTCAACTCTCATGTTCCGAACAGAGATCTTAGACACAGCCATTTATTTCATATACCCTTTCACCGTACAAATTATGGCAAACATACACCCTTGGCAAGAACACTAAAGTTATTGGATGACAAAATCATCAGCATTTTTGGAGTCACTTATGGTCGATTTAAACTATCATTGAATAATTTTAGTTGGTATTTGTTTATATAAGGTCGTAACCAGTTTTGATTTTTATCACATATTCTAATTTATTTTGAGCTGTATACAGTGTGGTCCACTAAGTCTGCAACAAATGGGAAACTTTTTTATTATCGATTTCTCAGAAAATTTTATTCTTGACAAAAGTTGGTGCATGTTCCAAAACTATACCAAGTGTACCTGGAATGGCTTTATGACAATCACCATACAGGATAGGCCAGAAA
Source organism: Zygogramma bicolorata (assembly GCA_032362365.1). Taxonomy (NCBI): domain Eukaryota; kingdom Metazoa; phylum Arthropoda; class Insecta; order Coleoptera; family Chrysomelidae; genus Zygogramma; species Zygogramma bicolorata. The sequence continues at coordinate 13,766,075 of JAVJAQ010000137.1, read as the reverse complement.
ATATAAATTTCGTTCAAGAGTAAAGTACCCTTATTTCAGAAAATATAGAAATATGTTGAGGAGAAAAGTTCCTCAGAATTAAAAGTTGTGTTCAGATACGAAGTCATGGCCTGCTATTAAAATTTTTTTTTTTCTTCTGAAAAATTTTGAATTACCCCAGTATGATACATATTTTTACTATTTTGATTCAATATGTATTTGGAGTAGCTACAATCAAATCGGTTTGGAGTATTTCTTATTAAATTAAAGTGAATTTGAATAATTTACATGGATTTGTATTTTTTTAGGTGACCGTCAACTTCTTGTTTGTTGCAACGATATTTAACAGAACTCTAAAATAACACAAATATTTTTATGTAGTTAGTAAAGTATTTGCCTCGTTAAAAAAAGTATTTGTATTTAATTTGATAAGAAATACTCCAAACCGATTTGATTGTAGCTACTTCAAATACATATCGAATCAAAATAGTAAAAATATGTATCATACGGGGGTAATTCAAAATTTTACATTTCTAGATTGTTACTATAATGTGAAATTCTCACATTGTAATGGAGTTCATCCCGTAAATGAATGAATAAATAAATAAATAAATTACCAAGAACGCGGTTTTCTCAGAATAATTGAGTAGATATATTGTTACCGTGACTACGGGGTATACGATTGTCACCAATATAAATAAATGTCAGATAAAGTCTAGAATAGATGAAATGAGGGTGGGAAGTAGAGGTGTGTAATGTGACACTTCCCAACCTTCAATGACGTTAGTAATGACAGCAGTACCTTTATGGTTGTGAATAAACATATTTTCCCGCATACGTTAAAAAAATTATTGTCATATTCCGTAACGAGTGCACAGCAAATCGGGAACGTTTCTTTCTTTTTTCGAAACATGTACATTCAATCTTTCACGATGAGATTTTTGTCGAAAAACTTCAACACTCTTACGAATGAAAAAAATCTCTTCAAACAATTCCAAAACACAAATTCTGTCCCACTCACTGCCGTAAAACGATTGATATCAGAGGGCCATAGGCGCTGAAAGAATAGTATCATCATCATTCCACATATCGCGCGTCTATGGCCTTGGGTGAAGCGGAAAAATTAAACCAATTTGCCCGGAAGTTCAAGCAAATTACTGTGCCGATTGAATCAAACGCAGCTCACCCTTTGATTTTCATTCTGGTTGATAGTCCAATAACCAGGGGTTTGAACCTGACACTAAATCCAATAAAAATGTTCTGCAGGCAAGCATCTACGGAACATGGAGACAATTCCCGGAAAATCAGAATAACATCAATACCTTGGAAAAGATAGAGAATTCAGATATAATGTATGTAACCCGTGAAGAGTCTCACTGGAAAAGTGTTCACATATATTAACAGTTCCAGCTCTCTACATATACAATTGTCTGATATACGTGAAGAAAAATGAAAATAGCTTCGAAACGACTTCGCGATGGTACAGTTATCCCACAAGAAAAGGTGAATCAATAAGGCTCAAACAACATGAAACAAGTTTGTATGAAAAAACTCCTTCATATGCTGGATCAAAGTTTTTCAATTGTCTACCTCCTAGTGACAAAACACAGACAAACTTCAACAAATTTAAGAAAGAACTGAGATCATTTTTACTTCAAAATAGTTTTTATTCAGTCTCAGAATATTTAAAGAAGAAGTGGTAGGTGTCATTTTCATTAATTTGTTTTGATATTGTGTACGAGTATAAGTGTAAGTGTGATGTGAATATGAGTGTATATTGAAAATGTATATCTTATGTTTGAAGTATATTTTAATATAACATTGTATGTATGGACTCTATTTGTGTCCATATTATGTATGTATGATTTTACAGCTTTCAATTGACGATTCCTATAAAACTTTTGTGATCTATTCACCCTCGACTGAAATCTCTGTTTCTCCTTTGTTTTAGGACTAAACGGTATTTTAAAGAAAATTTCTTCAACAATTATCATCGGGTGTCGGTATGACTGCTTCAATTTGATATTTGGAGGTGGAATAATGATTTATGATGACTAAACAATGCAAAATCCACAAATATTCAACATTTTTCTGTCCCCCTTTTTCTTCAGTTCGCTCATTCTTCATGTTTTTTTTTGAAACCTACGTGAACTGAACAAAATGAACATTTTTGTACAAACATACTCATTTCATTGCTGAGACATTCTTATTGCAGAATATTTATCTTAAATCCTCTCATCGAATTTTCATTCATCACGAGATCTATGTATGTATCTTTCTCGTTCTGGACACGAAAGAACTTTTTCACTGATTTTCATGAAAATATGAAAATATTTGCGATAGTTAAATTTCTGTATTTTTCCTACCAATTTAGATTATGCTCAATAATAAATAAGTTACGGTTGTTTTTCTTCATCTATAACTTTCACTTCATCAAATCTTCACATTCACCAGAAATCCTTGGAAAATTGGGAATTCAAACTTCTCCTCATCTGAATAAATTGTACTACACCTATAGCAATGATCAGTGATATACAAAATAGGTATTCTCCTTTTTTCGTTTGGAGTATTACGACTTTCATATCGAGCTGAAAAAAGTATCATCAAAGTATGTCTCAACTTGAAACTTCTCAGGCTTGTGATAATTTTCTCTCATCTAGAAAATATTGTTTGAACATTTGTGAAAATGTTTGTGACCCAGGTTATATTTCAAGTGTACTAGTTATATTGTTCGGCAATTCAGACTATATTCTCAAGCTGTTATATAAATTATTGTTTGTGAAAACCAATACTTTGTCACATTCATTTCGAGTTATTTTTGATTTATAATGAAAGTTGAACGGGCGATTGAATTAAAAAAAATCTCTCAATAATGACTTTTTGACCACTTATCAAGCCACTCTCAGGAGACAGCAAAAAGAAATTATTTTCATTTAAATATCATGAAAATATTCTGTGTATTAACCCCTACTAATCATCGCCAAAGAAATAAATAGAACAGTGCATCCTAAAATCCCTTTTACTTTTTTTAAAAATTAAAATCATGGACCATCGGAATTCACTCAAAAACTAATTTCATATTATATTTCAAAAGGGGAAATCGATTTCGAAGTATCCTGAGGATGATCAGAAAACGGTAAGAACGTCAACACACGAAAATTTAAAAGTATCAACAGAAATTCCATGCTGCATCGCAACATTCCCAGCATACCTGAAAAACACTTCTTCCCGATCGGGCACAGAGGCTTATTTCTGATGAATCAACAACCACTTCTAGCCAAAACCAAACTGGATACTAACTGAAATTGCAGTTTGGGAGGAATATAATGCTGATAGTGTTCCGGATTCGACGCAGTCTGGAAACTTGTTGATATAAATTGGGGTAGGGAATTTTCCCCACTCTCAGCTCCCGTGCGAATCCCATGGCGAGTCTGTCGACATTGAACTTGAACTTCTGGCTCAATGTTTTGAACGTATTCCAGGAATAAGTTGGGGTGTCGATAATCAGAGTCTGATGTTCGAAATGGTTTCTACTCGTGCATTTAATCTCGATGAATCAATTTCGTGCCGGGAAACTTTCAACCAGCTCGATCACTAGATGAATCACTGATAAAGGAATTTCTGTGAAATGAATATTCTAGTCTCGAATACATAATTGGTCATGAATTTCCAGCTTTGGCAGTTGCCTAGCAGAATCATGAATGGATTTGCTCTGGCGTTAATTTTCAGTGAAATTAATAACGAATTGGCGGATGCATTCACCTTCATTCAGAGCCATCCATTTTTTGAATCGAACCAAACACGAATTTGGTGTTGAAGTATTCGCTACCCATTATTACATTGAATACATGGATTCTTGCTTCCGTTGAAAAGCTGAGATTAGTGCATAAACTTGAGCAATAGTATTTTGTTCACCTATTAGAAAGCAACAATGTCAACTCTACTGTTTGTAAATACTTTTGAAAACTGTGATGTTTGACCTCGGCACCAAGAGCAGGCAGCAGGACCTCCAATATTGATCTATATTAGACAAAGTGTGATTGCATTGAAAATCCTAGATTCTCATTATAGTAGCTTCAAAAACAATGGAATCTTGACATTATGATCATTATTTATTTTGGAAATTTGCTTTTATGTTTTCATAAACAGAACGAGATTTGCTTTGGGGTTGGATATTTATGAAATCAATACCAGACAAAAAAATGAAGCTGATATAGCCTATAATGAAAACCTATTATGTTTGAATTCACCCAAAATAAAAGGGCCGAAAATTTTTAATGCATTACCAAGTGATATTTGGGACTGCACACCTGCTCCCTTATTTAGAGCCCACCTGAAAGCTTTCCTGCATAAATTTTATTTTATGATGTAGAATCTTTTTATCTTCGACTCAGTTTTATGTCAATATCTTTTCACTAGTAATTTTTTACCTATCTCCACACCATTTTGATACGAATGTATTTTATACCTACTTTTCAAAAACTTCTTGACTATTCCTATACAATTCAGCATTGTCCAGAGGAAAATAAATATTATTATCATTATTATTGATATGTGGCTTTTTCAATGACGTACCCAGACATACTATTTCTCCACAAATTGTTCCATGATAGATTCGGCTGAATTATTTTTGTCAAGAAATCCTGACAGTTCAAGTCAACTCTATTTTATTTCCTCATAGGACCATGATTGAAAAACTTTTCTTTTTGTGATTTTCACTAAACAATTCATAAAACCGATGCAAATAAAGCTTCGTCATGTTATGGTACTACACCGATATGACACTGTACTTCTATATGAATACGTGTCTTAATTCCTATCTAACTCCTCTGGGAAAAATTAGTTTCAGAAGAGTTTCAGTCTGGTTCTCGGTAGTGTAGAGGTATGCCAGGGTTAACTTCCTCGCCCAACAAGGGTGCTAGAATTCACTCGTTGACAGGTGAGACCTCGCTCATTCATTGCTTGCATTGCAAGTTTCGACTTCTGAGAGTTTGAGTTTGTCCGCTGACTAACGGAGGAAACCACTCAGCAAATTTCTCGACTTCTTGGTTCTATTGATTTCTGAGGATACCAACAGATTGAATTCCAGCCCTTTGTTTTCCAAACTAATGTCTTCCAGTCAGAGGATCCACCAATTTTTAGTTTTTCTCCCCTTTCAAATAACTACATTCCATCTGGTGAAATATCCCGTTTGATCAATATACAAGTTGGGGCAAGAACCACACCCTCACTGGTATACAACTTAGATCTGATTCATGGCTTGTTTCTGTGATACCTCAAACAGAATGGAATCAACAATGTTAACATTATAATCGTCGTTGATCGCTATCTGCTCAACAAATTTTGTTTTTTTTGTGGAATCGTTTTCCTCGAGTAGAATATTCAATATGGATGATATTGATGTGGTGATGATTTATGTATAATATCTGAATAATTATTCATTCGAGTGATGTTACGTTCAGGACTTTTTCAATATATTCATGGATGTGTTCATCTCCCCCTCCAAAAATCCTTTCAGAAATATCACCATTTTCGATCAATTTGCGGAATCATGGGCGTAGCCAGGTATGGGCAGGGGGGGCGGGGACTTCTGCTGAGATTAAGCACTTAGTCGTAGAGTTCCCAATCCAAAGAATAAATAATGAACATAAATAAATTAACTCTTCCATAACAATTTTTAACACTGTCAACAGTCAACCTTGCATAAGCGGTAGCCACCCATCAGACCAGGCTGCAGATGTTGGCGAACCCAATACTCATCTCTAAACAATGGAATTCGGAGATCCTAGACGAATGGCAGGAATGATATTGCCCAGGCTTGACGACGGGTAGGTACACGGCCACAAGAGTAGTGAATTAAGCAGTTCCTGTTATCTTGTCTCTGGTTCCTGTTTTGTGTTCAGCAGAGTACATTTATCTATCAAACTCAGTATACGTTTCTTTCATAGTCTCGAAACTCGAACGCATATCTATTGTGTACAAAGACAATAGATGTTTATTGTGTAATTATATTGACATCGCCTAATCTAACTAAGATAGTGCTTGTTTTTCATATAAATGAAAATGAATATATGAAATTCTTTTAAGGGTAAGTAATTTATGTGTAACCCAAAGTTGACGATTTTTTTTAATTAGTTGCACGTACAGTATCTACAAGAAGTTCGATTATTATTAATTATGTAGGTATAGTTAGTCATATACATTCCTGTTCCTCCTATTAATAATTCATATTACAAAGAAGCGATTGTGAAACAACAAATCTTCGTTGAATTATCTATTCATTTTTTTTAATTTATGGCATATGCCAGAATTCGCCCGGATAGAACCAAAATTATTTTTAATTATTATTTGTTAGCGATTTTTAGATCATTATTAATTTTAAAAATGATTGTGTATTTTTCAGCAATTTTGAAGAGGAAAGGAGAAGATACGACTACTAGAAAAAGTGAAAATGAAATAGGAAAGCACGAAAATATACCACAGACCTCTGAAAGGTTTGTGTATACTGAGTGTACACAGAAAAATGGTTCAAGAAAATAGGGACGTCATTGAAAGTGAAGTTTTGAAACGGTTTTGCGAAGAACCTCGTCGGTTATTATCAGAACATTAAACATTTATTAATATTATCATTTAATAAACATTGGCATCATACTCATTATTAGTTTTTCCTTTCCGGCCCCTCCTGAACAAAATCCTGGTTACGCCCTTGTGCGGAATATGTTTTTGATTGACGGGAGTAAAGATTATATTTTTTCAAATAAAAATAAATCATCTGCTTTTCATCACCATAATGATTTTCACTGATCTTTATTTCACATAGCGGAGTTTTTCTGAGCTATGGTTGCTTTCTCAATTATAGCTGCGCATTTCAATTCCTCACAGGGTATCATGCAGAACTAGATGGCGATCCATTGCTGAAGGAATTTTTTTTCGAACTGATCTATTTTTTTTTCGCAGTCATATCGATAAATACCACCTATCAAAATCTTCTTTCGATATAATGGGTGATTTGTCCAACTCAATTTTTTTTTTAAGGAACACCTAATATATGAATACGTCATTCGATCCAATATTTTTTTTAACTCTCTAAGGAATTTTTGTTTTCGAATTTATTCCAGAAAAACCTATTTTGCAGACATTTTTTGTCAATTCACCACTCACAGGCCTATAATAATTAAGTGGATTTTTTTGGAAAAAAGTAGTAAACGTCACTATTATGATTTCTGGAATCTCAAAATTCGGAAACAATATATAGTGTTCTCGGTAAAACCGGACGAGTTTCATTCATTTTCGAACAGACAATTAAACTTTCCCAAATGGAACACCCTATATTTGTTCATTAGACCATAAGCAATCTGAACAACAACGCATGAATTTTCAATTTATTGAAGAGGTCCAAAAGATCTTCAAGATGGTGACCATCCTCTGCAACGCAAGATGTCAGTCTTTTTTCCAACGATTTGTCCTCACGTTCCAGCATATCCTCTGGGATTTCCTTCTTCTTGTTTTTCCCACTGAAGAGCTCAAGGAATAATTTCAAATCTTGTATGGGTTGGAATGGCATATTAACCTAGTGAATGGGATTTTTTCTAAAAATAGCTCTCTCTTTAGATTAGATTATTTATTACCTTTTTTGCCACATTACATGAAGGTTCGTTACATGAGTACATTAAGCATACAAAGTATTAATAATATGATAATAAAATTATGTCACAGAATTTGCCTGGCTGGCTAGGGACAGATGCTTGCAAATACAATGTTTAAAAAGTGAAATAGCTCTGATACAGTTGCAGTTAAGAAATGAAAAGTAGTTGGATGGTCATCATTTGATGCCTAACAAATATGTTTGAAATCCAGATAAGTATTCCATGAAGATGATTTGATTACACAACAGAAACAGTTGAATGGTAATCATTTGATAGTTGTTATATACGATTGAAATTCGGAAACATCATAGAAGCTATTCGAGCTCAAAATATTTTTAAGATCAGTCTTGAATCTTTTCAGAGATTGATTTTTAAGTGGTTCAGGCAGTAAGTTGTAAAGATGACTCCCGCTATGTTTTGGAGATTTTTTGTACTCCGTATGACGGAACTTTTCCATATAGAGATTATTTTGATTTCTGGTAGGATAGTTGTGAATTTCCGAACATTTCTTTAGGTGGTGCTTGCTTTTGTGGATGTGACACAATATCTTCAATATGTAAATACTAGTCACCGTCAATATTCGATGTTTCTTGAAATTATTTCTACAGGAATCTTGATACTTCAGGTTGAAAATGAGACGAATAATACGCTTTTGCAGGGTGAAGACTCTGGTTATCTCTGAGGCTTGGCCCCAAGAAATTATATTATAACTTATTGTTGAGAATGCTAGGCCATAATAAACATTAATCAGACCTTGAACATTGAGATATTTTTTGAGAGAGAATATAGCAAAATACGTTTTTTGGAGCTTATTACAAAGGTGATTTATTTGGTCATTCCAAGATAATTTTGAGTCAACAAGAGTGCCCAGAAAATTGAAAGAGTTGACTGCCTGTATATTTATGTTACCAAAAGACATACTTGAATCGATATAGGTGATTTGTATTTTCCCGTGAACTCCATGTAACTGGTTTTTTTTAGGTTGACTACGAGATGGTTAATTTCACACCATAGTGAAAACTGACTGATTGCTGTTTCAACTCTGCGGGTAATCTCCTCTTGTGAGTTTCCCGAGACTACCACCGCCGTGTCATCAGCATAGACAAAAGGCCTGCCCTCTACAAAAAAATCAGGCAGGTCGTTTATATACACCAAGAACAGCAACAGTCCCAGAACACTACCCTGGGGAGTTCCTAGTTCAATGGTTTGTTCACTTGAGTATGTCTTATTGATATCAACAACGATACGACGATTTTGAGTAAAAGATAATAACCAGTCATTGATGGAGTTTCTCACACCCATTGCGTGAAGTTTCGTTTTCAGGAAAAGTGGATCTATGGTGTCAAAAGCCCTTGACATGTCGAAAAATATCGCAACTGCAAGAGAATTTCCATCAAGGATTTCATGAATAATTTGTATTAAATCAGTTGAGGCAGTTTCAGTTGATAGACCGGCTCGAAACCCATGTTGATGGGGTGATAATAGTTTATATTTATCAAAGAAATCAATTAGCCTTGAGTACATTGCTTTCTCCATAATTTTAGAAATTGGATTCGAGACACAGATAGATCTGTAGTTTTCGACCAGTGTCGGGTCACCTTTTTTAAAGATTGGTGTACATTTTGAGATTTTCATTAAGTCTGGAAATTTTCCTATCTCAACTGAGTGGTTCATTAAAAGGGTTATCTTCATTTTGCTTTGTGTAGATATTTCTGAGTGTGCTATTTGATTGATTCAATTTTCATATGCTTGGTATCCCAGCGATCCAGCAATGGAAACGTCTTGGGTACACTCAAGTTGACACTTGGTTCAACATTTTTTAATATGGATTGAAGTTTTTTCATTTGAATTTGTTTTATTTTTGAATTTCATACTCATTATCTTGATTTTTTTGTCACCATAATAATCTTTTTTCGATATCTTAGATATCATTGAAGGCAGAGCACCAAAGTCACTACTCGGTGACGTTGACTATTGATACATTTGAATAATATGCTCAGATGCCAATCCCAGTTCACATAAAGTGCTAGTAAACCTGTCCTGATCTCGTAATTGTTTGACAAATCGTCGACACATCAATTTTTTGTTGTGATAAAGTACCTCAACACACCTCAACTACAAAAGTGGCACACAGCCGATTTAGCTTACTTTTACGATATTTCGTTTTTACAAATTCCCAAAGCTCGGGAAATGAAAAAATATCGACAACGTAGTCAAAATTGCCTTCAATAGAGTGCCTCTGTGACTATTGAATGGAATTTGAACAGATGCTGAGCACAAATACTTTCTACAGGCCAATGTAGATGAAAATTTATAATAAAAATATGCTTTATTATCATAAGACATAATCTTGTTGACGAAGCTTGGGTAGTAAATACTCAAAAAAATGCGATATATACCAAAAGATAACAAAAATATAGCTATAAAAATACATACAAAACATGGTAAAATGGAGGTTATAAAAAGTATGTATATATAGAAGAGTGGAAGTCAAGTTCATATAAGAATAGACATAGAAAGTAAAACTCAAAAGCTCCTTAATGGAGATAAAAAACATGAGCTAGTCAATCAGTTGAAAGTTATCGTCAAAAAATTCATTCAAAGTATAATAGGGTCTATCAGATAGAAATTGTTTGACTAACTTCCTGAATTGGGAGTCATTTATATTGGCAGATCTTATGTACAGAGGCAAATGATTGTACATTTTTCCTCTATTGTGAAATATGGAGTCTCTGGTGATGTTTTTAGTTGGCACTGTAAGTTGCAGAGTGTGTCTGCTGTTCCGGGTGTTATAATGGGAAGATGATGTGGCGAAGTTTAATATATGCTTATTTATTAAACACACAGATTCCAGTATGAATAATGCAGTTACCGTTAGGATATTATGGTTTTTGAAGAATGTTCTACAGGACTCTCTTGGTTTAAGGTTTCCCATATACCTTATTGCCCTTTTCTGTAAAATTAGAAGACTTTTGAATAAAGTTGGGCTGCATTCTCCCCAAAACGGTATTCCGTAGCGTAAGTGAGAATCGATGAGTGCATAGTGAGCATCTTTGCAGTGCCGAATCCCAATTCATTACGAATTACCCTAACCGCATAACAGCCAGAGGGGACTTTGCTAGTGAGTTGTTTGACATGACCCACAAATTTTAAATTCTGATCAATGAACACTCCTAGAAATTCAGTGCTATTTCTAGATTCCAATGATCTGTCTTCAAAATAAAGTTCGTTGATCGAGCATCTAAACGATATTAAATTTGTTTTAGTTGAGTTGAAAGATAGGATGTTTGAATCACACCAATCTTCAACTTTTTTCAAGTCAGCAGAGATTATTTTGTGTAACTCACAAGTGTTTTTATTATTCCAAAGTATGGTTGTGTCATCCGCAAATAAGGTGAACTTTCCAGAAATATCAAGCTTGGTGAGGTCATTAATATATAATAAAAAAAAATGGGACCTGAAACAGAACCTTGTGGAACATCCGAATTAATTTCCCTTTTTCTTGAAAGTTGAACAGTTTCGACCATTTGCGATCGTCCCTCCAGGTAGGAATCGAACCATTTGAGAGTAACTCCTCTGCATCCACAACAATGTAGCTTTCTCAGCAGTATTTCGTGATTAACGCAGTCAAATGCCTTTGACTGCAGCAGTCTTTTTACCGACATTTATCTCAGAATAAACTTTATTTAGAAATGAGAAAATAGCATCATGAGTATTTTTATCATTCTGGAAGCCGAATTGGTTTTCAGTGATGATGTTATGCTTATTTATGAATTCAAGTAGTCGCTTTTTAATTATCTTTTCAATGATTTTTGCTATGGTTGGTATAAGAGATATAGGACGGAGATTAGAGGGATCATCAGAATCTCTGCCCTTATGGAGAGGATGACCACAGGAGTTTCCAAAAATTAAGGAAAAGTGCCTGTTTGAAAGGATAAATTCCTCAGTGAAACCAGCACATTCAGAGCGCTAGGAGGAAGGTTTTGTATTATTTTAATTGAAATGTCATCGTAGCCTGCAGTATTTTTGTTTTCAATATCCTTCAAAATTTCAATGAGTTCATTAATGTTGGTTCCATACAGAAACAAGTTCTCATCTATGCCTAAATTTTCTAGATGCACTGATGGATCATACGGACTAGCAATATTTTTACTCATATTTTCTGCAATGGAGCAGTAAAAGTCATTTATAGTATCAGGGCTTAGAGTAATGTTACATTTTTGTTTTTTTTCAGTTTTCTTCTTGAGTCATTTATAATTGATCAGGACTCTTTCATCTTATTGTGAGACTCACTCAGTCTACTATTGTAAAATAATTCCTTTGCTCGCTTCAATGCCAATCTATAAATTCTGCGGTAATTATTGAGAGCCTCATATGCCATCAGCATCAAAAATTTGGCTGGAAGACTCTTCCTTCTCGTTATGTTTACGTGTTTGTGATCGCCATCAGTGACTAGTTCATGCTTGAGTAAATGTCTTTGTTATCGTCTGAATATTACTTCGTATTATATAACTACGTGACAGGAGAAAGAAAGTAACTTGGCTGTGACTATGACCGATATTGACGATACTTCACAGACTCTTTGGAAACACGTGATTTTGCTCAAGATATTCATCAAATGAAAATCTACTCTAGTCTAGGGACAGGACACACTTGCAGACCGGTTTCGAGCTATTTGGCCGAAACCGAAAATTGAAAATCAATTCTGGTAGTTGTATCGCCAAGAGCATATGTGGAATTTCTTCTGTGAATAATCCCGCACTAACACCTGTTGGATGTAATCCAATGCCCTTCGTGGTATTAGCCAGGGGAGTAGTTGTTTTCTAATAGGTGTTAGTCCGTCAACCTACAGTGTAGGTGAGCTGAGGCTAGCCTGAACAAATCGTTCATTTTTTGAATATTTGATTTAAAGCCAGTCTTCAAGCATACCCATGAACATTTGTTTTATTCGGATTTGCCTTGTACAAGGAATTGGGACCATGCGGATATGCTCTTGGTTAGTACCTAGTCTACGGGCAGATGGCGCAGCAACGGCTATTTTGCTTGTTGTTTGTCAGCCTAGGTCTAGGGAAGATACTCTGCTCGAGTATGATTTTTAATTATGGGAAGTCATCGACTTATGTTGATGATGGCACTGCCTTGCACTGACGAGAGGCCGAATAGCCCGAAACCGGTCTGCAAGTGTGTCCCGTCCCAATAATTGAAAATCAATTCTGGTAGTTGTATCGCCAAGAGCATATGTGGAATTTCTCCGGTGAATAATCCCGCACTAACACCTGTTGGATGTAATCCAATGCCCTTCGTGGTATCAGCCAGAGAAGTAGTTGTTTTCTAATAGGTGTTAGTCCGTACACCTACAGTGTAGGTGAGTTGAGGCTGGCCTGAACAAATTGTTCATTTTTTGAATATTTGATTTAAAGCCAGTCTTCAAGCATCCCCATGAATTTTTGTGAAATTCGTATTTTCCTTGTACAAGGAATTGGGACCATGCGGATATGCTCTTGGTTAGTACCTAGTCTACGGGCAGATGGCGCAGCAACGGCTATTTTGCTTGTTGTTTGTCAGCCTAGGTCTAGGGAAGATACTCTGCTCGAGTATGATTTTTAATTATGGGAAGTCATCGACTTATGTTGATGATGGCACTGCCTTGCACTGACGAGAGGCCGAATAGCCCGAAACCGGTCTGCAAGTGTGTCCCGTCCCAATAATTGAAAATCAATTCTGGTGTTGTATCGCCAAGAGCATATGTGGAATTTCTTCTGTGAAGAATCCCGCACTAACACCTGTTGAATGTAATCCAATGCCCTTCGTGGTATTAGCCAGGGAAGTAGTTGTTTTTCAATAGGTGTTAGTCCGTCAACCTACAGTGTAGGTGAGTTGAGGCTGGCCTGAACAGATTGTTCATTTTTTGAATATCTACTATATTAACTTTTCATATCGGTACTCAACAAGAATACCTTCAATTGGATCTTCGAGAAAAATCACTGAACCCTCTCTGTTTTTCTTCGTTTTCATAATGGGGATGAGTTCCTTAGAACGAATTCAAATAAGTACAACGATTTATTTATCAAATCACTGCTATATTGCTTCTGATAATTGTGGCCGAAATTCGCATAGACACATCACATAAATGAAAGATCACGAGGTCAATTTTTTCATCATTTAGGAAACAGTTCCAGCTACACCTGATATGTTCTCTATAAAAGAACTTGGGATGACCTGGGGTATGGTTTTCTCTATAAAAGAACTTGGGATGGCCTTGGGTATGGTCTGAAGAATATTAGTAGAAATCTGAAACAAAAAAAAATAACTTTCGCAGAACGAGTCAAGATCATTTCAGTCTCCTTGGAGGATGGCAAAAAAACATTGGCGATACTTCAAACGGTACATTTTTTATATATTTCGATCAATCAAAATCTCGTGTTCAGGCATGTATCACTCAATAATATTGGTGAAAAATCACTGGAAACCAATGGAAATATCCACCATATGGAAAACTCTTTTATTATCGATTTGTCGAAAAAACTAATCTCCATAAGAATTGGTGTATTTCAGAATACTTGCATATGAGTTGTCAAAATTTCGAATTTCTGAAAAGTGTACAGAGGAGAACGAAAAATTTTGTTCAAGTGTAACCTGCCCTGGATGTGATGCCAAATTTGAACACTTATTTCAATTTCAAACAACTTGTTTGAATGACCCTTTGGCTATGTCAAAAATGTGGTTTACACCTGATCAAAATTCCTATTTTACGTTCTTCCCTGTACACTGCTAGAAAATTTGAGATTTTCACCACCTATGTGCAAGTGAGGAATACAATTTTCTGACAAATTGAAAATTAAAAAGTTTTCCAAATGGTAGAAATTTTTGAATCTCACTGTATATAGCCTGGACCACATTTTGATAGGCAAGCCTTCAAAGGCGTATTCGTCTATTCATGAAACCCCTATAAAAAGTATGCTTCATCCGGTAAACAGATTGGTTAAGGTCGACCTCTATTCGTTTTTTGGAGTATTATTGTGGATATCGACATTTTTGTCCATTTTTTATTGAACTTCCCGGTTCAAAACGAATGGATTTTGATTGCATTTCCTGGAAAAATGAATCCCGAACTCGGGATATTTCTATTATACATGTTACTTTTCTCCATGGTGATATACATACAGTGCGGTCCATATGTCTGGAATAAATTCATTTATAGCGTTATTACGTAATATGTGAAAAAAGCCTGAAACCGGTCGATTTTTATTCTCAAATTGTCGATTCACAGTATGAAAATATTATCCTCTTCCAGCACCCCTTCTGAATTATAAGCACCCCCTCAAAAATTTTAAATAGCAAAGGGGGTCGTGTGGCACCTTGTTGGAAAGGAATTTTAGTCTTCTGTTCAGCAATATAATAGTATATCATAAAACGATCATGTGATGATGGTTATTAATACACGAGAATCAACCGGGATACGAAACAAGCCGAAGGTGAGTTTCGCATGGCTGATGTTAATCGACAATTTAAAAAAAAATCGACCTGTTTCAGGTTTTTTTCACATTGTACATAATAACGCTGAAAATGAATTAATTCCATACATATGGACCGTACTGTATGAGAGCTACCTAGGAAATTAGTTATATAATGTACAGGCATTTGCAATTTGTGGCGTATACATACCACCCGCCTTGAAATAGTTCGATGGACTAGTGCAAATATGAGTTCGAATAAAAAGAAAATTGAAAAAATACCTCTTAACTCTTGGTGAGGTTAGATTTTCAACATGAATCAGACACAGAGTTTGGACAGCAGCACTCCAGATATCTTTGTAGTCAGCTGTAGGCAATGCAGTTATAGGTATTTCAATAAGGAAGTGAGCAGGTGAGTTGGGGTCCAAATCATTAGGATCGGACCCCAGCCTCACAAAGACCAGCGAAATGAGGAGAGCATGTGGAAATTAATTTCCATTCAATGCTCATATAATGTTGGGTGGTCCTTGTTATCATAGATTTAATTTTTGTCTTCTGTAAAATAGTGCCGTTGCCAGAAAATAATTTTGACGGCTTCTCACTCACTGCGCCTTGATATGGAACGTCTTAGAACATGAATGAAAGTCTAAGGTAGGTCCTTCAATTTCCTACCAACTCTTATAATTTTTATTTGTCTGAAAAGGGTGATGAAAGGGTGATAATAGTCCAAGAAATGGAATAGACGTCGACCTTTACTCATCTGTTTACCGGATGAAACACTTTTTATAGGGTTTTATTAATAGACGAATACGCCTATAATGGCTTGTCTATCAAGATGTGGTCCAGACTATATACAGTGAGATTCAAAATTTTCCATCATATGAATAACTTTTTTATCATCGATTGGCCAGAAAATTCTCTTAAAAATTGGTGTTTTGCGGACTACTTGCATATGAGTTGAAATTTCAAAACACATGGATAAAGGTCGACCTCTAGTTCGTCTCTTACACTATTATTTTGTGCCCCCTTTTTAGTTTGATAGGAATATTCGTAACTGAAGTGTTGAAGCTGCTATAATTTGATATTTTGCATAATTTTTAGGTGGCACTCCGATGAATGCCATAATGAAACGTTTCACCAGAGTTGTGAATTCTTCAGTAGGGACGGATGAATCCTAGACGGATAAATTCCAACTGATTGAAGATCTGAAGGATTGTCCTTAGTACCGACGTGATATACCAATGTTGAGGATCAATTCCATGATGAATTTATCGACGAATGTTTCGGGAATATAACAAAAACTGCATATAATTGTATTCAAAATGCCTTTGATATTTTTAATATGAGTCGTACTACCAGAAAGCCCGAGTCGAGATATTGTTGTTGGTTTAAAAGATGCTACCTTTGAATTGCAAAAAGGTTAATGCTGTGGAATCCGGTGGTGTTGATGACACGAACATATCATAAAAATTGTCACACCGGAAGTGTCAAGGATTTTCATTTAGATGAATTTTTACTTGACATCCAGTTCCGATCACAGATTCAGTTTTAGTTACACTTGAGATTATGAGGTTTATATTCTCAGTTTCGGGCTTGAGTAGCATGCAAATTCGTGAGCTGCAGTCATGAAAAACTCCGTCCAAATCGGCCACCTCAACTACTATCGTCGACAACATATTTTTCTGATACAAGTTTACTCTTGCCATAGATTGATGTACTGTTGGTAGTTATATGCAATAAGGAATATAATATAATTATTTTCCAAACAAAATTAAAATATATTACAAGTTGAGGAAAACCCGACTCCACCGAATCTTTTGTGCTTGAGGCCGTACAACTTCAAAGAATGCATTATATTTTTTGAAACATTTTCTGCAAAGTTTCCAATTTTCTGCCAGCTTATGCGTGCACCAACTTCCATTTTCAAGAACTATGGACAATGAGAAATCTTGTGCAAGAAATTTAAACTAAACACGAACAGGCAAAGTTATAAAATCAGGACTACTACTTTTTTTCGGGTTTGAAGGACGGCGTTCTTTGGAATTTATTCCTGGCGTTCCGCTAGCGCGAGTGGCTAGCTGCTGCAGAGGCTCACTCATCTTGAACGACGGCCTTCAAACCCGAAGAAGAGTAGTAATACTGAAAACGTTCATTTTTTCAGTTATAGTGTGAAATAGAAATATTCTTGGAGGAATTGAAACTGGAATGTATTCATCAATTTTTTTAGCATTTTAAATTTTTTCCTCAAGAATGGCAAAAGTTTTTGGAAGGAGGAGTTTTTCAAAGGACTAAGATTCCCACTCTCTAGTAGTGACTGGGTTGAGCTCACTAGTGATCAAGAAAATGATAAGCGTGTGTGAAGTTTTCAAGTATCGTAAATGGCATGTCACATAATCAACCAAATGTAAGAGCCCTCGAAGACTTATTGGTAGCATCGAAGATAAAAATTGTTCTGGTATGATCGTGTTATAATGCTCCCTCATCTGTATAGTTTTCGCATAGTGTATCCCATGCTTTTTTAAATTCTCCATTGTTAGTGTCAAATTAGCAATTTGCTATGAAGCGGCCCTCAAATAATGAAAATGTTTAATGTCATTCATTTCTGAATTTCTTATTATCAAAATTTCGAAAGCAACATGAAATTGCAATCGATATTGTGGAGGTTGGTCATTATGGAGTTTACCAAACCGTCACTCGTAGTTCACTAGTAATCCCACAAAGTGCTTTTTAATTACTTAATCATGAAGTAACTGCCAATTCGATCAGTCGTTTGAATAAATGAGAATAATGGTTAGTGTGCATGTGTTGAGTAGAGTTTTTCAAGACTAGTACTATTCGAAACTATCGCACTGTGACCCAAGGCAGCAACGGTTATCATTATCACTATGACAACTTCCGCCCTTTGTGTGGAGTTTTTCGAGCTACTTCTCCATGCATTTGCAGTATACGAAAATGCGAAAATAATCCAAAGGCAAATCAACACCAAATATAAGGAAAGAAAAGGATTGCGGATTGAATAGGAACGTTCACCCACCTTTAAGCTTCTCCCTCTTCTCTACGAATGAGGGACATTTTGGAGATGTATTCTTTTATTTTATATAGTTAACTATTTGGTCGAATGAATGAATTAGTTAAATCGAAGATTGGCTGAATTGAAGTGACAAGCTTATAATTGCACTTGCGATGTCGTTGATACAAACATTTACTAGAAGAACGTTGTATTGTAATAGATTGCAATCATAAACTTTTTTTTTTGGAGAAATTATTCTGAATAGATTTGAACGTGGGCTCAAGATCTTTTCATCTTCATAACAACATTACATTTCACTTTTTGCCATAGGTCATATTATATACGGAGCACATGCAAAAGGATCTGGGGGTAGTACCCAGCAAAAGCCTATAATCTGCAATATTTGCAGTCACCGCCCCATAGGGCGAAACTGCAGTTCACGGATAGACCACGCCATGACGTCTGCTGGTGGTTTTTAACCTTTGGCAACAAGCATTGGATTCGAGATTTGTGGTTCCAAATGGAACCTTCTGTACGTAGGCTCCCGGATGAAAATTTCGAAAGCATCTGCTGGGCTTGTTATCGACAAAAGTGACAAAAACACACTAGAGTAATGGGAGCCGCTCCGGTTCCTGACGTTCCACGTGAATCTAGCAATGTTTGCAGAGCATAGGCCTATACCGGGTACTTCCACTAGATCCTTTGCTTTGTCAACCCACCAGAGATGGCAATCAGCTCACGCTCATCGTTGGATCGTGAAGAGATGAGCCAAATGGCAAATTCCAGCACTCGTCACGGTGCATTCGAGCATTAGTTTGTTCGATTGCAGTCATCGCCGTGCTGATGAGCCCCATGGGGCGGAACTGTGGTCCACGAATACACCACACCATGACGTCTGCTGGTGATTTTCAGCCTTTAGCGACATGCATCGGATTGCAGATTTTGTCGCTTTGACCAGGAATTCAGACCACATTCAATTTCTTGAGTCCACAAACTGAGGACAGTCTTTTCTCGAAGAGAATTTGTCCGAAATATTCATAAACAATGGTATGTTTTCAGAATTATTATTGTGTAAATGAAGGATGCTGAGTACAGTAGTGGTGTCGAAATTTCGCTAATGAAATCAAACAATTTAGAACACACGAAAAAGCATAGAATACCCTGGAATTTGGAATTTCATTTTGCAAATTCGTAGTCTTTACGACACTCTTTCTGCTGATAAAAAGAAGATTCAATCGGCAGGAGAATGTAGATTTCATACGGGTGTTCTGGTCTTGAATGGGTCACACTGTACATTTTCTCTGGGACTGTGACTGAATACTAGACGCGGGGTGTTTTTGATGTGATTCATAGTTGTCTGCCTTCAGTAACCTTTTTTGTTTTTTCGAGGGATCCAGTCCCCCTATTCAATATGACAACACTATTAGGCAACTTCAAGTTGTCATTCCCATAGCAGACCGACAAAAAAATTCCATAATGGAATTTTTGCAACAAACACGATATTTGTTTGTGACCATATTCAAGAGAATCCTCAATTTCCATTTTGCTGACAAAACAAATAACAACACTTCCTTGAGGAATCATTTATTTTTTTCATTACCATCCAAAATAATTTGAGAATGTTCACATATATCTATCTCTCAGAGTTTGTTTGAAGCATATCATTATATTTGCAGTAATTGCTTTGCCAAAAATAAATTGTGAATGGTTAGGATTTCGAGTTGGCGGTTATTTGAAAAAATAAATATCAGCAAGTATTAGTCTCAATTACGAGTAATCCTTACCAGAAAGATTTTATTACGGCTACTTCCAATAGGTAGTGAATCAGAATTCTGAAGGATTATTTCAAACTGGACTGGTTCATCATTGAACAACAAGTGCAAACTATTTAAAAAGGAGCCCATGACTTCGGGTTTGCACATAAGTTCAGCTAGGATCAACTCTTCCACTGCAACCCTGTTATAACATCAGCTCATCCGATCTAATCCAGAGCGGAAAGGCAAAGAGTATGTGCTCTGCTCTACCATCATGTTCCAAATCCCTTATTCTGAACAATTCTTCTGACTGTCACGTGTTTGTATTTCACAAAAAAAGAAGGAGATATGTCATTTTCGAACGACTATTATTTCTGAAATGAGCTGGTTGTTGTACGACTTGAAGCCAGTCGAAGTTCTTGAATGGCAGTCAAACATGCGCTAACTTTCGACGGTTTCAAAGTTACGATTGCGCAATCAATGACGAAAATTTACCTTTTTTTTCACACTGGATGGACCATACCCTGTATAGTGAAACATAATGGAATCGATCAGCGAATGTACTGATTTGATTTTCTCGAAAAAAGGCAAATGAGAAGAGAACAGTTCTTTCTCTATATGAACAGAACTTCTGAAAACTCAATGTATTGAGAAACTGTTACAAAGGCTAATTTTGAGTCAATCTGAATTTTGTGCAACCATGACACCATGAGCCAGCAGAACTTTGATTAGAGGCAAGGAGAGATAAAAATGTTGAAGAGGCAAGCCTTCATCAGTGAACACGTAGCAAGGTATAATAAAATTATTGATGCCTCCATCTGTCGATGCTCAGTTTCAGTTTCGCTTTAATGTGGTTGACAATGTTCCTCACTGAATAGTCCGGACTGCCATTGTCTATATTATTAACTCTTAACCTGTTGCTAAGAACGAAAGGATAAAAATACAAATCAAATAGATAATCAAATCCATATAAAAGGTTTAAATGGATTTTTTGGTCAAAAGTTAAATTGAGGGTTTGATTGATCGAAGAAAAAAATTGTGTGAAAAAAATTGAGGTATCGAATATGAAATATGAGTGGAAAAATGAAGACAAACAAATAAATGCAATAATATTGTGACAAGAAAATTGAAATATAGAATGTGAAATACTAGTCAGAAAATGTAAATGAATAAATAAATGAAATACTATGAATAAATGTTGAAACCTAGTTTCAAGTTGAGCAGTGTAGTCATGACGTTGCGATTGCTAGTATCTGCAACCATCTTCGGGTGATTACTGTCATCAGCCGATATTCCATCACGAGCTTCCATGGTACTGGAAGCGAGAGAGTCTTCCAATAGGGATTCCATAAGCGAAAGAATGATTTTGTATTCGTGTTATAGTCGATATTCCATGAGTTGACTATACCTGCATTTTTGACACAGGAAAAAGAGATGACAATAGGATATTACATACTTTCTCTCCTATTTATTGAATGTAGAGCTGTAACTGATATATCAAAAAAACTTGTGGAGTGCTTCTCTAGAGCCAACTGTTATGAATATTACCTCCATAAAAATGAGTTGGTTATATTTTGTGTCATACCATTTAAAGGTGAGGTTTCAAATCAGAGAGCGTTCCTTGTTCAAAGTCAACTGACATTTCGCCTTTCCTCCACTGATTGAAATTTCAATGATTTCAACTCATCATATAATATGTCTCGAAAACAATAAATGTTTTTATGTATCTGTAAGTGAGAGGAGAGGAAGCTTTCCAGTTCCAGCATACTTAGGCCACAGCTAACTCATTGTGCTCTTACCTGTCTGCTTGGGTGTAACCGAAAAGATTATTGAATTTGCAACCTACCACAATCTGAAAGAATAAGAATTAATATCAGCATCTGTACAGGTGTAGAAAGACAGATTTTCAATCCAACCCAAGAAGTTGATGCGTCTATTGAAAAACAGTTCTTTCTGGTAGAACAAGTCCAATTAGGTAGCAACTTCTCATTATCTCAAATTTTGCCTATCGAAAAAATAATAGGAACTAATATATATTGAAATACTTATCGCCAACGTTTCAGAAACCAAATCTTTTTTAGTTCTCAAAACTTATACGCATATTCCTGTATAAATGCAAATATTTCTTGTTGGCAATCGTCGTAATTGACATTTGTCAAATATTTCAAATCTGTTATAAAATTTTGTCCTTCAGGAGGGGCAGTCATCCGCAATCCATATGAAGCGAACTCATAGATATGCATTCTTCACCAGACAGCAAGATGAAAGCAGATTCCTTCGATTTTTGTTTCCTGCCTTTCTCCCTTTCGTCATAATTTTAGTGTCGTTTCATTCTACTGAGTGATCTCCATCGGTAGTAAGAATGTGTTCTGATAATTTAGAACCACCTATCTGTTTGATCGAGATGTACATCTCATGTTCACTTTTTCGCACGTCCAATGGTCGAGACATTTCACCGATATATTTTCGACTGCACGAACAAGGAATTTGATGAATACAATTTTTTGTGTTTTCCGCTGTGTTATTTGGTTTGGTATGTCAGTATTGACCGTGAAGTATTCGTTGTTTGGAATGTTGTTCTAACATTATACCTGTTGTCGATCAGTTTTATCTTCTCAAACAAACGAGGGTCATAAGGTATACCGTTTGATACAGGTTGTGTATTTCGTGTGGGAAGCAGATTCAGTTTCCGAAATGTTAACGATAAGCATTTTTATATATTTGTTTTTGTTGTTGTTCTGAAATTGTTCGTTCCGTTAACCAGCTGACGAACGTCAACCCTCAAAAGTCGAAAGTTGTGCGAGCAATGGATCAACAATGAGTCTTATTTTTTCAATTAGGCAAAATTTGAGGTATACAAAAAGTTGCTGACTAATTTGACTTGTTCTATTCAGAAGGAACTGTTTTTCAATAGACGCAGCAACTTTTCGGGGTAGATTAAAAATCTGCCCTTGTACACTCGTATAGATTCCAATATTGATTCTTATTTTTTCAGATTGTGGTAAGTTAGAAACCGAGAAAACTTCCGAACAAATATTGGTTTACCACAAAATAATGATGTTCAAAGATAATTGAGTAATCAACAAGTTACGAACATCGATGAACATTGATTGTTACACGTTTTTATTAACCAAAATCACAAAATATCGTTCTTTACAGCTGAAACATTAACTATATACAAAAACATCACAAGTAAAAGAAAAAATAAAAAACAAAAAATAAAAAATGGTGGACGAAACTGATTATGGAATGTTCAAGAAACAGTTGCAACTACATCTGGTTTCTTTTGTGTGAATGGATTCGTGATGAGCCGTGCGACATTCTGAAGAACAGTAATTGGAATCTGAAATATAAGAAATGTTGAGTTAATGATCACCTGAAAATTGCATTCTGAATCCGATACAACATGACAGAGTCCAACTGAACACAATGCCTATTGTATTGGGTATTTGGGTGAATGTTGAGTTCTAGTGAGAAATATTAAAATATATTTCCCAAATCGTTCAGCAGCTCATATTTGCCCCAAAACAAAAACCATGAAGTATACCGCTACGAATGATACAGGGTGACTTAAAACTTGCCCGAATGAAGTGCGAGAAAATTTTATGACAACAAACTTTTCACACTATGGCCATAACAACATGAACTAGTATCATAGTAATAATGACGAAATTTGTGTAATATACTTTTTGGAAGTGTACAGTATGTTCATTTGAAAGCAAATTCTGAGTTTGACATGAATTACCACGCAGAGATTAACTTTTCTGCAGACTATGCTTTGTTTTAGCTCCCTTTCTCAAGGTCAGACTGTGAAAACTGAACTAAAAGATTGTGATAACGGAAAAAGCTATCGTATTTTTGCTTGCATATCAGATTTTCAGAAAAAAAACATTTTTTTTTTGACGTACTTTGTGAGTCGTCTATCTAGTAACAATTCCGTCGGATCCGGAAAGATGTCTTTCTCGAACTCCAAAATTATCGAAAACTCTTGAATAACTAGAGAACGAACAAAATCATCGCATTTCTGTTCACTTTTCGAAATATTTTGAATTCAAATCACAAAAAAATGTCGAGAATTGTCTGTCCATCAGATACGAATGAGAGGTCTTTTGCAAACCCAAAATTATCTATTGTTCTCAAAGCAAGTAGACAACAAAAAAATCTCTATACTTGGTGGGTGAAAAAATATATCATACGAAAACGGAATGATTCAGAGGTAAGCTCGATATATTGATGAAATTTGAGGTATCAACAAAATACTTCCTCCATACAGGGTGATACATATCGGAGTAATGACCTAAGTGACATTTTTCAAAATGGCTCACCCAGTATATTTTCAGATCCTCCAAACCCCATGAATGCTCATATCAGGCATGTACTACTCATATCAACTGAACTCATAGAGAGTAGTAAACATTATCGAAAAACAATTACTTACTCAATACATCCAATTCAAAAATATCCGAATAATATTGAAATAGATTCAACTAAATATTGAGGTTGTTCAGTTGTTCTGTCATTCTCTGCATGACAATACCTAGGGTGGTATAAAAAATCTAGCAGAACGTCTGAAATTATATCAGGAGGAATTTTTTTCCATTTTCTCATGTTCTCTCCCATTAATTTCTTCAGTATCGGTTGGTCTATAAAATGAACTCTTAACTTTGAAATAAATCCTCCTTTGTTTTTATACCACATATATTTGTATCTAACTTTAGTGCGGAAATTCAGGACAATTCTGGTGAACCATGGATAACTTCCAATATTGAATATTGATAATTTTAAATGACTGTTACAGTAATATTAATATTATATATATGATGCACCATCGAGATTTCTGAAATATTTTGTAGGCGCTGGTTTTTCGATATGATATAATTAATATTCAGTTCCCGAAAAAGTTTCGAAAAAAATTGACTTTCGAATATTTTTGATGTGCGCCAAACGGATACATCCATCAATTTCTTAATGGATACTTTAAATTGTTCTTGTCAATTTTCACTATCTTGTGGGAATTTAATTCACATGAGTGATGCCTTCCTGAAATAAGCATTAATGGAGGATGCAGTATACCGAGTCATATATACCTACTGGGTATGCAAACTGAAAAAGAAACTTAGGATCATAACTCTTAGAAGTATCACCATGTGCAGTGTTAGTATTTTCGTTATTACTACGAATTGAGTTGGAAAACCGATCACTTTTATGTTTTTCTGAAAACTATTGCGTTTCAGAATCAAGAACAGATAGTAATACGCTGTATACGGTAGCATTATGATAAAAGGTGCGAGTTGTCAGGCCATTTGAGAAACATAAACACCAAACATCCATCAATGAATGAATGAATGCCATATTATGGAATTCGATTATCAAGAGAAAGGGAATCGTTTATCTGGAAGGTCGGAAATGAATTGAATGCATCTGTAATATGACATTGCAAGAACATTATTATATGTATTTCAATGGGAGAATCGAAAGTGAACTGATTTGAAGAGAATAACGATAAGTGTATCATTTGATTAGGTTGAGTCATTCATATCAATCTTTAGATTCTTACAACTCCACTCGATCTCATCTTTACTTTTTATTGCTGTATTCTGGAAACACTGCTCGGATATCCAGCCTGATTCGACGTGAAGATGTATGAAAACCAACTGGTGGGGGTAGAATCATACAAACCGACTCAACCAATAAATTCCCCACAAAGCTAAAGGTAAATGAATAGAAACATTCAGTCCTATCGAAGACCTTATATTGGCAGCATTATGATACTTCCTTTCCAATGTGGATTTTGAAATTTCAAGAGTATTTTCGTGCTCGATTAGCAATCGTATAGAATAGTCTATTGGCGTGCAGTTCTATATTTTGTATCTTCTCTGCTGTGTGGTTTGGATCAGTCGTTGAGATATTCTGTCAGTTCACGGATACTAGATTTACTACGACAACTACTTTCAGGTCATTAATTTCTCCCCTTCAACTCACTTGGAATATGTCATCTATGAACCTGGCAAACATGGATCCAGCCCGCTGGGGCTTGAAAGGAGTGTTCTCTACTGGTGCAGATGGTGCATTTGCCCCCGTTGTTATGCCGCTAATTTCTACAGTAGATGTAGGTGCACCAGCCGCTTGAACGGTTTGGACCACTTTCTTCTCTTCAGATACAGTGTTGACAGCTACATCATTGACGGTTGCCTGAAAGTACAAAATTCCATCATGAAAGCCATCCTGAGAAACAGAATATTAAGGTTTCTTCAGTTGATAGTATTTTATTTCGTGAATGGCGAGAGTTTATTCCTTTGATTTTGGTCAAGGTTCCTTACAAGGTCAAAAATCGATTGAAGAAACCAACAAATAAAAATTTCAACTCAGTGAGTGTTTTGTTCAAGCTCAACTAAACAAGTACGAATGCCGCATTTTTAGGAGGTTTCAAACTTTCACCTTCGAAGTGTATGTTAAGTATAAACATCAGAGCGATACCGAATTTTTGCATAAAGATAGGAAGGGCTCTTGGGATTCAGAATCGATTGATTCAAGCAAATACGAAGTGAATACCGCCTTTTTTCCTTATCGATCCAATTGACTATTTTGAAGGTATAGGTGATATTTGTCCCACTGTCGACGATGTGATTTGTTCAGGCGACTTCAATATCAACATGATGAATGTGGATAATCTATATGCAATTAAATTATCAAATCTTCTAGAATCATTCGCTTCAACATAGATAATTGACTGTCCAACACGTATAACTGATACAACGTCTACTCTAATCGATTTGATTGCAGTAAGTAACAATGAAGGAGTAATGGAGCATGGTGTCATCGATACCGCCCATATTTCAGATCATCTGCTAGTACACAGCAGCAAAATAAAGGTGGTTGAACGTAGTAATGAACCCAAAATATGTACATACAGAAACTTCAAAAATTTCGATGAGAATATGTTCACTAGAGATTTACTCAATACATAATTTTTTAGAATTTTTTACCAGGAAAGTATAGACGAAAAAGTGTCCTACCTTGTGAATTGCATAATAAATCTTTTTGATCGGCATGCTCTTTTACTTACCCGTAGAGTGACCAAACCCCGGGCACCCTGGTTGACATTCAACTTAAAAGAGATGATGAAAACCAGAGATTAGGCATTCACTAGATATAGAAGAACCAGAGAACCTGCTCATTTCAATTTTTACAAGGATATACGAAACTATGTAAACAAAGCAATTATAAGAGAGAAAAAGGCTTACTTTACTCATATACTGAATGGTGCATATTCTAAAGATACGTGGAAAATTTTGAAATCCAATCAACTAATACCTACAAAACAAAATGAGAGACCTGAAAATCTGAAGAATGCCAACGAAATCAATAAATACTTTGTAAATTCAATTCCTACATCTCATGCACCGGCTATACTGATAGATTATTATAGAAATAATAAGATAAATGATAACAATTTTCAATTAAATGAATTTATGACTCATTTATTTTTAATACAATTTGTAATATATCCACCAATGCTACAGATGGACTCAATATCAAACTTATCAAGCTCTGTTGTCCGCATATTGTAACTTATATAACCCACATAATAAATTTTCGTTTGACTGAAAATGTTTTCCCGAATTCTTGGAGGAGTGCAGTGATAACAGTGTTACCCAAGAAAACGAATCCTATGGAGTATAAAGACCTTAGAGCCATTAGTATATTACCAATTCTTTCAAAAATTTTAGAAAAAGCTATTGACTGTCAACTGAGAACTTACCTGACTTGTCACTCATTAATACCAACCATGCAATCTGGTTTTAGAAGTGGCTATAGCTGTACTACTGCACTTCTTCAGATGGTCGATGATATCATGCAAGCTACTGATCAGGGGTTATGTACAATTTTGATAATGTTAGACTTCAGTAGGGCGTTTGACACTTTGAATTACGACTTACTACTTGCTATATTCCACTATATTGGTCTATCTGAAAATATCGTTTTGTAACTAGAAAACTATATTAGAAATAGGCGACAAAAAGTAAGACTTCAGGAAGAATCAAACTATGTGGACCTCAAGTCTGGAGTCCCGCAGGGTTCTATTTTGGGTCCATTACTTTTCAATATATACATTACACATATTTTGAGGAGTCTGAAATATTGTAAAATTCATTTATATGCTGATGACACCCAACTGTATTACTCTTTTCCATTTTCTGAGAGAGAAAGTGCCTGCGCGATGATTAATGAAGATTTAAGGTCTTTTGTTGACATGGCGAGGGATCATTGTCTTATTATAAATGCAAGCAAATCTAACATAATTGCTTTTGGTCCCAAAAAATACCAACCTACATTGGAACATTCAGTTGATATCATCATAGAAGATACTCCCATGAACATTTCAGATGAAGCAAAGAGTCTCGGTGTTATTATCGACAGTAAGCTCAGATTTGAGGGATACGTTAACAAACTTGTCCAGAGAGCATACTCTAAAATTAAAATGATTTATAGTAATAGACATTTGTTATCGGTGAAACTCAAAATAAAAATATGTGATAGCTTGGTTTTGTCCCTTTTCAACTATGCTGATTGTCTATATGGACCAAATTCAACCAGTCAATTCAAACAAAAAATACAGAAAGTACATAACTCTTGTCTGCGCCTCATACACGGTATAAGGAAACGAGAAAGAATATCACATAAACTCAAAGGAACTGGCTGGCTGAATATGGAAAATAGAAGGATCCTTCACTCGTCATGTCTCTATCATAAAATCATTATCAACAAAAGTCCCGCCTACTTGTACAATAGAATA
This sequence comes from Zygogramma bicolorata, assembly GCA_032362365.1. Taxonomy (NCBI): domain Eukaryota; kingdom Metazoa; phylum Arthropoda; class Insecta; order Coleoptera; family Chrysomelidae; genus Zygogramma; species Zygogramma bicolorata. The sequence goes on along the minus strand of JAVJAQ010000137.1, from coordinate 13,737,435 downwards.
AAATTCAGAACTGATGTACATACAATCAACGTACGGTTTAAAGGACTTCTAACACCAACTCCTTTCAGAACAGAATCATTCAAACGCTCTTACAGTTACCAAATTTGCCATGTGTATAATAATTATGTTCCCACCTCTATGAAATCTTTCAAGCTGTCAAAGTTCAAAAATAGTCTCAAACTTAGGATAAGTGAAAACCAGACCTGAACAATTTTGAAAAACCTTCCCCAATGAAGTTTAAATAGGAATGAAGGAATTTTATTCAGTGAGTTTACTCCAATCTGATGTTCGAGACTTTCAAAGGTTGAGTGGAAGAACAAGTCAGTAGTAGATCTTACCTACTGCTTGAGTTGAACTTCGCCTTTTATTTTCAGTTCTGTAGTATCTATAGTTACAAAAATGTATGTCAATATTGTATAGTACTGGAAATAATAAAGTCGATTATTATTATTATTATTTGTGTTGCTATTTCCTCATCCCGAATATTATTCTGAGACAGCTATTCTGCAGTGTTTGGATGTACGTGTTCTGGTGGAAAATTTCAATAATTGAAATCTTTCTTGAAAATCAAGTAAAATTCAAGTTTTTTGACAATATTTCCACAGACGGGGACATAATGCCGCCATATTGTATGGAAAAAAAAATCGTGACGAGAAATGGTCACTTGTATTTTATCGTTGAGAAAGGCTTCATACCCTATCAAAAGGATTGAAAAAAAACAAATCCCATTCGAAACTTATGGCTTGCACCCGTTTCCGGTTGAATTCGAATGTATTTTCAATCGTTCCATAATGAAAAATATCTGTTTTGAAGAACTATACTCCTAATAGGTATTTCAAATTTCTGACTTGACAAACAACTGAACAGCGCTGTGTACAATGATTTCTTCGTCCCCCGAATAATGAGCATATTATGAGGCTATCATACGAATCAAATGATACTTACAGTCTTTTTCCTTCTATGAAACGAAAAAAAACTGAAATATCAGATTTCTATGAAGAAGTGAAATTCACACAAAAAAAACCCGATACACCAATGCCTCGAATAATAACTGTATATGTTTTGCAGTGATGAAGATATATCATCAAGATAGATGAATATAAAAGATAATATTATTTTCAACCTCGATACCGAATGAAAATCAACTGTAGATATGTTACCGAATCTTAGTAATGAAGAGAAACTCTCGATAATTATCGAGAAATTAATTAGAATATGTTACAGTAACAAACACGGTCCATATCGGACCGGAAAACTCAAGGTATATAAACAAGTAATCCTAGTCTTCAGATTTATTATCAATTTTCTTCTCCTGAAGATTCTAACCCTGTTCGCGTCGAGTGCAAAAATATCAGATTGGTTTTAGGTTATTGATCTCTAGGAAAAGTTTTGAAAGAAGCTACTACATTCAGTTGAAATATTAATGTTTTGCGATCATTTTTCAGTACCTTATCGAGAAAATATCCGAGTTCTCTATGAGTTCGAAAAACTTCCTTTTCAGCATTGATGAATACGCCATGAGGAACTCTCTGTAAGGGAGAGAATATTCAATGCACTTTATGAATACTTTCCATATAACATTTCACATCTGATAGATAAATCCACATTTCTATTGGTCTCGATTCATTGATTCCCAATAGGATCCATGATTTTTCTGTTCAGTTCAAAGACTAGATATTATTCACCTTTCATGATACACTCATAATTTGTATGATTATGTATGAACAGGGCTCGAAAAGACATTAAAACACTAAGGGCTGGTCTTTTCACTTATAGATAAAGTCTTTGATAACTTATCTGTCAGATATCAATATGTATTACTGTGTAGTTTATGTGATGGATAGTTATCAGAGACCTTATCTATAAGTGAAAAGACCGGCCCTAAGTGTGACTGACTGAAAAAATCAAAGCGTACCACGGCAGATTATTTGATATTCCAGACACGTAATGGGTACTTGTGATACATCATTCGAAAGGAAAAAGAAATGATAATCCAAAAAGAGCTGATTTTCAATACGGCACTCATACGAGATAATAAAGATGTTGATGGTGTCTGAGAGACGAAACATCGCATAGAAAATCTGAAACTATGATCACGTCGTGGAAAAATATTAACACGATTCTCCAGAATTTTGTTGGCCACATAACTGCACAACTTGTTGTAATTCAACCGTGTTCTTATCTCCTATAGTTTTTAAGATATCAATATTGGAAGTCGAATTTGAAACACCCAGTGTAGAAGTTTGAACAACATATTCATAATATCCCATTGAGAGAGCCGTTGCCGATGTGTTATCATACATTTCGAATATCTGCGAATAAAATAATTGCCAACAAAATATATTTGAATTTTCAGCTTTTGTTTTTCGTGTTCATACAGAACAGACAGAGCTGAAGTCGACAGGTTTTTATCTTTCAATATTGCATTGAAATGGAAAACTCCATCCTCATTCATCTTTTCTCTAGTAATCATAAATTGATATAGAAAATCTTGGAATGAAATCGGTCCTTCGAAAGAGCAGCTCAGGAATCACAACAAAAAATCCATAGTGAAAAATCAAATGTACGTTCTAGTGGCCCGAATGCCATATGTATGGCAGACTGACGTCACATTATTGACATTTAGGGACTGAAAAACGAATGCCAAACGTTCTGCACGCTTTCGAGAGTGTCAAAAATTTTCTGATTATACGATTGTACAGTTTTCACAGAGATATTTGACGTAAACGTCAAAGTGTGTATATATATATATATATATATATATATATATATATATATATATATATATATATATATAATTGAATATCAAATTCTCTGGTCTATCACAATTTGCATTCAATTCGAAATGCCCACCACAATGATTCTGGCTTTGGCCTTCATCAGCTGTGGGTTGGCAAAGTCCTCGTATCGAAGACAAATTGTGATGGATGCCCAAAAGAGTCGAAATGAATCGTGCCTTACCGGCAAGCGATACATAAGTGGAACTACCTATGGTGTTACACTCTACGCAAAAGCTATCATAGTTTTCCATCAGTGGTGACAGTTCGCCACGTCAACTAACAACTGCGTTTGCAGAAATAATGACAAGCATTCTCAGAGTGTTATCGAAAATAGAATCCACAAATGTATCTGAAATGATACAAATAGAAAGAGTTATTTGCTATGATATATATATGTATATATATATATATATATATATATATATATATATATATATAGGGGCAAGGTTATATATGAAATACCATATTCTGATTGCCATAGAACATATGTAGGCCAGACCAACAGAAGTGTGACAAGAGTATACGAACATCAACTTGCCCCCTATGACAACACCTGAGGAGTAGGCAGATTGACACCTCAGCGTGAAGTCACATTTACCTCTTGACAATGGCTCCAAAATCGGAGCCGAAACGTCGAGAACAAAACTCCAGACGCGGTTCAACCCGAACTCAACAACGACATATATATATATTTGATCGGCTAGGCTTCCGCGGTCAGAAATGTGCTGGCTGGAACTTCCGGTTGATCCGCGTCTGGAAAGATTTACTTGTCTACGTTTCGACTCCCAAAAATACACAAACCGAATATCCCACTCCGTCCCATAGTTAGCGCCTTTGGATGCCCAACACAACCCCTTTCCAGATACTTAGCAAACACCCTCCAACCTCTAGTAGAACAGTGTTCGTCGTATATCCAAAACTCTTTTCATTTCATTGAAACGCTCAAAACCTTCAATCTCCGACCAACAGACATTCTTGTAAGCTTCGATGTAGCATCTCTCTTCACGAATATTCCTTTAGCTGAAACCTTGAGTGTTTTGGAAACCAAGCATCAAATCTCTAGAGACAATCTCAACCTCATCAGCCATTGTATGTCCAGTACATACTTTCTATTTCAGGGCAAATTCTACAAACAAGTGAAAGGAGCTCCGATGGGTTCCCCCCTCTCCCCAGTTCTTGCAAACCTCTACATGGTGGACTTCGAAACCAGAGCCATTGACACATCTGAACTCAAGCCCAGTTGCTGGCTCAGATACGTAGATGACATCTTTGCCATTTGGCCTCATGGGTTTGAAACCCTACCAACATTCCTGACTCACCTTAACACCATTCACCCCAACATACAGTTCACTATGGAAATAGAAAAGGACGACTCCCTTCCATTCTTGGATGTTCTCATCAGGAAGTCCAACAATTCTTTCACTCACACCGTCTACCGCAAACCAACCCATACAAACCGGTACCTCAATGCCAAGTCTCATCATCACCCAGCACAATTGAATTCGGTTCTGAATTCTCTCATACACAGGTCCTTCAAACTCACCGATAACCACAATAGATCCAATGAAATGGAAAAGCTCAAATCCGCACTTACCCAGAACGATTTTTCCGATTCCCAAATCCACAAGTCTATTAAACTCCAGCAAACCCGAGATCTTCACCCTAGACCCCCGAAGGAGGAACCTGAACGACAAAAAGCTTTCCTTCCATATATTCATGGTGTTACTGATAAAATAAGTCGAATTCTGACACGACATGACATCAAAACCATTTTCACAGCTAACAACCAAATATCCACCTACCTTCGAACACCCAAAGACACAATCCCCAATGAAACCCAAGGAATATATGAAATACCATGCTCTAACTGTCCCAGAACATACATCGGCCAGACCAACCGATGAGTGTCCTGTAGAGCATATGAACACGAACTAGCAGTCCGTAATTCTGACACAAACTCAGCATCATTCCAACATCATTTAGAAACAGGCCACAAAATAGATTTCAAAAATACCAAAACCGTTGCCACAGCCAAAACCCTCCAAACCAGAATTACCCGTGAAGCCATTGAAATCGAAAAACGTCCCAACTGTCTCAATAAACGCGACGATTCTCAAAGACTCCCCAATACCTGGAAACCAATTTTGGTCCGACATACTTCTATTCACTCCGACTTGGGAACCAATCCGTTCGAACCGCCCATCGACCGTCCGATACCTGATCCTGCCATAATTACTAACGAACCCTTAAATCCCACCAACCTTCTATCCTCGAACTCCAGTGATGATAGCCAGCTAGTGAGACAACTCAGACATAGACGCAAGGTCACTCAGTCTTGAAAATGGCTCCGAAACGTAGACAAGTAAATCTTTCCAGACGCGGATCAACCGGAAGTTCCAGCCAGCATATATATATATATATATATATATATATATATATATATATATATATATATATATATATATATATATATATATATATATATATATCTGATTACTCTGATAAATGGAATGAAAAAGTCAGTTAACATCCATCTTATACCCTCGGGAAAAACCAACAGATATCTTGATTTTTTTTCAATATGAATCTTCCTCGAAATATTTAACGAAGAATGATAACAGTTGTATATTCTCACCTTATCCAGTTGATCATTATCAGCAGGAGCAGCAAATAACGATGACACTGCTATAACTAGAATGAGAACTGAAACTGCACGCATATCTGAAATATAAGGAAAATTATACAACCAGAATATTTTTCACTGCTTTAATGAAAATGTTGTACTTTACGAACATGCCGAAAATACCATGGAGTGGATGTGGATATCTATGGATGGATGGCATCCATATAAAACAAAACTAGTTTTACCTGCTGTTTTTTTAGCTCATGTCAGTATCGCTATCTCGTAAACCGTGAGACCTAGACGGTCAAATGTACATTCTAACAATCGTTTCTATAGATACACGAACCGAGCGGGTATTTTTCGATACCTACCGGGTATTTACTAGCCCGAAAATACCCCGCCGAGAATTTATCGCTGTAATTGATCGAAAATGTCCCGCTTCATATGGAATATTTAACATACGATGGAAATATTCATGGTAATACATGTTTTCTCCTCTTCTCGATAGGAATTTGATTCTCATATCAATACTAAAATCTTCTGATCTACAAAATTTTCCAAGTATCAAGTTCATATACTGAATTTTTACTGAGGGAACATATTTGAACAATGATCAAGCGGTAACCTATTGGGGCCATCATCACCGATTTATCGCATCATTATCACGAAAACTATGATGGAAAAACTGCACAAATGAAAAATAAAATAAAATTCAATACAGAGAAATAGTTGCTTTTACCAATGGCATACACTCCGATATGCTACCGATGCGCGTGGTCGATCACAGAATTGCCCTTGTTAACAGAAATCGCAATGCCAATAAGTGGAATATTGGGTTGAATTGATCAATGGCAAGATATGCAGAACCAAAGAACTTTTTGTTAAGGTCTCAACATCATCGTAAACATTTTATACGAAGTCTCGCGTCTGTATATTCATAATAATGATACTCTCGATGGCATATCTCCAATTTTCATAAAGCTCGTTTCCCTTCACTACGAAGGTTTCTCCGTATAATGGAAGAAACCAGAAATAAGTATTTGCGCTGCACAGATTGCCGAGTTTCGTTATTCAATAACAACCATGGGATGAATGCGTAATAGTGTTCAACTGATCGATTTCAAAGCTGATATACAAGAAGATTCGTGACGATGCCTAGTTAAATGTATGTTGGGAAGTACAGCGAATTGATTTTCAAACATTTGGGCAAGGAGCAACTGATAATGCTCTGAACATCTGAAATATTTCGAACTCACTTTGAGTTCTGGTTATACCGGAAATTAGTATATTTGGTGCTTTTTGGCTCATTGCCAATTTGATGTATTTATTCAGGATATTCTATTCGTGTTATGGACCTCTATAAAGACATTCCTTATTCCTGACAAATATTCCCATTCAATTAAATTTACTGATTCAAAATTCTCATACGAAGTGTTTAATGATAGTTCCTCGAAATAGTCATGTGAAAATGGATAACCCCAATTTTTTTAACTGATATGATTCCACAGGATATTCTATCGATATTTTGTGTTCCATTTCCTATGATTGAAACAAACGGGTCAGAAGTTATTCAGTCAATGAAAATGTAAATTGGTCATTCTTGGTGCAGAGTTCTAGTTCAGATTAGGATGAAGCCGTTCTGTGTATTTTTTTCAGAAGTGGTAGTTAATAGTAATGAACATAATATTAATATAAGTTTCATTATTACAGAGTCGAATTCACTGTAGTTCTATAATAAGCCTGAAAAAGCTTTTGTATAGTGGAACACGTGAAGCGATTCTGTAAAATGACAGTGAAAAATATTTTCCACTAACGACATCATTCATGACTATAATGAAGAGAATTGTGCCCAGCGATGGCGTTTGATGGGCACCATATACAATTTCTATCCTACCAGATGTATTGCTTCTCGATAGATGTTCATTTTTCCAAATTTTTGAAGAAGTTCTATTCTTTTGATGGATTCCTCATTATATAATTCATAAACGATGCATTTTCTCGGGAAGTTCATTTCACGAACATTCATTCGAATTCCCTATGGAAAGAATCGTGCTTTTTTTCCCAAAGGATTGTCACTAGTCATATGAAATTTTCTCCAAGGCAGCAACAGCTCTCATTGATATTTATTGATCACACAATTTTTTGGATATTTGTCCATCTTTCCATAATGATTCAATTCTTTGGTAGAATCGAAGTGAAACAATTTTTCAATTCATTGAAAGCATTGCTTTGATTAATTATCTTTCATCAAGTTCAATTCTGTTTGATTTATGAGTATATCCTTTGAGTAAATTACAGTCACCCATGGAATAATCATCATCTGGAATGAGGAAATCAAATCAATAATTCATCAGTTATTGCTCTGATTCATTATGAAGGTCATATGATCGATCACATCCACAACATAATCTACCTTCAGATTGATTTGATCGGTATCTGTGGGATTAATGCAATCATGATATATTATCAAAAATACACTGGAGTTATCAATTGAACTTCGACAAAAAAATTTTTTCCTAACCCAACCGATCAAGGAATAAATATATCTTGATTAGATATGGATGCGGTACAAAGTTTACACAAAAAATTGATCAATCGTTTCATTATATTTCATTAGAACACAGTGCCTTGGTTAGTTCAGGATATCATTCAAACAAACATATATTTCTCCTAGATCGATTTCAATCGACCAAAAAGCGTGCATTTCCATAATTTTCAAAATTTTGCTTTCAATCGAACACTTTATTCGTGTATAGTGAATCAAGATGAAATCCCACGACCTGCGGTATTCTATCAAAATATCATACACTCAAGTCATTTGCTAAGCAAAATTTCGAAAACCATGGATATGCACACATTTTAACCGATTAAGCTTGATGCACTCTGGATATAACCACCAAAAAATGGCCGATCATAATATGAAATCAGAATGTACTTGGACAGAGAAAACTTAAATGAAGAGAACTATTTTTGCTAGGACCATTCGCAAGTTCATACGCCTCGTAGCATGTACTGGTAATCTTCTTGGAAAACATAATTAGAACGTAACATTCAAATAGTACCTATATGTACGATCGGTTTTTTCGACTGTATATTGAAGAAGAACTCGTTCAAAACATGTTCTGAGTCGCATCGAACTAGTCTTCCGACTCTTCCGAAACATGTGGCGCTAGAACTGTTTTCCTGTTTTGACTTATTGCTGATTGAGTTCTATTTGTGAAAGCCGTCTGACCTGTCCTTCATCACCGGGTCTCCGGAAAACACTTTAGCCTCTAGGGCTTATTGCCCTCTGCTTCCTCATACTTTATGACACCCATTTCAACAACCTTGACCCGTCACAAGTTTGTGCAGGTTGATTTCTGGGCTTTTGTCATATTCTTCTGGATCCAAATTTTCCATATTATATTAGTTGTCTTTTATGATCCAGAGCCTCACATTCGCAGAGTATTTGTCGAGCTGTCTCTATCCCTTTGTTACATTGTCTACAGCTAAGGTCGCCGTTGTACGGCCCCATTTCATTCAGGTGTCCTTTGAGTGAACAGTGGCCAGTCAACAACCCTGTTATAACCCTCCTCTGATTCCTGTTACACTGAAGCAGGTCTTCAGTCTTTTTTTTCGACGGTCCTTTCAAGAAAGTTCTCCCGTGAGCGCTACTGGTTAGATTTCCCCAGTAATCTCTATGTTTTGTTCTCACCTTATTCCTTATGTAATTCCGTACTGTTGTTTGGGGTACCCCCACTGCTGGCTCGGGTCCAGTGTATGGTGTTGATGATGCTTGTCTTGCAAGCTCATCGGCTTTTTCATTGCCTGCGATACCTGAGAGTGACCTGGGACCCATTGTAGAGTCAAGCTATTATGGTCTGCCAGATGTTTCAGGTCCTCGCGGCATTCCCGTACCAGTCTAGATGTAACCCTGGGATTATTCAGTGCCCTGAGTGAAGCTTGGTTGTCCTCGAAATTATTGATCTTCCCATTTCGTTGGGAATTCTGATGTCTTAGTGATTAATAATAATAAGAATAATGAGGTATCAGATTATTATTCTTATTGACTGTCGGACATAATGTTTCATAAATTCGAAATGTAACAGTGTTCGAAGTAGTTTAAAGTTCGTGCTTGAGGAAGCTATTGTATTGCAAAACAGCTGTCGCGGTTTAGTAAAACCTAAAATGTGAAAATCTTACTGGCAACTGCATATTATTTGTTGAAAAGTAAATGCAATAATTGCACAAGGTGAGAAGTTTCTCAAGAATGGATTTCCCAGTTAGAACAAGAATAGTCGTGTTGATAAAATAGTAAACGTGGGAAAGAAAACTCAGTCAATCATTCGTTGATAATATCGAACGCTCAATATTCATAAATTTTTGCGTTGGCTGAGGGAGCTTGAATCAGTATGAAAGTTTTCCCGATGATATATTTCTGTCACCAAGCCCAAGAAAATTCAGTGAGAAAAAGTAATTTGCCGCGCCACATACAATGTTTTCCCCTTTTTGAGGATGATATATACTCATATGAATAGGTATTTGTGAATGATTCATAGAAGTTTCTTTGCATTAACTTGGGAAAGAGAAATTCGAAAATCACTCCATCGAAACTACCTGTTCTTCTCAAATCAATCATGTTCCTAAATACTAAAAGTTTGCCTTTTCAAGTGATCTTCCTTTGACTCTGATATCTTGTGCTGCTCATGAGTTGACTGGACTTTTTACGGCTTTACTGTTCGCACTAAAAAAACACCTCATTAAAATATTGAGATTTCGCTGATGCAATACCTACCACGCGGTACATGCTTGAATGAAAAAATCACAAATGTAATAAGCTCATGCCATGAATCGAAAATAAAAGAAAAAAATTATACACGGTTCGATTTCTCAATTATTTTTCATTGCAAATAAATTGACAAATTCTCACGAACGGTTCTCTAGTTCAATATCCGTTCAATTCGTTAGTCATTTGGTTATACTCAAATCGCTTTTTAGAAAGTTGGTGTTGCATAATTTTGTGATTGATAAGTAGTTGACATGTTTATGAATAATGCACTTCGGAACCGTATACCAGGCGACAATGAAATCATGGCACACAGCGTCTTTTAGTTGTATATGGAGTTACATTTCCGAAAATTAAAATGAATCAACTAATTTCTGATTGGGCCAGAAGTGGAACCAAGAAAAAAGTTTCAGAGGAAACTCTGAATACTTCGTTGACCGTTGAGTTCAAAATGGAATTCTTGTTTCAACGAAATGACAAAATAAAGAATAGAGGACATTTTTCCTATGGAAGTATTGAATGATGAGGTTGGAACCTCACGTGTGGAAGTTGGTACTTTTGGTAGAGATCAATTACCCTAACACCAAAATGATATCAAGTTCAGAAAAAAACTGATACTAAATCTAAAGAATCGAAGTGAACTGACCGATACTTGATGAGATTCCATATATAAACCAAGAATATCAAATTCCTGTACAACTCTTACTGACAATGGGTTCACAAAAGGGCGGCACATATTTCGCTATACAATAGCGACCTCAATTAGGATACTGTGATATTTTTGGCTAATTCTGTAGCTATTTACATTTCACAATATGAAGTAGTGCAAAAACTTTTTGACTCCGATATGGATTTCGGGTGTTGATACTTATTATTTCAATTGATTTATAAACGATAAACCAACAAGCGGACTGAAAATAGCAAATAACTGCTTTACCTACATAGCAACACTGAAGCCACTTCATTAGATGGCGTTGTTAAGCAACACTGAGCTCATGTGTTTCTTGTTTGAGGTTAGAACAACTCATATTATTATGTTTCACGTGTTCACTTAAATCTACATAATTTATCCAATACGTTTGGACATTTGAACCGCGTTTGAAACCGTTCTTCTGTCGACGTTTCGGTTCCATCTTTGGAGCATTCATCAAGACTTCTTTTCGACTTGGTGCCAAGGTCTAAGTCAACTTAACCCCTAACTCCCATCATAACGACTGTGGTTTTGTGGATAGAGGAAAGGTCCGACGATGTTGAACATATGTGGTCGGACCAGATGTAGGTCTGGTTTGAAGAGGATTAATTGAAGAATTTGTTTGATGGGTTTGTAATGGTTTCCAGGAATTCGGAAGCCTTTGTGAGTCGTCTCATTTGTTGAGGCATTGAGGACGTTTATCAATTTTTATTGCTTCGCGAATTATTCTGGAGTGGAGTGTGTTTGCTGTGGCAATGGTCTTCGTGTTGTTGAAGTCAATTTTGTTTCCGGTTTCGTGGTGATATTTGAAGAGAGTCGAGGGCATGTCTGAATCACATTCTGCTAGTTCATGCGTATAGGACAAGGAATTTGATATATTCCTTGGCACCAACGATTTGCATGAATTTCAGTGTGCGGGGAGTTTCGGGGGTGATGAATCGATTGAGCTAGGTTTTATTATCAGAAAATGTCGCACTCGTGATTTTTCATCAAAATAATCAGTTGATACTTATTTTTATAATATCGGTAATTTCATGAAATATCATTTTCATTTCATGAGTATGTAATTTTTCCAGCAGAGCACGGTCATCAAGGTACTATACATTATCCAATAGCCACCCACAAGGCGGATCAGACTAACATGAAAGCGTTAGTGAGTGAATCCATTTACGATGCGATGGTTTGCGAACTGGAATAATTACAATAACATAAAAGAATCAGCTATTGATTTCCATCACAAAATTAGCAATCTAAAAATAACATGAAAGCGCTAATAAAATAAGTGTAATCGAATAACTATGCAATGGTATAGTATTTTTGCCAACTAGAATAGCAATAACAAATCAGCTTTCTATCCTAACATTCTCAATATTCCATAAAAATGAATCAAATTAATTGTTTTTCAATTTTCTGTTCAGCATTGTATGAATCGATATTTACCGAGGCAGTTTGAATGTCCAGAAACTCGTATAAGAATCGTATAGTTACATGTAAGTTCCTAATCCGCAAAATATGACTGAATTTTGAAAGGCATAGGATTCCCATAAAATATATCAAGAATTGTCACATTCCACTCCAACACTCATGCCACAAAGATTGATCGATCTAGGCAAATTCAGTTGATGCTTACTTCATTTCACACGTATAGTTTTCAGTTCATTGTCAACTCAAATCTTACTGAGCATCAATAACTATACATGTCTGTCAAGAACATAATTCAATGGAATCAGACACAATTCGTCATAACAAATCAAAAATTATTTCCATTGAACAAATCAATGTGAACCGAAACAAAAATCTAACATGATGCATTACATGTATTGTTACCATATGAACAATGAAACATATATCTATTGTCTAAGGATTGGATAACCTCCGCAGAAACAGATTACCGCTTGAGACTCACCTTTCATTTTTCAACACTATCGATGAGAATAAAAACACAACAACCTGGTTCAATTATGGTTCTACTCAAGTTCTTTCACTTAACTGTCACAAATAGAGAGTTCCTGGTTTGGCCAAGCGTTGAAATCCCTTCTACCGACAAGAACAGTAGGTAACGTTATAATAATTATTGTTGCAGGCAGTTAGCACGGGTGATCAGTGTTTATAAATGGGTACATCGTACTAGTCAAGCGCCTTCTATTAGTAGCTCAGTGATGGAAATACTTTATCTTTCTGAAATCAGTTTGTTGGCTTCGATTCGGAGGATAGTCTGCTTACTTTTTCAGGAATCCTTGAATTTTGTATCGAGATGATATTTTTTTGGTTAGTAGTGTTGAAATGTGACCCTGGCATGTTCAATTCATCAATAACCATACAGAGTGTTCGATGATCCGAATCGATCTTTCCACTTCAATTTCTATTTTCAGGAAATGCCTCTTCTGAAAATTTTCAATTGACTTTTATGAAGAATTTGAAATTAAAATTCGCTCAATTTGGTTTTTGGGAACTTAAAAGTAGTCGTGAGATCAAATTCATCAGGTCAAATGTTGAAAATCCCATCATTCTTTCAACAATTACGGAAGCTCATTTTGCAATGAGCCATAACCTAACAGCTGTCAAATATGTAATGAACGGTTTGGAATAGTGGGAGGAGAAGAAAGCCTTCTCTCCTCGAGAGGAGAGGACCCTAAAAAAATGTGCTATATTATTCCAAATGCCATAACCACTGTGACACAGTCTACACTTCTTGCTTGGATGCTAACGATGCCCGCAGGATTCAAAAAGTCCAGAACTCTTGTCTTCGACTCATTTATGGCATGAAGAGAAGGCAGAGAATATCCTGCAAGTTGAAAGATGCTGATTGGTTAAACATGTTCAACAGACGCAAACTCCACACACTATGCTTTTATTATAAATTATTGAAAACTAAAACCCCTGTATACCTGTATAACAAAATTACATTCAGAACAGACATACATAATCTCAACCTAAGAAGGAAGAACTGTATTAACATACCTACCCATAACAAACAAATTTTCAAACGAACATTTTCATACCAAATTTCCCAGTTTGGGCATATACTGGATATACCTCGGCACACCCTATCTGTTAATGCATTCAAACATAAAATAAAAAAACAGTTACTCGAGCAACAATTATAATCCGCATTCCTCTATTGTCTTCTTATCGTTTCCCTATTTCATTTGTAGCTGTGCAAGATTAACTCAAATGTAGAATTAGAGATACATTTAACATATAATTCATAGTCCTAGAGATATTCATCAATATATTATATAATAGTTCTCTGTACAACTGTGTATTTCTAGTTTCGATTTTAGATGTAACAAATTTTTCTTTTCTTTTAATTTCCATTCTGGACAGTGTGGCAGAATCGGCCTTAGGCCTAACACTGTACCATTTATTTACCACATTATAATAGTATCATAAGTCCAACCCTTTTTTTTATGTAAATGGTAAATAATAAATAAATTATTATTATTATTATAATAGAATAGCATTTTTAGTGCATGTTCCAGATGCTAGGAACAATAGGAGAGAGAAATCAATACAAACATCAACTTCCGATTATGGATTAGATCGACAGTCTGGACTGTATTGAAAAAAATTAGTGACATTGAATAGCCAGCTCTGGGAGCTATTCAAATAAAAGATTATTGTTGATGAAGGATTTGACTAACTCTACAGTTTTCCTGACCCGATTAGTTGAAAGTGTTTGTTTGATGATGTCTGTGTAGGGCAAAACTGCAGTGAAGTTAGTTACAAGTGGTATAAAAACATAGGACGTTTCATTTACTATTTTTTGAAGATCTCCTACCATATAGTAACAACTTTTTATGTTTGATGATCTGAATTAAGTTCTGAATTGAATTGGGATGGGGAGCAGGCCGTTCAAATTATTTTCTGGACTAGATATGTCACAAGGCTCTCGCATCCATCAAAATCACAGAGTTTGGGTTATGTTCAAATGAAATTCTTCATTAAATAGGAGATCCTTATATAAATGCAGGTCGATATGTAGGTAAAGTATTATATGAAAAATAGTATAAAAATAAATCTAACATTGAAAATACTTTCAAAGAGTGAATATATTATATAAGAAGCTGAAAATGAAAATATATGCGTGAGAATATTTTCACATAAGAAAAATCAGAAATATTGAAAATGGCTAATTTTATATTACAACTATACTCGGACATAAAAACGAACAATATTGTTGTGTTATAGTTTATTGAAAGCAAGGAATGAGGTCCAGAAAACAATTGGGATAACGAAATGGGTTGTTTGAAAACATGACTGTTTCATGTCTCTTTACCTTTACACTTCAGCATTGGTGGATTTGACGATGATACAATTTTCTCTGTATAACATCGACCAGTCACTTGAGAAGGAGTCAGCTGATTTTCCTATATTTTGTTGACGTGTTTGTTCGAAGAAAAAGTTGGTATGTCTCAACTGATGGGTGTTATAACTGAGATAACCGGTTGGATCAGATTAGTTGAGGAGCTAACCCCTGGACCGAGTGATTCACCACCGCAAACGAAGTCGCAGAAGTTTGTATGCATCACATAGACTAACACTTTGTTTTTATCATTTTCTATCTGCTGCAATGTACGTATGATGTTCGACGCAATGTTTCACAACAGAGCTATTATCTTTTTGTTGACATCTTTCAAGAACTTCGAAAGAGGGTTATCGACCCGATTTCCCTCATACCTTATGAACAAATTGGAAGGCGCTTGGAGTTCGAAACATCTACCAAAAAAAAAAACATTCGATAGTTTATTTCCACAACTGATGGTCAAGACTTCAATAGAAAGGGATTATTCCCTACAAACCCTCAATTCATCAACACGTCTGATATCGAGATGGTTCAAGTACTCAAATTTCTCATTCTTTCCTCAGATACAACTTTCTGTTTGTGAAGTTTGAAATGAGATAATGATTTTTCAAACATGATATTCCTCAAAACAGAAATTCAATTCACAGTAATTCTGAATAAATTTCCTAGACCAAATTTTCTTCACCACCGTGCAACACAAATTTTCATCATCAAAAATAGTAGCATAAGAGCCATTTATAACGAATTCAATATAGGACCCTATGACTTTATGGAACCATACTTCAAATTCTCGATCAGTTCTCAAATATTTGAATTTTTTTTTTTTGGAATTGTATGTCAGCCCAAATTTTATCGAGAGTCTCAAAAGGAAGTGGTACGTGACAAACTTCGACCTTGAATAAACATATTTTGAAAGTTCTGGAAACTTTATACGTTTAATTTCTTTGTTCTAGTGAAGAAAAACTGTAATTCTGATGCTGTGATATTCCATAGTACTCTGTGAATTTCCCTAGAACGAAAAATGCTAATTTATTTTAAATTTTGAATAGATAGCTTGAATCAATTGTTGACCCTTTCAGGAAAATATCTATAGGAGAGAGACAAGTCTCCGTCTCTTCTACGAAACTCCAATGAAGTGAGCGAGTCTGTGAGCGAAGAATCACCAACAAGACGGAATATTTTTGTGACAAATTTCACACATGAGAACTGTATTCCGAGATATGTCCTATCTGAGCCTTGTAGATCATTAGAAGCTGACTGGAAGTATTTCTTCGCACGAAATAGAAATCAAAGTTTCTGGGAAGCACTCTTGGCGATCGATCTCACACGGTTTTTCCTTCAGAGATTATTACTGATCGTAATTCCTAGCTTCTGGATAGGAAATCAAGTATATCTCGATATCTTGTTCCCCTAAATAGATAAGGAAATCATATCACAACAGCTCATGATTATTACCGTCGCGTCGGTTGTTTGACGGTCAACATAATGGATTTAATTCATGAATGTTCCATTCACTTTCATGGATGTGATGTATACAATACAATATATTGAATTCATTATCCTCCTACAGAAGATTTATTTCATCTATCGGGTGTCAACCTCAGAAGATATTGTTTCCAGCTTGGGAATAATTTTATGAGGAAGGATTTGTCAGTGAATATTTTTCAAAAAAAACTACTACTCCACATTTCTTTACATGAGGAATGTTTCATTATTTCAGACAAGAGGTAATATATGGAACCATAAATCCTTTTGAAAATGAATCATCATTTGGGGAAAACAATCGATTTCTCTGGCTTCTTCGAAAAATTACACGATATGGATATATCCATATAACGCAATAACCATGCCATTAAATTCTTTATTATTAGCGTGCGTCGGAACTTTCACTCAGTTACAGCATTACAGGTAGTGATTCGCGAAATATGTGTAATCGTAACTGCAAAAAACACTTCTGTTGACATTTGATAACACGCACCTATCTCTCATGTACCAATTCCACAACAGCCCTAACAACACAAGTACACCCTATGGACGTCCCTGGGACAGACATCTCTAATTTGTTTTGGGGATGTCCCTAGTACAGCTGTTCTCGGTACATGGTACATACGAGGGACGTCCCTGGGAAATCGTCTTTCCGACAAAAAGGACATCCCAGGGTCATCCCTCTGGTAGGTCCTAGGAAAATACCATATCCTTATAAGTTTGTTCCGAAGAAGTCCCTAGGCTGTACTATTATGAATAAAAGTGAATCCATTGGGCATTCTTGGGACATCCAATATAGGGACATGGTACGTACTAGGGATGCAACTGGGACATCAGATATCCAACGAAAAGGACATCCTTTTGGTTCCAGAAACATCCTTCAAATTCACTTTCAGAAGGAAACAAATACTAATGAAACATGAACATACAATGAAAAATATATTCAAACTATATGAAATAAATAAATATAATAAAAATTTGTAAACTCTCAAATAAATAATAATATAATAAAACAGGGGTATCCCGTTTATACTGATAAATAAATAAAAACTAAAAAACTATTACTTTGGTCTATATATTCATATTACTTTGATCCACAAGTGACGTGAAACTAAAATATATTCTTAAAACAAGAATAATAGGATCTGGATATATCACATTACTTTGGTCTACAAATGGCGTGAAAATAAAATATACATTCTTGAAACAGGAATAATTGGATCTATATATGAAACAAAAATAGGGCATGAAAAAATACACGAAATAGAAAACTTGATTCAAACACTAACTATTTCGGAATGGCTCCTCTATTTTGCCCTTCTGAAGGGCCTCTCCAATTTGTTTCCTGTTACCAGAAGCTTCAGAAGATCCAGTAACAGATATTTTTGGTGTTATATATAGTATACTACTGGAAATGAGTTCGAGTGAGTGCATAAAATATTGAATATTTTTCTAAATGAGCTGACTACCAGAACTCTTTGATAATGGCAATCCATCAATGTTGATGAATACAATATGCAATTTATGGTTCAGAGCCCATTCAGTTAACTCAGATTTAATATTTACAGAGTCATTATTCGAATTTATATTGTTATTTAATGAAGAGTCATTTTGAATGAGGTCCTCTGCAGAAATAGGACTCAACTCTTCAATAGAAGAAACATCAGAAAACTCCTATGAACTTAAAATACATTCATTATCAACAGATAGGTCAGCATTTGTCGTGAACATTGTACTCATTGAAGGAAATGTGGAGTGAATGTCATCTTTACTGATGCTTCTTGAAGCAGAAGGTATTGATATATGACAGACATCACTTTCCACTGAGGTTTCCACCTGTGATGTACAACTTCTATCCACACTACTACTACAAATGATCTAATATATCATTTTCTCTTACAACAAGTTTTCGTACCCTTTTATAATATTTACTAATCATTTTTTCTTTTTCCTTTAGGGAATACCTACTTGTCTCTTTTTATCCATGATATTGGATATGTTTCTTTTGTGCTACACCTAGTAAAGAGTTTAAAGTATTTCATGTAGGTTTAATAATAATTTCCCTACGAGGACTCAATACCTACAATAACCACTTACTTTTTAATGTATGACGGCCAGTTTCACCGCTTTTCTTAAGTTGTGCTTTATCTGAGCCAGGCTTTATTGCAGATCACTCACAATACTACCAATTCTCACTATTATACAAAATTCCTTGTGTTCAACAACGCTACAATATACCACAGCTTAATCAACACAACGCCGAATCGAACAAAACACACCGCGAAGCTTTGGTAAAATGAGGTTAAGGATATGTTCTGTCATTTCGGTTACCCAGAGCGGTTCTCCCTCTCTGTCTCGCTTGAATGGACCAGGCCAATATCATAAAGAGAGACGTTCTGGTCAACCGAAACGATATACGGAACAACCCGATTGGTAGCACTATGTTGATATCTCACTTCAATAATATCACACTGTTGCCATAATAAATGGAGGACCGGGCGATTTGATTGGTTGAAGAATACTTTTCTCATTTTTGCTTTCGTTTTAGGAAATACAATAATGTATGATTTTTCAAAGAAGTTGCTTGCACCCAAGGCCGTTTGCTTGTTGACGTGAGCATTAAGTAGAAAACTGAGGACACTTCTATGCGTATCAAGATCTTAGTTGCTACGAAAGTTCGACATATGCGCTATGTTACGCTGTCAGTTTCCGATAAGCTCATTTTTCGAATAAGAAAAGATACAATGATTCAATTGTCACTATTTTCATCAAGTTTGTTGCCATCTATGAGTCGACATGCGAACAAATGCCTCATCGGCGCGGTTGACTCGTTTTCAACTACTTCGTCTTTCAACTTCGGTCAAATTACTGAAGCGGATCAGTGTAAACACGCATGTAATTATATGAGCAACTCGAATGTAAGATACAAGATTTTGTCATTCAATGATAAAAATAAATATCTCGAGAAAAAATTGTACCATAGATATAGCAATTTCAATCATTTTAATTGATATTCATGTTTTTAATAAAAGGCGAATAACTGGGACATGAATGGGACACCTTATGGATTTACTTAATGGGACATCCATTGGGCATCTTGTGCGGGAGTGATTATGAATATACCTCATGGGACATCCTGGATGGGATATCCAATGGAAGTCCCGTTCACGTCTTTGTACCGCGGTACATAAAAAGGACGTACCCAGTATATCCATGTGTTGTTAGGGAGATCAATGTTTGGAATAAGCGTTCCTAGAAAGGATTTCCAAATTGGAAAATGGGTTATTTTTCGCGAAACTCTACAACTTTGACATATTGTTCACGGTTCTGCTTTTAATTTGTACTTGGGTAGATCAACGTGCATAGATGATTGTTATTTTTCCATCCCCTTATTTTTGAATCATCCATTGCGTGATTGATAGCTCTTAGGTGATGGCTCAGAATACACGTGTATTCTGAATTGATGTCGGCTGTTTCCGAAACTTTCTTCATGAAATTATAGGATATGTAACATTTAACAATGAATTTGATGTCATGACTACATTCAATTGGCCAAGAGCAAAATCCAGGGAGTTTTTGCCCCAAATTCTGTGCGATATTGAATTGAAAATCATATTTTTTAAAAAGTTATTGCTCAACAGTTTGTGGATTAGTACTGAATCTAGTTGTCATATCCATGAATCGATCCATGACTTGCTGTCTGTCCCGACTTTCAGAACACATTTTCACTGCCGATGGAGAGCATACAGTAGAATGGAACGACACTAAAATTATAACGAAAGAGAGCAATGGCAGGAAACGAAAATTGAAGGAATCTGCTCTCACCATGCTATCTGGTGAAGAGTGCATATCTATGAGTTCGCTGGAAATGGATCGCGGATGGCTGCCCCTCCTGAAGAATGAAATGTTATGTCGAATTTGAAATATTTGACGAATGTCAATTATGAAGATTGCCTACAAGAGAAATTTGCATTTGAACAGGAACTTGCTTATAAGGAACGAACATTTATCCACCACAAAATAATGACGATCAAACAGTACTGTGCAGAACATTTGAATGGTAATGGTGTTGCTTGGAAACTTTTGTGTTCTCGCTGAAATATTTTTTCCGAACTTTTTATGGTCCAAATACTCCATGATGAAGAAGAAAATGATCTTGACATCGCTAATTAACATAAGTTTAGGAAATATTAGCCAAAAAAAGACGTTGTGAAATCTATTTATGAGGCACCGAATGACACGTTTTGATGAAAGAAGTTTTTGATATTTGGTGTATTTGGTGGATGTCGACAACAGGAACTTATGAATACGCTTGTTTTAGTAGTTTTCACAATAAATGGTATTGACTGAAGGATTATAATAAAACCAATTAGACCCTTGAGTTGTAAAATCCGAGATGCACATCATAAATGTAAAAGGACCGGATTACAGCTTACACTTCTTGTTCATAGTTATAGCGTTATAGTAATGGACAACGCAAACTGTCATAGTCGACAATTGCAAAAAATTCCTGGCTCAAAGAATAAGAAATTGGAGATTCAAAACTTCATGGCTGCAAATGGCATATATTTTGAGGAAAATTATACAAAAAAAGAACTTTTACAAGTGCTGCAGTCATATCCTTTAAAAAAAACGTATGTTTGTGATACAATTGCAGAAGAATTGGGACATACAGTGGAAGAAGTTGGCCACTGGCGCTAGCGAAACGTTAGGAAGAAATTCCAAAGAACGATGGACTTCAAGCCCTAAGAGAAGTAGTTATACTACTAATGATACTTCTCCGAATCCAGACTAAATCAATACGACAATTAATATTAATGAAAATTCTCCGATTCCAAAGGAAGTAATAAGCACTCCAAACTACCTAAATCCATATAAATATGCTTTACGAATTCGTAACACCCAGTCATTGGAGTAAAATTCAAGATAAATGAGCCTCTGAAGAAGTTAGCCACTCGAGCTAGTGAAACGACAGGAAGAAATTCCAGAAAACGACGGCCTCAAACCCGAATAAAAGTAGTGATACTGAAAACCTCGGCCGCGAAAGCCTTAACCATTATGTGTGTTTTTTTTTGTCAAAATGATGAACTGATGGACTGATCATTGGTCACTTGACATTTCAGGATTAAGAGGCCATTGATCACGTTTCTTTACTGAATACAGAGGACGGTTGAGTGCGTCATGAAAGAAAGGGGGGTGATGAATGTGGCCTGGAATCTGTCTAGTGATTTATGAGCGATCTCCTACCTGAAATATGAATTCATTATTCAAAGCGTACCGTTACCTATAGTAGTTTTCACAATGAATGGTATTAACTGAAAGATTATAATAAAACCAATTAGACCCTTAAGTTGTAAAGTCCGAGAAGCACATCATAAATGTAAAAGGACCGGATTCAGGTAATTTTGTTTCTCAGAGAGGGATTGTAGAGGATTACAGCTCACACTTCTTGTTCATTTTAGTCTTTGTATTTCATTGAAAATGTTCACTTGTGTTACGGCGTGCAATAAATTTATAACATTTATTTGTTATTACAGACATTACTAGCAAAGATTTTATACCCCAACGTACAGAATAGGCAGTATGTGGCGTCCGTGGATAAAAAGTAATAGTGCTTCTTCCAGTGGTTCGTTAAAGAAGAATCAGTCATCTTGTGACGCGAAAATCATTATAAAAATGTGTATAGTTCCTTACTTCAGCAAGGATATAACGCGGGTGCTGCAGCAAAAGTAACCACTAATTTGACGAAGGTGCCTCTCACTTCAGTTAGACGAATTGTTGAAAATTCCATGGAATCAAGTCATTCAAGAATTAGTCATGTTATGAATGTTGAAAACTCGTACCTTTCTGTAAAATCAATAATAATTATGCCAATTATAATTAATTTAGATGAGGATAGCGATAGCGACACTGAACTAAATATAGAATAGAAATGTAACATTTGAATAAATTACTTGTATATCTCATACATTAAGCAAAATTCAAATTCCTTAAGTTCGACCCTGTGGCACATTTGCATCTTTTACTAGATGATTTTCTACACAATAGGATTAAATCGGGTAGTTTATTGCAGTTGATAAGCCAATACCATTTACTGTGAAAAATACTATACAAACATGAGCCCCTTCTTTTCCATGTCCGAAAACAAGGCGTAGGTACTCAACAAGATTCCCCAGTGAGCTGGTTCTTAAATTTTATTTTGCACTGGTAAAAGAGATTGTGTTCGGAGATTTTCAAGAGTAAACTGAAATCAGCTCCTCTACTGGCAGAGATCTCACTTACCTTGATGCCCTTGACGAAGAGGCAGACTCTGATACAAGTGTACAAGTACACTATTTTTTTCAGTCCAGCCTGTGAATATGCTGATTTCTTTATAGTTTACTGAACGGATAGGAAGGCGATTGCAGACAAATGAATGGATATGATTTCATATCCACACAAAGTCAGATATGAATACTACCAATCACAGAAAAAAAGATACTAAGTTTGCAGCAAAAACCTTGAAGAAACGTCAATTCTGATCTGTCCACCTACAAACACGAAATCCAAGTTGTTTTATTCAAGCGAAAATAAATGTACTCATTATCTGGAATGTTTTCTTCTTCATTGAGTCAAATTTGAATTGCCACATGATGTTTACATCAACAACTAACTGAAATGATATAGTTCAAGTGGCCTAGTTGGTTGGATCTATACAATGAATGTATTTAGTTCATGAGGTGATATTGTATCGAAAATAGATAATAAAATTCTTTTAACTTTGACTTGTTAGCCCCTTTGGGACGATCCACTTCATAATCTTAGATTCGAGTCTCGTCAAAACCGACTATTTTATTTAAAATTACTAATTTCATTTGAATTGGACAAAGTTTCTTTCCATTGAGTTTTCATAAATTTCGAAATAATACTGTATATTTCAAACTGATTATCAATATAATACTTGAATGATTGTTCTGATATATTTACCTGGTCGAAGAAAAAATCAACTATACATCTCGAATGGATATTGGCACTATCGCCACCGAACGTTTGGGCCTCGTGCTCAAACTTCGTCCTCGTTCGATATGACCACCATACCAACTCTTGTTGTACAAATTACTATTACCTACGACCACCTATTTTATTGAATAATATGTAATATCAGATCATGAATATTGGGTTGCCTGACTAATCTTACGTTTCATTATTTTTTTTTTCATATTTTTCCGATAAAAAGTGTACATTAATTTGCAATTACTCTTATAAAAATATTAATGTCTTTTTGCGAAAATGACAATAAATAAGTACTTATTAGATACAACGGGGAAACAAATTGAATTCAATTTCACCAAAGAAATCGAAAATTAATTGGTTATCGTTACAATTTGTAAATTGTAACATTGTCTGCGAAAGATTCGTTTCAATATTTTATCGGATGCTGCTTGTTATTATTATCCTCATCGGAGATGTTGACGGTTCCAATTTTTAGTTTTCTAATATGGCTGTTTGAGCATCAGTGTCTTTAGGAGTTCTTTTTTCTATATGCAGATTCACACGAGAGGGAAGCCCTGTGATGTTCAAAGAACACCTTGTGAATCAACGGAGAGGAGATACGAATTACCATTCACTTTGAATTTCTGAAGTTTGTAAGCCTCAGGAAAACCCTCATTTGGCAAGGAGTTCCAAAGCTCAGCTGTTCTATTGACAAAAGATCCCTGAGCAAGTGGAGTTCGACGGGTTTCCGAATTCACAACAAAGGGGTGGGAATTCTGCACTCGTCGAGTCATCGGTGTAGATATCGCCAAGGGGGCACGATTTATAACAGTTTGGAAGAGCATTGACCGTGAAAGTATCTATATAGAAGAGAGGCAAGTCTCCGACCCTTCTGCGATGTTCCAATAAAGTGAGCGAGTCTGTGAGCGAATAATCACCAACAAGACGGATTGCCTTCCAATGAATAGAATCGAGAAGCCTCAATGAATGTTTTGGTGCCAAACTCCACACATGTGAACTATAATCCATGACAGGTCGTATCTGAGCCTTGTAGATCATCAGAAGCTGACGAGAAGTAAATTATTTCTTCGCACGAAATAGAAATCCAAGTTTCTGGTGTAGCGTTTCTTTTTTCGCTCCAATACACACCCTGTATATTCAGGAACCACTCAAAACGCCGCGCCGGTCGGATTATTTTAAAAATTTACAGTTTTCATTCTGACGTTTTCGAAAGGTTTTGATCCTCCGAGCGGCAGATGGCGCTGATTTAAAATTGTGTGGGTCGATTTTATTGAATATTATATTGAACAATTATCAATAGTCGAGAAATCGCAGGTTCATTCCATATTTCACTTTTAAGTGCAAGCCATTCAATTCGATATTCGACAGGTTTAGTTGTCTCCAACACTTTTCTGGATAATCATTCTCACTTTGGGTGTGGTAGAAATCTATTTGGGAAAACAAAGAGAAGTCTTTTCAGTCCGAGAGGTCACCACAAACAAATTGTTTGTTTCCCATAACTCCCGCTCGTGACGAGACTGCGCAAGATGATCTCCTGGAGGGCGTCTTGAGTTCTTGAGAGTGGAAGACGTGGCGAAACAATCAAAGGGGATTTGTTGGAGAATATTTGGAGGCATGATCTTCCTGATCATATATTGTTCAATTTGGAATTTGATATTTGTTTGGAGACCCAAAAGGAGAAGAACCAAAGAAACTAATGAGGTTTCACCCTTTGATGTTCCTGTAAGGAAGTGTTCGGGCCGTTTGGTTTGTCGAAAATGGCTACCCCGTTACTCCATGTTGAGATTATTCTTTGATTCTATTCGTTCCAGAATATTATGCATCCATGAGGTGGATGATAATAATATCCTTCATGGAATAATTTATTAAAACTCTCTTAGTGAGGTGAGTTCATTTCTCCGATTTTTAGGTGAAAAAGTGTAAAATTGTAACTATTTCTAGGGTTTTTTGCCAAGGTCATTCCCTTGACCCCTTATTTGATTCGAAGAATCCATTTATTTTGATTTATACTGGTGTCTGTTCTCGATGAGACCATTACCAAATTGGGAAGAAATTATTATTCTTTTGGTTTCTACCTGGACCTGTTCTCCTTGGCTGATGGACATCCCAGGACCTTTTTTTTTGAAGTCTTCAATTGTCTAAGTTATAAGGCCTTATAACCAGGAGGGTTGGTACTCTCCAAAATTCCACCACAACTACCCATTTCGAAGCTCGTTACTGCAGAATTTGAACTTCGTACCAGGGACTTGTTCCAGTATCTATCCATGGATTGTTTCTCACCGAATTAAACCAGGTTTTTATGACCTTATGAAATTGACTCACTTATGTTAGAGAATTGAAGTATTGATATAATTACGTAACTATCGATCTGTAAGCGGACACCCAGTACTGAGTAGAAGCGTTTGGCCAACGATACAACGAACAATATTACAACTTAACGATTTTGAACTGATATAAACCTACATTATAAGTTATCTGCTTCTCGGAACTAACATATTATGGAAAGTCATTTGTAACAACATACAGGTTGTCCCAACCCATGGAATAAATACTGAAGAAACGTATTATTATTCGTTTTTCCCAAATTACACACTCTCACGAAATTTTTTTCACAAATTTTTGATTATCACGTTAGCCTACTCTTTGAATAACAACTCTTAAATGTTTTATTATCCTGACTAATAAAACCAATTCCCTCTCTAGGCTACCCGAGTCAGGTGGCGCTCAACAAACTTTTTTTATCAGTTTTACTGGCTTGATTGATACAATCGTACCACACGACCCAGCTCTCCAACATAACTACTAGCTGCCGGAGTGTAACCTCTCTTTCCCTCACTAGTGAAAAGTCGTTACACTGGGAAGCACTTTAAGCGATCGATCTGACATGGTTCTTTCATGAGAGATTATCACTGATCGTAGTTCCTAGCATCGGGATACTTGATTTTGTAGGAATAGTTACTCCTGACATCCGAATATTAGATGATGATAGATCGGCTTTTCTTGCCTGGGTTTTCGTAGCACAAAATTCCTTCAAGTTCATGTTACCCCATTCTATTATTTTCATCAAGTCGTCGTTAATTTTATTGACGTGAATATTTCTTTGAGATTTGTTTTTCGAGCTGGTATGGGGACTCTGGAAGAGAAACTGGTATGAAGAGAGTACTGTCGTCCGCAAAACTATAGACTGAACAAGATGTTTTCTCGAGCAAATCATTGATATGACGCAGAAACAATGTGGGCGCCAGAACTGAACCCTGTGGAACACCTGCATTTATTGGGAGAATATCAGATGATACTCCATCGACAACCACATTCAGAGACCTACCAGACAAGAATGTCTTCAACAAAGCACACAACTGAGGAGGCAAACCATAAGATGGCAGTTCAGAAAGGACACCCCGATGCTAAAATCGATCGATTTTGAAATATCGATTGCAACAGCTATCGTTTCTCTGAATTTTTCGATTGAAAGCTGTCAAATATGAGGAACACAAACCAATAAAATGAGTCACTAGTTGAACTTTGATGGCGAAATCCGAATTGTCGATCATCAATCATTCCTGATTCCTCTAGATACTTGTGTCAAATATGGAGAACAGTCATTAAATAATTCTAAATCCATTCAAGCAAATACATCAATTGAAAGATGTTTCAACCTCAACTTCAATATTTTAGAACAAAAACACCCAGTATTCAGAATTCCATCTTTGATAATCCAAGTTCATAGACATCAAATTGATACGATTACAGGATATGAGAATATAAAACAATCTCGAAATTCGCAAACTTGCACGGATGCGCGCTAGGCATTTCACCTTAGTACGGTGACCGGAGCAAAGTTGCAACCTCAGCAGATAAATCTTTATAAATATTGAGGGAGGTCAAGATTCGGAATCCATTATTCAGATTATTATTCATTATTGGATTACTCAAAGGCGTTTGATACTATTATTCACTGTATTTTATTTGCAATACTCAACTATATCGGTTTCTCATATAGTGCAATTAATTTACTCAAGAGCTACTTGACTAATCGCGCGCAATACGTTGAGACTTGCAGTGGTAAGTCAGATATAAAAAAAATATACTGTGGAGTGCCACAAGGCTCTATATTAGGACCTTTACTGTTTTCATTATATACGTGTAATATTACTAGCTGCCTTGTTGGATGCAGGTCATACATGTACGCTGATGACACTCAGATCAAGTTTGACAAATCAGGTCATTAATTCGGAATTATCCAAGCTGGTATTGTGTTCACATAAACATCATCTCTCTATAAATCCATCTAAAACTCAGATTTTGAGTTTTGGTGAAAATAGAAATAAAATTGAAATGGACATTGATATTAAAATTGATGGTAATGACATACCGTGTGTCAAAACTGCCAGAAACTTGGGCTTAGAGTTGGATACAGACCTGCGATTTAAATCTCACGTAAGTAAATGCGTAAAAAGATCTTATGCTAACCTGAAAATGTTATTTCCCCATCGACAAGTTTTAGAAAAGAACATCAAAACATTTCTTACTGATTCTCTGGTACTGTCCCATTTCAACTATTGTGATGTCATATACGGCCCTTGCTTAACCAATACCGAGATTAATCGCATTCAACGGGTTCAGAAGTCATGTTTACGTTACATTCATGGGATAAGGAAATATGAGAATATATCATATAAGTTGAAAGAAACAAATTGGATACATATGTCTGCAAGAAGAGAACTGCATACAGTTACATTATGTCACAAAATACTATTATACAAGACACCTCCATATCTTTATGATAAAATCACTTTCCGAAGTGATGTACATAATGTGAACACTCGATTTAGGGGAGCTATATCTCCACCGTTCCATCGAACTTCTATCTTTGAAAGGTCTTTCACGTATATAGTTTACCATCTTTACAGCCGGGTTCCTTCAGATTTCAAAACACTGTCAACTGCTAATTTCAGAAAATGTTATAGAGATTTTCTTCTCCAAGCCAATGACTGAATTGAAACAGAGTAACAGTGCCATCTTCTTTATATCTATTCGCATGCCAAGATACATGTATTTTTTTTCACACTGTCTGTCATTCCTGTTTTGCAGCATGATTCATATATTATTGAAATGTTGATTATTGTTATTTTTGTTTTCTTTCTGCTCATTCTGCAAATAAAATTATTATTATCATTATTATTATTATTATTATTATTAAATTAGTCAGTATTCATCGATCATTCTTCAGAAACGGTCTCCAGAGCATTTTTCCAGAATGCAGCACATCTCCTCATCAACGATTCTGCTTGGAACCAGTATAATGTAAGTTTTTAGTGTTTCTTTATATTTTTTCGACTATTTGCTGTTCAAAGTATTTTTTCTTCATTTTTCTTATAATGAACATTCAATTGAGTTTTCAAATGAGTTCTTTCATTATTTGGATGAATGACAGTTGGGTGAAACAGCGAAAAATCCTCTCGTAATGAGCCAAGCCAGTACTGAGTTGCGACACTTGATGAGCTTCATATTGATTGCTCTTTCCATGATTTTGGAAATAACAGAAAACAATGCAATTGGTTTATAATTACAAGAAAAAGTTTTCTTCCCTTTTTTAGGAACTGGCTGAACTCTTGCTGTCCTTCAGGACTTAGGAAAAATCCCCAGGTTATATGAAAGGTTGAATAATTCGCAAAGTACTGGTGTCAATTCTGGGGCACATACTTTCAGAATAATTGCTGGGATTCCATCAGATCCGCAAGCCTTATTCGTCTCTAAGGCTATTAAAATATTTGTTGGTGAAAAATCATCTCAGGCTTATGTCTGTCTACAGGCGTTATATTCGAGAGTTTTTTTTTCCGATGAGTCCAGAGTAGAATTTTCGGCAAACATATTTGCTAATATATTTGGTTTTTATTGGGCAGTGGTGGCTTGTGATCCATCTCCTTTGGTCAAAGGGGAGAATGAACTTAAAGTGAAATTTTTGGCGACAGCTTCAGCAACGAGAACCGTTTGAACATTCAACAAGTTTTGAACGAATTTTTTGATTATGTGTTTTAGCAGCTTCAATTGTTCCACTACACCTATTTCTTGTGTTGACATACTCAGATCTCTTATACAAACTGGGGTCTTGGCACCAGCGATTGAATGCCGCTTGTTTGGATATGACAGCCTAAGAGCAGCTTTTATTGAACCATGGTTTCTCAAACTGTGATCTCTATGTACTAATTGGAATGAATGTTTCCATTCCCAGAATAATCAGAGTTTTTTTGGGCACATAGAGTAGGATCATCAGATGAAAAACAGACCCTTCTCCAAGGAAAATAAAAAAAATTGAAGACCGTCCCAGTCTTCTGATTTGTAATGCCAGACACGAAATGCGGGTAACTCACCACGAACAAATTGTTGAAATCAAAGTGTGGTCAAAATTACCCAAGGGAGGGTAAATTTTGATATGATAAATATCAGGATGAGTAGTAAGAAACAAGTCCAGTGTATTGGCAAAATGGTTATTCGTATCAGGAATACGAGTGGGTTGATCGATGAGTTGTTCCAGATCATTAGTAATAGCAAATGCCTCTGCCTGTCATCCTCTTTCATCTGTTCTATTCGAGAATTAAGGCCATGAAGAATTATGTACATTAAAATCACCCAATATGGTGACCTCAGCTGTTGGATGGTTTTCTTTAATGTAGTTGATTTTTTTCGATAGAAATTCGAATAGTCTGTCAAAAGAGTCATTGCATATCTCTGATAACGTTAATTCAGATCTGAATTAGCTCAGTTGGTAGAGTATTCGGTAAGATAACCTTTGCTTCTTTCCTTTATTTTTCATAAATAATTAGCTTTCAGTTCAGTTTTTATGTAAATAATATCAATAAGGAGGAGCAATTATTAATTACATCTATTAATCTTACAAAATCAACAGGTTTGACGACTTATTGAAAGCAAAGCGGAAAGTACTTTCCGCATTAGTGCGAAACATTAAATTTTTCAAAGTCCCGCGAAGAAGGATCTTTTGTGAGTACTTGCATTTTAGGATTCTTATCAGGAAAAAAATGTTTTATTCTCATCCTTTAGACATGAAGTTGGTGAATTTTCAGAAATGCATAACAGAGTGATTATGGTGATGTTTTTGTCAATCTCTCAGTTTATTAGCGAATATATACAACGATGTGGTAGATATTTAGAATCTTTGTTAGTGTGATTCTGAAACCATTCTGCTCATTACATCTGAATAGGACGCTATCTATTTTTTCTGTTGTGCAGCACTGGTTCACTTCAGGGAATTGAACTATCTGTCAAAGTTACATATTTTAGCATTCGTTTCGGTGGAGGTCCCACTTCTGGGAAAAGAGATGAAAGCATTCCTAATCGAAGCCGGGAGTTATTTAGAAGTTATTAGAGGTTTAACAAAATGAATGAAATTAACTTTCAAATTATGATGTTTCGTAGGTTTGAAGATCATTGGCAACAAGTCAGGTACAACACAAATTCAATTACCGGAAGTGAACTATTGAAGGGTGGTGGATTGAAATACCTCTCGAACGAGGTTTACAAAACTACCTTTCCATATGGAAATATAAATCACATTGCGAATTCTTTCATCAGAAAGTGGAATTTATTGTTTACCCGAGAAAAGTTCAACACAACGACTCGGTAGATTATGTCATATGACTATGGAAAAAAAAATTAAAAATTGTCAGGGCAAAAGTTTTCACTTTGCATAACTCACGATCCGCAGAATTTTTATACGATACCTTTCTTGACTGTATATCTGAGTGGCCGTTTTAAAATTTTTTATTACGAAATTCGCTTACAATAATCATAAAATTACAATCTATGACGTCCTACACTAATAGGCGGGTGCACCTGCCCCAAAATTTGCCGACTTCGACACTGAAAAGGATCCGCTTGTTCCTCCAAGTATTCCTCCAACTAACCTATTGACTGCTCCTAATGTTGAAATTGGTATCTGAAAAGGAATGCGAGTGAATACAAAAAATATTATGATCTGAGTAAGGGACAATCCATAATTTACGTAAGATAGTTTTTTCATATTTTTACCACCCCCTACCTAAGAAACTGTAATATTTTCATGACCCCCCCGCCCCCCATATAATTTCGTTTACAATGAATTATGAATATCCAGGATACTTCAACGATAAATAACTTAAATATTGAAGTTTATTGAAATATTTTTTATAAAGTAATGAACACTTAACTGATATGCTTATTTGTTTCAAGCTAATTATGCTGAATACTGTCTGCACACAATGGAAAGCTTTGAATCTCCCGTTGTCCACGAGTTTCAAAGCTAGTGCTATTGCTTTATATTACTTGATTCTGTGTATATACATATATAAACCTACTCGAATTTTGTTAATCTGTTCGTCATATCTCTCAATATGTTGGTAACTGGGGGGGTTGCATGGAAGAGCAACCATGTTGAATGCCGCCTCCCAGATAATACTTGTTTGTATAAATACTTCTTCATTGAAAATATTATTATTATTATTATTATTATTATAAACTCATTCTACAATCGGCAATAATAGTGTGTTCAAGAATTTTTTCCTAATGCAAAGAGAATTCTATTTAATTATTTTTAGCGTGACGAGTCCAATTCTCCAATCCATCTCAGTATTTTGGGTCGATTTACAGCGTATGACGCTCGAATTAGCAAAAAGAAAATCTTACGTAAAACTGACGTGAACTCCATCCTCCTCTTCATAAGAAAAGGTGAAAAAACTCCCAATGATCTTACGTAATTTATGGATGGCCCCTGATCCTCTGGCCTTCCTCATTCCCGTCCGTATAGGGAAAGGTAAACAGATATTATAAGAATTTAAAGCTGTTTTCTTCTCATTTCTAGGAGAGATAAAATTCCAAGAATGGAGATCAGATCGTTTTTACACCCCCAACATTCAAACAGGGCCTCGTTTACAACATCGCATTCTGAGTATTAACGTTCGTAAAAAGAAGTCAGATTGTTAACGGAAAAACCCACGTATCGCGATTTTATGAATCTGAATACCTATTGTGAGAGATTTTGCAGGAATTCATGTATTTTTCAATATGTACTTTCATCTACTATTGGCCAGTTTCATTCAATTCCTGAATGAGCCTCAGTAGTATATGAAGCAACAACTGTTCTTATACTCATGATTCTCACATGCGTTCAGATATACAGTGCTTTCCTCCATGTCCCTCCTCTCTTTCAGTTATTGATTGGGTCAACCCTTGAAAAAACTGAAACTTGCGATAATGAAAATAATGCATGAATGGAGTATGAATTGGATGCATGAATTGGAGTAGCATTCACAAATGACAATTTCAAGATGGCGACTGGAAAAAAATGAAGTCAATATCTTCACCTACTATAAAATGGCGGAACATTTATTATGGTGGATTCATGCAGCAATCGTAACTCGGAATTCTCAAGTCGTAAGGAAGAAGTTGAGTCGATATATTTCAATGAAAACGTTCATGCAGGTATATTAAGTCGGAATTCGTAAGATATTGAACAAATTTCCACTCTTACGATTCAACAGCTCTTGAGATTGCTGCATGAATGGTTTATATTTTGTTGCGAGTTCCGATTTCCGAGCTACGATTGTTGCCTGAATCCACCATTAATCTCCTGAATGCAAACTCATTATTATCGATTTTTCTAGCAATATTCGTTTTTCTCTGCTATATGGCAATTCCAACAACCCGATAAGGTTTGATAGGTTATTTTGTTCATAAAAAATGTCAGTACAACAACAAAGATCATTGTTCAGTTCAAATATTCTCATTTAGTTTTTTATTTCACAAGTAGATAGGTACCACGTTGTCTATCTACGAAATTGACAATCCAAGAAAATGTAACAGTGGAACTGTATTTGAATATGCTGGATACTACTTTTGACCCTCTAGTCACTGGAATCGTCGAAGTGAATCCTAATGAATTCGATATGGATATTATTATTCCAACAAGATTGAGCACCACCACATTACTCCAGTCAAGTAAGAAACTATTTGGATAATACTCACCATGGTCGTTGGAGTGGCTATTGGGGTGCTATGGAATGGCCAGTCCACCTGCCAGATTTGACATCTTCAGAATTTTTTATGGGGCTATTTGAAGCAAAAGTGTACGAAAATGAAACCGCTTCAATATTGAATATACGACAGAGAATATAAATATTTGTAGAAATATCGACTTTGCTGTGTTCAAAAATGTTCGACGTGAATCATCGGATGGGGTCTTCCTATGTCAAGACGTTTGTGACAACCATTTCGAGCACCTTCTTAACTGAATAAGCTTATTTCCTCGGAGAATTGAGTTAAACGTCGATGTATTATCGATTGATAATTGATGTTCCGCCATTTTGTAGTAGGTGAAGAAATTGACTTCATATTCTATGGTTGTGAAGTATTCGTCAGGAGCTTCAAAATGATGTATCACAAGACCTCCCTTTTCATTGATTTTTTTTTCATATGGCGCCCATACGCCATCTCGAGATTTTCATTTGAAATTCTATTATGAATTACAGTATTCAAACATCAAATCCATTATCACAAGTTTCAACTTTTTGAGTTAACCCGTTCAAAAAATGAAAGGGAGGGATTAAAGAAAAAGCACTGTGTACGTATGGCTCAGTAGTGGTTTTCACAAGATGTAAACCAGAACAGAATAGAAACAAGAACATAGGAGCTAATGAAAAGTTCGCCGTTTAGTTCCATTTCTCATAATTACATCGTAATATACTTGTCCCCCTAATGGAGCACGAGCTCCCAAAGTCTATGAGTGTATAATATTCTCTTCATGGAGCTGGGAAACAAAAGCATTTCATTATTATTCTTCCAGTCGAATTAACAATTTTCGTTCGCATCAATTCAGTTTGTAGATTCACGGTGTGTAATTCGATTATGATGTTGTTAGAGTTGGGAATTTGTAATGATTATCTAGTGATTTTCCTATGAAATTCCAGAAGGAGGTTGTGTTCAGCTCTCTGAGAAATTGTGAACATTGTAATTAATAGAAAGAAACGCCAGTTGCATCATGTTGGAAACAAGGGACATGAGTTGTTCGATTTTTCTCGGGGCTAAACTACTCAAGTTGAGCCAGATATTATACGTACCAATGGGGGCAAAAAGATTATTGACTTAGAGGGCCTGGGAACTGGTTATTTTTGTGGGGTGAATGGAGTTTGATGAATTATCCTTTGTCTTTTTTCTCCTCCGAAAAAATTATGAATTACAACTTCTCTGGAAGATGTGAAGGAATCGAAAAAATTCACAAAATGTTCATTGGAACTTTTGACAGACTTGTCACGAATTCAATAATTTGGAATCGTATGGAGATTTTACTGAAAGTTTTTACGCTATAAGGTAGACACGATTAAATTTCCACAAAATTTATTGTCTTCGCGACATGTTTCGATACACTGTATCTTTATCAAGCGAATGTTTTTAAACACTATTCAAACAAGTGTTTAAAAACATTCGCTTGATGAAGATACAGTGTATCGAAACATGTCGCGAAGACAATAAATTTTGTGGAAATTTAATCGTGTCTACCTTATAGCGTAATAACTATGGAGTTCCATCAAGTAAAGGCCACCTCAATCCAAAAAAATGAAAGTTTTTCAGTAATTTCTTCCCCTCTTCCACTGACGAGCTCAAAAGATATTTTTCCCCTGAGCGAATCGAGATCTTGGATGGGTTGGACTAAAATGTTATCCAGGTGAGTGTGATTTTTTCTACAAATAGCTCTCTATTTTGCTTTGCGTAAATATTTCTATGTTTGCGCTATCCATTTGATTTAATTTTTATATGATTGGTATACAAATTGAGCAAGAAAAAGTCATCTCTATGATGTATCCCACTGCCCGTCGTCGCCATATAAGCAGGGGAGTAGTTGTACACGTACAGCTAATCCAATCCATCTTGGCACAGAAATAATAACTTATATGCCCAGCAATTTCTGCGATGAGATGAAAAAGCACCTGTTATATGTATTCAGTGTGTTGAACCCAACTAGCAATTTTATATTTTATAAAAGTTGCGAAAATGTTTTGGAGAAACAAATTATAACACTGTATTTCTCTCAGAAATGTTTTCAATGTGTTTATAAAACAGCTATAAGTAGTAAATTGGCACCGTTTGATATAACATTATAGTCTTAATTAATATTTTGTTGAGCCTTTTACAAACAATATAAAATATTTTTAAAACATTTCGACCGATACTATAAAGTTTTCTAACACTCTTAAAAAGTAGTTTTGTAAAGACTTCTCTTACTGTACTTCTGCAACATATTTGAGCGATACTTATAAAATAATTAAGAGACAATTTCATAAGAGTTTTTTAGTAGTTTCAAGAAAGCGTTATACAATATAATGCAGCCTAAAAAGATAGGGATGAAATAAAAAAGTGTTGAAACTGTTTATTTGGAGGCGCAAGAAGTAATTTTGTATCGGACACTAGGAAAATATAATAGATATGTCACCAACTAAAACCAAAAAATAGAAAGGTTGAAGCCATTTTAATAAATTCCCTTTTGGACTTATAATACTGTTAAAAATATTGTTTGTGCTTCAAAGATTGACATTTTTACTGCAAATGAAATTTTATTGACAATATATAGCGTATTACTAGCAAAATTTAAGAGAGCCACTTATTTATTGATGTTTTTGGAAGAGATTTTGATCATACAAAAATGAACATGAGATATTGATCATGAAAAATGAATATCAATTCACTACTCGCAAACTCATCTCAGTTTGTTATAAATAATATTATCTTATAATATAGATGTAATTTTCAGCTGTAAATATCAATATAGTTGCGGTATTTCATATCTTCAACTCATCTGATGTCGGTATTCCGGATTGCTATCATTTTAAAATGGCGTCATTCTACGAAATAATTTGATATCAATAGCAATCATTTTAACGCATTTTAGCTACTATGAAACTCCTGTAAAACTATTGTGAAATTCTGAGTTCTAGAAGTGATGATATTGCGGAAGAGTCGGACTACTTTTAAAGCTATAAATTCCTACAAAAGTGATTATATGAAGATATTGTATGGGATTTCTCACATAGTTTGGATATAAGTATCATCGTTCAGGATGTTTTGGCTAGGAAGCTTCTTCCATTGGTTATAAAGGCTAAATTTCGAAAGAGCTTTTAGCCAGTAGTTTGAGGGTATATATTCATGGTGTTACACTCAAATCGACGGATTTTATAATCATTATATTACCCTTTTCCTGTTTTCAGCAAGAAAAAAATGTAAACACTATGTATTACGTAGGAGATTTTGAAGTGTTTTGTTAGTATTTTCAATAAACCGAGTGACTCAAAAAGTTCCCAAATATTTTTTAATGGAACACCCACGCTTCGAAATGAGTCTACGAATCTATTACTGTATGATATTGTTTGTTGATTCTTTTGATTGACCTAAGTGAACCTGTTTTTGAAAATTAACGACAGAGATGCCCCTATCACTGCACGTCATATTATCGTAACATATTTTCAGTCTTCGTCTAAACGAACCAGTTTTCTTAATTTTTTTCCAATGACCAATATTACACGACATCATGCGTTACGTGAGTTATTGGGACACACGTGTCAAATAAAACTCACAAATTAAATTTCATTGACCTCTAAAATCAATGACAGATGGCTCTTCTTAAAAGCTGCATTTCATTCTTGGCGACAGCAAATATACATTCGCGGAAGCAATTTGATTGTATAACAGTTATTTAGTTGTATTAGAATTGTAGTGAATATACCGTACTATAAAATAGTTGGGAAATTATCATTAATGTGACAATATGGTAATGAAAACAAAATTGTGTT
This sequence comes from Zygogramma bicolorata, assembly GCA_032362365.1. Classification (NCBI taxonomy): domain Eukaryota; kingdom Metazoa; phylum Arthropoda; class Insecta; order Coleoptera; family Chrysomelidae; genus Zygogramma; species Zygogramma bicolorata. The sequence continues at coordinate 13,699,960 of JAVJAQ010000137.1, read as the reverse complement.
TGAAAACATTCCAATTAAATAATTCCATCAAAGCTACAGGAAGTAGTTATAAAATAAGCTTCAAATAGTTTTATGAAGATCATAACAAACTAGCAGAAAAGTGCAATAAAACTGCTTCAAAACGATTTACTTCAATAGCAAAATATGTTTTATAAGTTAGTTGCTAAAAAATTTTTGTGATAATTTCGTGACAATTTTATAAAGGTTTTTTTCAATTCTATTTCATAAACATTCCCATGACAAATTTATAAAACCCTATTATTGCCTACAACTATATTGTGTTCACAGGTCGTCTAATATAATCTATTAGCATTTTGGAAGTAATTATAAAATAACAACAAAATAAAACTGTTGCAGCACCATGAAATTATAAAACAATTTTGCTGGTTGGGATATAAGCAGGGGAGTAGTCGTACACGTACAGGTAATCCAATCCATCTTGAAACAGAACTAATAACTTATATGCCCAGCAATCTCTGTGGTGAGATGAAAAAGCACCTGTTATATGTGATCAGTGTGTTGAAATCTATTCCTAGATGTTTTTTTTTTTTCGTTGTGGTCTGTACTACCAGTGTGCAACTGGAAAGAGTTTGTTCTAGGATGGATTGGATAAACTGTACCTATCAACACAGATGTTTGTGATTTTTTTTTTTATTTCACTTTTTTGATAGAAGTTGTTATTTCTCTTTTTCGATTCAGAGAAGAGAAAATCCAGAAACTTATTCATCAAACTCAGAGGGCCCAATTTCATTTTGCGTTACATTTTGGAACTTTGCTTTTACTGTTCAACCATGATTTGTGAAAATGATGCTAATCGAGATGTTTTTTCACTCGGTTTGCGTGATTTCTTGGGAAATGTATGTTTCATTCACTCTGTGTAGACATGAGAATATGAAAAATGCTTACGTTGAAAATGTCGTTTATGAGTTGCCCATTACCGCGTTTAGAAACGGTGAATGTGCTACTGGCACCACCATATCCTGCATCGTGAGCTTCATAGCCACCAGCACTGCCACTGAAATCTCCTCCATAACCACCTCCTACACCACCTGCTCCTCCCACATAGCTACACAGAACATGAATGATTGTTACGTGATACTCAATGAGTGCACTTGAGGACTGGCGAATAATCAAGTAATTCCAGAATAATTCATTGAGTTTTGGTAAAAGAAGGACTTTTGTATTTAAGGCAGAATGATATTCATTGAAATTGTAGCAGAGTGCTTTCAGCTTAAAACTTATCATTATTGCTTACTCGTCAGGTATACAAGAGCCATAACCATGACACACACATGTTTCTGAAAGACACCTAATTCTCCAGAAAGTGGACATATTATAATGTTGAAGAAGATTTGAACCCGAACAAGATTATCCTGGATAATGAAATTAGTACCAATGACGTCCATTGAAATTCCAACGGCAAGAAAATAAAGTTATTTGATTGTCAAGATAAAGAAAAGTTTTGAATTGGTGAAATATGAATTGAACTGTTGATGAGGTAGTACTCCTTATGACGTATACGCTGAATTCGAAAAAATGTTGTTTCTAAACGCCCTTCAGAGAGGAAATCTCTCAATACTAAAACATTCGACCTAGGGCTCATTAGATTCTTAATAACATCTGGGAAAATGTTGAGAAACATAACATTCATCAGTGAACAAATTCAATAGCTACTATTAAATAAAGCTGTGAAAGAAACAAGGTCAGTACAAGGATGTTGTATGTCGGTACCTATCATATATATTGGCTATTCTTTCAGAAAAAAAATTGGAAATCGATAATGGAAGCTGTCTTTTCCAATCATTGTCATTTCATTATTGACTAGTTGTTCAGACAAAATTATGTCATTTGATCCATTGAAGTATATCTCGTTTTTTACAAAATCAAAGTTCTCTGGAAATAATCTCACTTGGCCAAAATAGTTTTGAATTTTGGATAATGTTTTTCGAGGAAAATGATATCTGATTCTCTACAACTGAATTGAGGATAAATTGTTGAAAGCAATTGTCTCAAGCAACGTCCAGATCAAGCTCACGAACTGTTCTCGAACATCACAAATGCTATACAGTGTAGATGAGTTGAGGCTGGCCTGAACAAATTGTTCATTTAGAATATTTCGATTTGAGGCCAGTCTTCAAGCATACCCATGAGTATTTGTGATATTCGTTTCCTTGTTCGAGGATTTGGGCCATGCGGATATGCTCTTGGTTAGTCTGTCTATGGACAGATAGCGCAACGACGGCTATTTTCCTTGTTGTTTATATCAGCCTTGATCTAGGGAATATACTCTGCCGAATATAATTCCTGATTATAGGAAGTCATCGACTTATGTTGATAATGGCACTGCCTCGCACTAACGAGAGGCCAAAAAGCCCGAAACTGGTCTGCAAGTGTGACCCGTCCCAATACTGGAAAATTCTGGCACTTGTATCGCCAAGAGCATACACGGGAATTTCTTTTGTGAACAATCCCGCGCTAACACTTGTGGTATTAGCCAGGGGAGTAGTTGTTTTCTGATAGGATCAGTCCGTCAACCAAGAGTATAGGTTAGTTGAGGCAGGCTTATAGTGAGAACTGAATTCGATTTTCCTGAGTTATTTTATTTATTCAATTTCATATATTTTTTGTCTCACCAGTGTGCCCAGAATACGATACATTATGGTCATTCATTCTTATATATCCTAATTCACGTTAAGTATAAACTCAGTTATTGATATACAATAACCGTTTGTTTTAAAAATTAAGTGATTTCCTACTGAACGTCACCTGAACAAAAACTTTAAAAGATATGTTGCTGTTGTTGAGTTAGTAACACCTCCACAAAAAAACAAAAACCCACAAAATATTCATTAGTAAATCAGTGATGGTTAGTAACTTACAAATGTTTCCTGAAAAATGGACGGGTGCGATATTTGGTTCTAGTTTTCGTGATCACACTTACAGGTGCTGGCGCAACAACGTGTTCTACGCTGAAAAATAAGGGGTAGTTCTGTTACTGAACAGTTTTTATACTAGTCTACAAGGCCACGACACTGAGCCTACAACAATGATAGGGGTCCTAGAAGTCATACATATTATTCATCATTCCATTCATGGAAAAACACAAAATGACACTGCTGCCAAGTCTAGGACCGGTCAACGCTACAAAAAAAATTTAACAAAAATTTTTTTTAGGTTTCTGAAATAATGAGTCTCCTGTATTATGATTATTCTCCAAACAGAAAAGGGGTAGGATGATATGAAAAAACCGTGCTGCCTTTTCCAAACAGTGGACAACGTGGCGGCAGAAGAGTTTGAAGGTCGCCCTCCGCGTAACCGATTCTGCGTTTCAGTTCAGTTTTATCAGCAATGGGTTGGTTCTTTTCGATTTGTATTATAAAAATACCCCAGCCACTTCCACGACCAATGGATTTTACGTGTCGTTGATTGAGCATAGAACAACAGTTAATTTTGCTGAAAAATCGAAAAACATCGCATACAATATGCGATTTCATCTGTTTAAACAATCAACGATACGGAAAATCCATTGTTCGTGGTAGTGGCTGGCGTATTCCAATAATATGAATCGAAAAAAAAACAGCCGATTTCTGATAAAACCAAATTGAAACGCAGAATCGGTTGCACTGTTTGGAAAAGGCAGCACAACTTTTTCATATAGTCTTTCCCCTCCCCTGTTTGGTGAAACAACCACAAACTTATCATTAGAGAAATAAAAAAATAAGTATTTTTTTTGGCGTTGACCGGTCCTAGACATGGTAGCAAGGCCATTTTGTGTTCTATGAGTGAAATTTCAAATTATATGTATTACTTCTGGGCGCCCTATCATTATAGGTTCAGTGTCGTGGCCTCTTAGACTATATCGTTTGGTATTTTGAACTGAATTCATACTAGAAGGCATGCTGTTTCGAATAGAGTAAGAGATTTTTATCACATGATTTGCTCTTCACCAATCAATTAAAATAATGAAGAATTATAAAAAATCAATTCCATCAACTGATCTGCAGTTCAAGCAAGAACATTCAAATTTGAATCAATTTTTCTCAGTAACTCAATACATTAGTGAAATCAGTTGGTTAGTATCATTCCATAGGATTTTTCAATCATTTTTTTATCACCTTGACATTCTATTGCGGTATCAATAGTCGATGTCCGAATCAACCGTACACCAAACTGCTAGTAAAAAAAATGTACAGTGATCAATTCGATTTGGTTTTCTCATCGATACTGAATTGATCAGCTTCATGTAATTATTAAAACTGAATTGACCACTATTACTTTCTCCTCCTGAAGACTCCATTAGCAAAATACCTTCGAACACTAGCACTCGATAGCTAGTGTTCAAAGCTCTATCAGTCTATCAAAAGTTTTCACTTCGACTCCAAACGCTTTAAATCCTACCTATAATTACCTGGTATCAAAGTTAACGTTCGCAGGGGGTTTCACGACGGTTTTTTCCACCACCTTCGGGGCAACTGCTACTTTTACTTTTTTCCCAACCACTGTTGGTACTCGTATTACTTTTTCTTCGTAACTTGGCACAAATATTGTCTTTTCTTCGTATTGGGGTATCACAGTACGTTCGATGTACGTTTTCTGTGGTTTTTCTTCCACCACTTCATGCACTACTGGCGCTGAGGAAACTGAGACTTGTTTCTTGTAAACTGTAAAGGAAACCAATCATACAGTTGAGTTGAGAAAATAAAGTAAATGTGAAAAGGGTCGTTATAGATATCCTATATACAGTGCTTTTTTAAGTCCTCCTCCCCGTTTAGTTTCTGAACGGGTCATCTCAAAAAGAAGTGAAAATGCAACTCAACGTGAGATGTCTCCTACCTGGAGACCCTGTTTCTTTAAAAGAGAAGGGGGGGACATTTCACGAGCACACTGTATATTAGTTAGAGCTGACTAATTTGGATTCCGAGAGAAAGGCAGATGAAAAAGGAGGTAATAAGATGATATTCATATTGAAATCGATTATGAGTGAAAACTGTGATGAAATATTTCATTTACAGACCCCGTCTGTCATCTATGAGGAAAAGAACGAAATACATTTACATGCGAAATTTCATTGGCAAATCACTTCATATCTGATAGGAAGTTGAAATAGTTTTACCTGCTGGTGCAACGATTTCTTTCTGCAATTCCACTTCTACGATGGGTTTGGTAACTGTTTTTACTTTCGATACCGAAACCTCACCTGTAGATGCTCCAGCATATGAACCACCAAAGGATCCTCCTGCTCCAGCCGAGCCCCCGAGACCTGCTCCTGCAGATATACCACCCCCTGCGGTTGCTCCTGCATAAAGCCCTCCTGCAGACCTCCCTGTTCATAGTTATAAAAATAATCAATCAATCAATCAATTTAATTCATATTGAATTATTATTATATAGTATATAAAATATCATAATGAGAATTATAATGGGAATCATGAAAAAACATTTTTACTGTTGGAAACCATGACATCGCCATATATTGATGTATGTTAACTTGAGCAAGTTCTCCAGACTTGCAGTAAGACAGAATTCAAACAGCAACTGTGAATTTTCACAATAAATTGAGTTCTCTTTGGTTTCATAGCGATTCAAGCTGAGTTGAATAGTGAAGTGAATATCATATTTGAAAAAGCGATTCACCCCATTGATGAATTTTTAAAAATAAATAAGACAGGTGCTGGTTTCTATTTTATTTTCTGATATAAAAACTCATGTTCAGGCTTATACAGATGGGTATACACCTGTGAGAAAATAAATACGTTCCTGACTAATAACATACAAATTTTTGCATTCAGAGAGATAAAGATGATTTCTATGATGGCAATATTCTTCAATCTACCCAATGAAGGAAAGAATGATAATGCGATTATATTCGATTAGCTTGTATTTATCAGAACAATTTTTCACAAAGTTATCCGGTTGCAACAAAAATATTATCTTAATGATTTGCTGCTGCCTACATGAGGTGCGAAAAAAAATTGTGTTTCATTGACTATTTGTTTTTTTTGTAACTATGCACAATCACTAAAGAGGCAGTTAAAAATGTCTTCTACCAACCTGGTTACACCAGCTTGAACGATGCTCAGGGTTGCTGTATATTTGCCAAATTAATCGATCATTTTTATAATACAGAGGCAATTATAATTGCCAACATATGGTTCAATTATGGAACATTCCATCAATATAATAACAACAATTACATTTGCTAATATTCAATGAAGCACATTTTTGTTCAACACTATCCTAAAGCGTCAACTCAGAAGGACAGATCTGGATATTATGTGTTCTTACTCAAATACCCTCTTTTACTGCTTTCATTAACTTCTAGCACTGTAATTCCATAATTCTGAATCACCCTATATTCTCAAATTGAATCAATAAATGGTGATTCAATCAAAAACTTGAGATGTATAAAATCCTGACTGTGAATTGATACTAGAACAGGATGTTCTATGAACTCATAAAAGTCAATGTTCTTAAGTAATATATTCTATGGAATGTTAATATTTGTCAAACTTGAAAAATATTCCAGAAATGCTCTGAATTCATTTGACAAAGAATCATATAATGAAACTCTCGTGATCCTGAAATGATATCCTAGAAGAATATCGAATTATTCTGGAAAGTATCTTCCAGAACTAGTGTCTAGACGATGCTATGTATAGTACAACGATTTGGAACCAACCTTCGTGTTCATCTACATATCCACCCAAACCGGCTCCTGCAGCTTGTCCAAAGGGAGTTTCTGCTCTCGCATGAAGGCCTCCTCCAAGTCCAGCTGAAGCCTTGAATCCGAGGAAATTCACTCCCACGTTACCGTTTTCGAAGGAAAGTACTTTCGGTATCTGAAAACGAGTAATGAATGAATGAATATATTTCGGATATGTTGCCCGCACAATGCTATTTTCACTTATGATTTCAATAGAGCATGTATGAATTATACGCAGAAATTTGTTCGGAGTGCAAATTTGTGACTGAAAAAAAATTGCGGTGTCAATCCGAGCTCCGAAGATTATGTGAGAAAATTTCAGGCCAGAACAATCTGAAACTGGAATATATTATGTTATGTACATCTAATCTAATCATCAGAGAGCCATTTGATATCGTTATACTCTCTACTCGCTTGTTGAAACTAATTCAGTAGTTTTCAACTATTCAGAGCGTACAGAAATTAAATTCATGTCTATGGTTTCTGTTCTTCATACCGGATTATCAAACACAGGATGTATCAATGACGCGTGGGTGGACGACAGTCACTTTCCTGTTCAAAAGAAATGTCTCACTATTGATAGTAATAGCAATATCAGAAGAACTATTTCAGGTTATGTATTCACTAATATAAGTCCAGCAATATGGACATTTTAATATTGTATTCATATCTTCCTCAAACTCAATATCAATATATGTACAGTATAGTTTTGGAGAGTAGAATACAATATTCGATTATTATTTAAAGTAGCATATTGGCATTGAAATTGCAATATAGATATTCCAATCTTGATATTGCCAAATTATAAAAATTCAAATCTTGATTTTGGAATCACAACCTACGTATTGTAATTTCAAAAGTGATTACATTATATTGTTTTTGAACTGAGATCTGAATTTGTTAATGAATCATTGATTATGAATTGTTACTAAAAAATGTATATGTTGAAAAGTAAAATATTGAAAGTCAGTGAATTTCAATGTCAGAAAATTACGTCACGAAATTTTTGTTCATTGTTTCATATACGAATAAAACAGTAGAGTGATCCTTCAGTGTTATTCCGAATAGATTTTTACTATAACCGACGTTTCATTTCGTTTTTTTTTTCATTTTTCATCCATAGAGTATAATGATTTTTTATCACTAATGTAATGTTGCCAAGGAACCTAACTCAAAGTCACCAGATCTATACCATTTATACCACGTACTTCGAGTAGTTAATAATATGACAAACTCAGCAAACCGGAGAGAGTGAGTTCAAGCCCCGTAGCAACTAGTGGTTTTATTGATAATGATATTTACAGTATTGGGCTAATGTTTTCGTAATACTGAAGCGATATATTTTTTGTGCTACTTAAGCTTTCATTAAACATGGTATCCAATATATGTTCCTAACGAAATTTTCATTCTTGCAAATAAAAAACCCCATAGATTTTCACTGTATTCAATTCCTTCAGAAGAGTATTTCTCTTAGATACAGCTCACTTCAAAATGGGTAGGTTGAGGACGAATGGTAGGTTTCCTCCAATTCGCTTACCATTTCTGATCAATTCAATATTAGAAATGAAAAAGGTGAGTGCGTTTTCATCATATATAGGATGTACTGTATTTTTTAGCTTATGATTTCACAAAAAATGATAGGTTAAGAATTAAAAGTTCGGATTTTCTGATTCGAAAGCCGTTTATGAAGAATTTGATGTCGGAAATAAAAAAGTTAAATGATTATTCATTTTATAATGAATTTCCCGTATTTTGAAGTTCATGATTTCACTACGAAATAGGTTGGTTGAGGTTGAAAAGCGATTTTTTTTCATTTGCTCAAAGTTTGTCCTATACTTTGTATCTCATGATTTAATAATATAGTCACTGAAGTATCTTATTTCGTTGAGGAGATCTTATCATTGGTTTTGAATGTTGAGCGACCTACTCTATATCATCAGAAAGTGAAAGATTTACACTTTCATCTGAATCATAAAATACATATAAAGGGTGTTTATAACATTTCACGTTTTATTGAAAACATTATTTAAATAAGTGATAATTCAAATTTCTTCATTTTTGTAAACTTGTATGAACATAAACTGCTTTGACAAAAATAGAAGCTGATGAATCTAAATTTTGTGCTTATTTCACTATGGTATCTACCACTATGAAGGAAACTCCCAAATTAAAATCCAATTTCTGCCTCCAAGTACTTCGTCTTAAAAAAAATGGTATTCAGTGAACTGTTTTTTTTTTCAGCGTTGAAACCTATGTATACTTGTTGAATTTCCCCAGAACCACAATTCCTTCTCCAGAATAGGTTGAATTATTGGTCAACAGAACGCTTGACGAATGCAAGTGATTCAAGATCGATCTTGGGGTAATTTATGTCTTTCGAACAATTTCACTTCTACACCATAGTTATCAATCTTACTGATTATTCATCCAGCGTTAAGAACAAAAAAATCAACTGCTCCATATATATATATATATATATATATATATATATATATATATATATATATATATATATATATATATATATATATATATATATATATATTATATGCTGGCTGGGAATTCCGGTTGATCCACGTCTGGAAAGAATTACTTGTCTACTGTTCGGAGCCAGGTCTGAGTTGTCCTAGACGCAAGGTCACTCAGTCTTGAAAATGGCGGAATGGGAGCCGAAAGGTAGACGAGTAAATCTTTCCAGACGCGGATCAACCGGAAGTTCCAGCCAGCACATTTCTGACCGCGGAAGCCTAGCCGATCAAATATATATATATATATATATATATATATATATATATATATATATATATATATATATATATATATATGCTGGCTGGGAATTCCGGTTGATCCACGTCTGGAAAGAATTACTTGTCTACTGTTCGGAGCCAGGTCTGAGTTGTCCTAGACGCAAGGTCACTCAGTCTTGAAAATGGCGGAATGGGAGCCGAAAGGTAGACGAGTAAATCTTTCCAGACGCGGATCAACCGGAAGTTCCAGCCAGCACATTTCTGACCGCGGAAGCCTAGCCGATCAAATATATATATATATATATATATATATATATATATATATATATATATATATATATATATATATATATATATATATATATATATATATATATATATATATATATATATATATATATATATATATATATATAAAGCGAAGGGTAGTCTTGACTGACTAGTTAAGGAGAAATACGGAATGTTGTTTGGGGATGCAGTCAAATTACTGGGCTGTTGTTTAAAGAATACTCTTTGTTATCTGGTCGAGCTTTCGAGAATGTTTATTCCCTTTATCAAGACATCTACAAAATTTTAATCATTATAAAACAGTTGTAAAACATTAAGAAAGTGTACTTACTAACGTGAGGTTATAGTAAGAAGTCAGACGTAAAATGAGACACAGAGAACTGATACTTTTCCTCATTCGAAAAAGAGTCACACATTGCATTCAACATTACATATATATGTATAAAAACTTATATTAATTAAATTTTTGGAAAATTAAAATTTCACCGGCACGTGCTCGGAGGTGGTTACCAAAGGAAAGGAAAAATTTGAAAATTGATAATTGACATTGACATATGAAAAGACATTTGAAGTTTTAAATTTTGAAAATTGACAGAGACAAGCCAGGCTTACCAAAAGGTACACCAACAAAACATGACCAAAATCATAAAACAAAGTGTAAAAATTGAAAAGTGAGTACAGTGCTGCCACTCTCTCCCAACTGACGTGAGTAGTTTTCGACAGCCCCAGCACTGCGCCCAAAATTCAAGAACTCTACCTGTTACTTGGGGGAACTGGAGGAATCAGCTCCAATTTAAGAATATAGTTATAAATGTTACTAAGGTTGTTAAGATCAGTCTTTTTGTTCATGTTGTTGGTGCTCCTATTGATAAAGAACATTTCTTTAAACAAACGTTTCTGCAGATTGCCTTCAGTACACAAAACTTTCACTTCCACTTTCCACTTCCACTTTCACTGAAGGCAATCTGCAGAAACGTTTGTTTAAAGAAATGTTCTTTATCAATAGGAGCACCAACAACATGAACAAAAAGACTGATCTTAACAACCTTAGTAACATTCATAACTATATTCTTAAATTGGAGCTGATTCCTCCAGTTCCCCAAAATAACAGGTAGAGTTCTTGAATTTTTGGGCGCAGTGCTGGGGCTGTCGAAAACTACTCACGTCAGTTGGGAGAGAGTGGCAGCACTGTACTCAGTTTTCAATTTTTACACTTAATTCAATTTTTACACTTTGTTTTATAATTTTGGTCATGTTTTGTTGGTGTACCTTTTGGTAAGCCTGGCTTGTCTCTGTCAATTTTCAAAATTTAAAACTTCAAATGTCTTTTCATATGTCAATGTCAATTATCAATTTTCAAATTTTTCCTTTCCTTTGGTAACCACCTCCGAGCACGTGCCGGTGAAATTTTAATTTTCCAAAAATTTAATTAATATAAGTTTTTATACATATATATGTAATGTTGAATGCAATGTGTGACTCTTTTTCGAATGAGGAAAAGTATCAGTTCTCTGTGTCTCATTTTACGTCTGACTTCTTACTATAACCTCACGTTAGTAAGTACACTTTCTTAATGTTTTACAACTGTTTTATAATGATTAAAATTTTGTAGATGTCTTGATAAAGGGAATAAACATTCTCGAAAGCTCGACCAGATAACAAAGAGTATTCTTTAAACAACAGCCCAGTAATTTGACTGCATCCCCAAACAACATTCCGTATTTCTATATATATATATATATATATTTGATCGGCTAGGCTTCCGCGGCTAGAAATGTGCTGGCTGGAACTTCTGGTTGATCCGCGTCTGGAATGATTTACTTGTCTACGTTTCGGCTCCCATTTCGGAGCCACTTTCAAGACTTAGTGACCTTGCCTCTAGGTCTGAGTTTTCTTACTAGCTGGCTATCATCACTGGAGATCGAGGATTGAAGGTTGGTTGGATTTAAGGGTTCATTAGTAATTATGGCAGGATCAGGGATCGGACGGTCGATGGGAGGTTCGAACGAATTAGTTCCCAAGTCGAAGTGAATAGAAGTATGTCGGACCAAGAGTGGTTTCCAGGTATTGGGGAGTCTTTGAGAATCGTCGCGTTTATTGAGGCAGTTGGGACGTTTTTCGATTTCAATGGCTTCACGGGTAACTCTGGTTTGGAGGGTTTTGGCTGTGGCAATGGTTTTGGTGTTTTTGAAATCTATTTTGTGGCCTGTTTCTAAATGATGTTGGAATAATGCTGAGTTTGTGTCAGAGTTACGGACTGCTAGTTCGTGTTCATATGCTCTACAGGACACTCGTCGGTTGGTCTGGCCGATGTATGTTCTGGGACAGTTAGAGCATGGTATTTCATAAATTCCTTGGGTTTCATTGGGGATTGTGTCTTTGGGTGTTCGAAGGTAGGTGGATATTTGGTTGTTAGAAACGTAGACAAGTAAATCATTCCAGACGCGGATCAACCGGAAGTTCCAGCCAGCTCATATATATATATATATATATATATAGCGGGTATCGAAATCTGATTCGGTCGATTTCTATCCATGAACTCCTGACAATTTCTTTTTCATGAAATCTCCAATATTTTTGCCATATTGAAATACCCAGTAGAGATGTTATATGAAAAAATTCCTGAATATTTCACCCCTTTCAATGTGCACACTTCTGTCTGAAGCGATATTCGAAATGAGAACTATTGATAATGATTACGATGAGACAGAGGTTAATTGTAAGGGACTTTTATTGGAAAATCCTCGTGGAATCTCGCCTGGAAATATCCTTTCATGGAAGTCGAAAATATTTTTCATCTTATCCATCGAAGATGAAAACAATAGAGATGTCCTCACTGATCTAATGAAATAATCTAAGTCACGAATATCGTTCGTCTATGAATTACACACAGTGCTTTGTACTACAGTAATTGGAACCGAATCAATTCTACACAATAGGGCTATGTTCTGAAAAGATCTGAGCTCGAGAATGAAATTCCTATTTATCAGAATTCCCTAGTATCTCTATTCGGCAGGGAGGGTCGTAGGGACAATTGTTGCCCCATGAAAAATTCCACCTGTAACTTCTCCTGCAGAAATCAGAAATACTTGACCATATGGCAGGTTGCTTGAAAGGTGAGATCACACAAAAAAGTTTTCTTCTGAACGGAATTTCCGCCTTTTCCGGCTGTAGCCATAGATAGTAGAAAGGGAAACTCATGAGAATAATTGTTCCCCCCGAAATGCTTCTACTAACGGAACTCCAAACCATGGCAAAGGGTGCATTGGAATTCCAAATTTCATTTCAAAAATTCGATGAATTTGAAAATAATGCTGAAGTCGTATATACCAATGGATAGCCTCAAGCTTTGGTTCATGGTGCAGTTTTCCTGTTAGTCATTACATTATATCGAATAGTATGTCCGATGTGCATTCAAGACATTTGAGAAAAAAGGAAAAAGTTTTATCATGAATATGGTCCCGTTCATCAACGGATCTCAATGAATACATAAATCAACATATATTTTATTAATAATGATGAAATATGTGCGTTACATTCTCAGTGCATAATTATCTGAATTGATAACATAAGTGTGATGTAGCAAACAAACTCATTTTCATATTACCACTTTTTAGTCCGAAACAAACACAAAAGTCATTTAAAGGACGATTCGTTTTCATGAAATACATTCAAGGTCATGATTCGTTTTTTGAGGACAACAAAAACTCAATGATCCTCATCTTCCTGGTTCACTATAAATTTCACCTAGCACATGCATTTATTCAACCATCTGTTCGATTATACAACAACGTATGAACGTTTACAGGGTTACCCAAGTTTGGTGTAGCACCAAGGCTTTCAGGGGGTTTGAGTATACATCCCAAGGTCCTCTTGGTAACTTGGTGCTACCGTATAAATTTGGATCGCTGTCTATGAATATTTCGGATACTGGGTTCAAAACCTGTAAGTTGATTCGTTAAAAACCATTTCATTTCCGAAAAAGATATTATTTCACATTTCATTCAGGACTATCAAGATATTGCAAATCCGATCATACCAATAGATTTTATGGAGAAAATTACCAGGAAAACTAGCATCTCATTTCCATGATAAAGATCGAAATTGAATTCACTGGCTATGATAAAATCAAGGTAGAAACTTATGTTCATACGAGACAGAACAATTTATGGAATCACCAGGTATTACAATGATGAAGTGTTCGTGCTTATTTTCCAGTAACAAATTTCGAAACGATATATATTTTCGGCAGATACTTATTATGATGAGAATTTTGAGCCATTTTTAAAAGTACGCTAAGCGTACGTGGTTGATCATATTCTTATGAAAGTAGCCAGTCCTACAGGCGTATATCAGTATTGTTCGTGTCTTTCTCCAACCCAAAGAAGCGAAAAAGTCAATCTGAAATTGTGGATTTTGTTAATGAATTCAATGAAAACGTCAAATACCTCTTTTCATCAGTTCCAAGTTCTGCCCTAAGCTATTCGACCTATAACGAGTATTTGTTTACGAGCACTCTATCTTTAACATGAATGCACTATACCGTGTATCTATACCGTAGTCCAAAAATTGTAGCCTGGAATTATACTGAGAAAAAGTGAAAGAAATAACAGAAAAATTCAATATCAAGCGCCGTCACAAATTTTGTGATGCCAGATTTAATTGCATATTTTGCAAGCTTTTTACGGATCCCAATAACAAATTAGTTTGATTCAAGATACTAGTCGAATCTCTCACAATTCGGTTATGTATTTGAAAACAAACTCTTGCCGAAAAAAAATTCTAGCATTGTATCCATTCATAGCAAAAATAGACCCAAAATAGTCTGAATCAATTTGAGTGAGCGTTATTATAGTTAAAAAAAACTCACATTACAATGTTCAAATCACTCGGACGATAAGTCGTTCATGAGATATCTTAATGATGAAAATAACTGAGTTGAGAACAAGATGCATATTTTTTTTTCATGTAATTTCTCCTGTAAACTCGAGAAGTATGATAAGAAACTCCATCGTGTCAGTGGCACCTCTGGGTGGTTTGACCACAACTATTTGCTGTTATCTTAGAATATTCCATCTACAAGAAATGACAAGATAGCATTTACATGTGCTATTTTAGTAATCTCGTGCGTTGACCGGTAGAGAAAGATGGGGTAACTTACACACCCTCTGTACATACATTATCGAACATTTCTATTGGTTTCGAAAATATATAACTATGAAAGAGACCACTTTGGTGAAGCAGCCGAATGATTTCGTTTTGGGGCAATAAGGAAGTGAAGTGAATTAGTCTATCTCTGGAAATATTGTTATCAAACTAAGATGCATTTTTTATTATTGCCTCAAAATTCTTATTTGAAACAGTTTTTTGTGCTAGAACGTCGATTCATTTCCCAGATCTTTCTCTCAGTAATAAAAAAAATTCAATATATTTTCCAGAAATATTCATTTCGGAATTTTTCAAAAAACAAAAAGCAGTATATGTATTATTTCTGAATGAAGTTTTGGTAATAGGAAATGAATTTCATGCAACTGATCACCCACATAGACATAAAGTTATTTTTACAAGAATATTGTCATTTGAAATTCGAACAATCTTATAACGTCTGAAGTAACTAGGAAAGTACCCTAAAGTGTTCCAGAAAAAAGTCTAGACAACTTCGGAAAATTGCTTTGAGCATAGGAGTATTTGTAACCCCTATTGATTCCAGCTTCATCAGTACTTCCTCCGATACCCGCCCCAGCTCTCTGTCCAAACGGCGTTTCGACCTCCGCATGTGGACCTCCATCAGCCATATTTCCTGTTAGCAATCCTCCGAGACCTGCTGATGCTTGAAAACCGAGGAAGTTCACGGTGAGTGTTCCATTTTCGTAAGAAATCAGTCTTGGTGTGTGCTGAATAAAAATTATTTGAGAGCATGAATGGTATTTGGAAAATAAAAAACAACTTTTGTTTCTGAATATCGGTGTCATCGGAGGTGGATAATTCTGTATTTTCATCATCAGTTTTCTCATTGTCCACAACGATTTTGTTCAATTCGAACAAGAGTAAAAACCGTGAAATATATTACAATATCTTGAAAAAGCCTTGGCTAGGCATACCAGGATTCTCAGAAGAAAGTTTTACTTATATGAGAAAAAAACAGAACGTTCGAGTTCATTTCAGGTGGATTTTTCTAAACTCATCACATATTTCGAAGTTCATCTCTCCAATTCGAGTTGATCTAGTGAAATGAACTTTTCCGCATTAAAATTATCTGACAGGTTGGGGTTTGGAGATCTTGCTGGCTCTTCTATTGTTTCGCGCCTACCAAGTTTCGAGAAGAAATCCAAGGTCACAAGCATCCTAGTTTATTTTTAGTTTTTATTTCTTCAAGACTGCATTAGAAACTACTTGGGAAACTTTCCGAAAAAATTTGGTTGAGTGCTTATAAAATAACCGTTCTATGTACGACTGAAAATTATCAGAGATTTACGTGAAAAACACTGGGGATTAGTGTTAATGAGTGGAAAGGATATTGGTGATTCTTTTCGATCAATATAACAGTTACATTATAATATTTCCATGATATGAAGATCAATTAATGTTAATTTTTATTGGCCATCTCACTTTATGCCATAATAATGCCTGGATGTCAAACATATCTAGAATCTTTCCTCATTTTATCGTTTTCAATTACATCCTGAGATCTACCGACATATATGCTTTTGATTTATTCTTGGTGATCCTCACCATCCTGTTTCGACTCGAAAAACTCGAATTTTATCTCTTGTTCCATTAAGAAATATATAACCAAGGGTCATTACCCTGATATGTATCACTTTGTATAGTGGAAGATTTCTCTTCAACACCACAATTTGAATTCACTAACCGACCTCTTCGAGGTTTCCCATCAAAACTTTTCTTTTTCAGAATTGGAATTTTCAAGCCGTACTTCGCAATACGTTGTGCAGTCACACATTTTTTCATTACATGAGACTGAACATTTTTGTCTGGAAAACACAATTTTTCCATAGTATAGATGCTCTTCAAGAATAGGCGAAAAACTCAAATGATCTCTTTCGTAGCATCGAGATGTACTTACTCTCTTCGAATGTTGAATCTCGAAATACCTTTTCAATCTTGCAAATGGTAGGTATACTCCCACGTTAGGAATTACAAGTAGATATAAAAAATCAATAATACATGTACAGTCTGAAATACAATGACATGAATGTTAATTGGTTGATTATAGTGACCACGAATGATCAGTAATAAAAGTTGTCAAGGTAAAGAATGCAAACGACTGTTCAACTTATTCAGTTTCAAAGTCCCAGATGTATCCATCATTTGATAACGGGCTTGGCCACTTGTTATTATCGAATACAATTCAAAACCTTTTGGGAAGAGAGTTCTCGCAATCTTTTAAATAACTGATTTTCTCCAATATTGATATATGCACACGAGACTGCACTGTCGATGTTCTGCTCTGAGATAAATATTGGTCAAGATGCTGATATAGAATAGTCACAATATTATATCTTTTAGGTACACCAGAATTCAGAAATATATCCCTCATCAACAAAATGTAATGTAAAATGAATTTTATTTATATAATATTGGAGTTATGAACATGTAGCAAGATTGAACTGGATTTAGTTCCAGAGTTTTTTTCTCGGATGCGATCAAAACAAAAACAACAGAAATGATTCTTGCTCTAGAGAGATTACGAGTGACAATCGATCTACCTAATGGATATCTTCATTAATTGAAACTTCCAACAGAGAAAATGACGCCAAGCTGAAATAACTCAGAGCCGAAGTGAGTTTCACATACCAAGTTATGTAGTATTTTGAGAGATTGATACAGAAGTATCATCAATGATTTCAATTTGGGGTCAGTGTAGATCGAAGGTGTTGAAAATTTCCACTTCAATACCAAAAGTTTAGATAATTCTTCATCGATTTAAATTTTCCCATCTCATTATGGTGTTGGTTTCTTTTAGAATTGTCGTATACGACAAATAACATTATTTTCTTTCTTGTTAGTAAGTTTCATTCGAATTATCGGAACGTATTGAAATTGTTATTTTTGTGGGATGGATGGAAGATATTCGTAAATATGCGACCTGGTTCTTTCGATCACTTTTAAACTGAAAGAATCGGATTACACATAGTTTCTCGGAGCACCATGCATCAATAACTAATTTTTAAATCTCAAACTGAATTTCTGAATTCAATGTAGCACATGATTTCCATTCTTCCGTTATCTGGATCATTGCACCTCCCGTTCTAACAATTTTTTGTTCCTTCCATGAATATTACAAATTGGTAAAGGTTTTGGTGGGCGAGGTTTTTGGTACCACTACTTTTGTTCGGGTTTGACACACACAAAATTAAAACGGTTTTCAAACCCATCAAGAAGATACAACAAAGTCTCAGGTCGGCTAAAGACACAAGAGACCCACTGTCAGCAGCAGGGGTTTATCCACCACAGGATTCTGTTTGAAAACGAGAAACTCATTGCCCCCAACCAGGGATACCATAGTCGACTGATACGGGAGGCAATAGACATCCACAAACACACAGATGATTTCAACAGAAAAGAAGTAGCTGTGAACACCAACCGAATATGTAATCCAATTTTGAGATGAAAAATAACAAGTATTATGACGGCAGGTACTGCAGCAATCAATAGTAATGATACTTCTCCGAATCCAGATAAAGTAATTACTGCAATTGATATTAATGAAAATTCTCCGATTCCAGAAAAAGTAATTAGCACTTTGATCCACCCAAATCCTTATAAATATGCTTTACGAAGTCGTTAATCCCAGTCATCGGAGTCAAACTCAAAATGTATGAGCCTCTGAAGAAGCTAGCAATTCGTGCCAGTGAAACGTCAGAAATAAATTCCAAAAAACGACGGCCTTCAAACCCAAACAAAAGTAGTAATACTTCCTTCTATTGTTTTGTATACAGAGATAAGAAGAGAAACAAAAGTCTGAAACTGGTGAAACGTGTGAAACTTAAAGAGGAAATACCATCCAATGGATGACTGAAGACTCAAACTCCTCAAACGACCCGCTCCGAATTTGTATTGTCTTCGGTCTACTTATGGGGAAAGCTCCAAGCCCAGAGAGAAATCAGAATTCCAATTAGGGGTTTGAATCTCTGATCATCCAGCAGATGGCGTTCTGTTCCCACCGTCCGCACCAAATGAAATGGGGGTTTGAAACTCCGAGAGATGTTGAATTCAAACACAGATCTTTGGTCGAACGAATAAAACGATAATGTGTGATTGTGAAAAACAATATCCATTCACCAGAGTTGATACTTACAGAGCCGCTTATTTGTGCTGATCCAGCTGCTGCAACCTCACCAGGGGCTGCTTCCGATGGAGCAAATAGTGCCAATGCTATCGCCAATCCCACTGTGTACATCTCGAAGGTTCTGAAACAATTTGTGTGTGAAAACAAAATAGTTCACCTGGAGCGAATATAACTCGACTTGAAAATGCAGATGTCTCTTACAACATTTATGATAATGAAAATATATTTTATCACTTCTCAATCTGCATGTACGATATTCTAGAAAAGGAGATCAGTGAAGCGAAATGTTTATCTTTGAGCTTTATTAATATGCCACGACACTCGGGAGTATTAGTCGCCCCTTGCCCCTACAAGACATTTTGGAACTTTTCCTACAAATGTTTCAATTTTCACACTGAACGTTCCAATCTTTTCGCTTATCAAGACATTATCGGCTTATAGGCGGTTTGGAAAAAGGAAGAATATGAAGAATGAGATATGTTTTCCGAAGATATTCAATTTAGCTTTTTCAGTGCTGGTTCGATACGCGGTCGTTGTAAAATTTTTCTGGCAGGCAATAGGCAATAGTTAATTGAAAAAACCCTAACCAACCGGGTAGCACTGTGGGTTTTTCTGGGATTCCCTCAGTTGAAATAGCATAAATGCACTACCGTAAAAATCAGTAGGATTTCCCAGAGCGCTTCGGCGACCAAGAAAATTAGTCGACCCCTGCCCGTAAAAAAAAATTCCTCGTACTCGTTTGGAGAATTGAAGAAGAGAAAGTTTCGCATCAGAACCAAATATTTTTTTTCTTGGTTATGACTCCATTGAATGGTGGACATAACATCGAAAACCTCCAATCCCACTATAAACATTAACGATGAGTTTTGGAACATTTTGTGTAAAAGTTGAAACTTTTCCTAGAGATCAATTGGACGGAGTTATGCAGAAAGCTACCAACCCACAATATAACAAATATTGGTTTGGGTGCGTATTTGGGTGATAAAATACGCGTTCTTCATTCTGTGAAAACCTACCAAGCCCCACCTGATTATATACCCCAGAGGATGTAGAATAGAATAAAATTTAATTATTTCTCATATCGTATCTTTTGCTTCAAAAACCCGCTCTGTAAAATGCAAAAACCAACCAATCCATAAAAAGTCGCCATTTTCACCTCTATTTTATATTTGGAATATCAAAACATACCTAAGATATCAAACGACTTATTTCAGATCCAAAAAAAGTTACAAAGTAATAGCTAAACGACCTACAGATTTTTTGAATCAATTAAAACTTTAGAGCTGATTATCTCAGTTCGTCACTATTGAGGGTTGGTAGCTTTCTGCATAACGCCGTCCAATTACCCTAACACCAAACTGATATTTTTGCACTCGACGCGCGTGTCGCTAACTAGGTTAGCATCTTCAGGAGGAGAAAATTGATACTAAATCTAGAGCTGGGGTTAGTTGTTTATATACCTAAATTTTCCGGTCCGATATGGACTTCGTTTGTTACTGTTAATTATTCTAATCAATTTCTCAGTAATGAACTGACTACCTGCAAGTTCCGTCATCTGTTAGGTAGTATTGATTTCTGATTACTTTCTCAACAATAAATTGA
Organism: Zygogramma bicolorata; assembly: GCA_032362365.1. Lineage (NCBI taxonomy): Eukaryota > Metazoa > Arthropoda > Insecta > Coleoptera > Chrysomelidae > Zygogramma > Zygogramma bicolorata. Next base: position 13,679,310 of record JAVJAQ010000137.1, on the reverse strand, counting down.
AAAGAGGGCTGAAAGGGATTGGTCCCTTGTCACCATTCATGCTGTTTTAAAATTTTGCTATTTCGAGACTCTCACATGCATCGAGTAGTCTTATGTCATGTGTCATGCACATGCTTGATCAGTTTCAGATTGCTTTCACCAATTTTTCAGTCATTGTGAAGAGCGTGTTGGGCGACACTAGATTCTTCTACCCTTCCGTATTTCATATGTGCAAAATGCTCTTTGAAACGGGTTTTGATAGCTCGTCGGCTCTGGCCGATGTACTTGTTGTTGCAATCTCGTAAATTCCTGACTTCTCTGAGTCTTCTAGTTTATCTTCTGGGTTACCAAGGAGCTGCTGTAATTTGTAAGAAGTTTTATATGCAACTTTCATATTTACTTTGTCAAATATCTGTTGGAGTGTATTGAGGTTCATATGGGAATACTATAAACTTTTCGTTTCTCTCATCTTTTTCAAAAGTCGAAGATTTACGGAGGAAACACTTCGTAAATCTTCGACTTTTAAAAAAGATGAGAGAAACGAAAAGATTATAGTATTCCCATATGAACATCAATACACTAGAGGACTCCAACAGATATTTGACAAAGTAAATATGAAAGTTGCATATAAAACTTCTTACAAATCACAGCAGCTTCTTGGTAACCCAAATGATAAACTAGAAAACTCAGAGAAGTCGGGAATTTACGAGATCAATTGTCAAGATTGCAGCAACAAGTACATCGGCCTGAGCCGAAGAGCTATCAAAACCCTTTCAAAGAGAATTTTGCACATATAAAATACGGAAGGGTACAGAAATCTAGTGTCGCCCAACACGCTCTACACAATGACCACAAAATTGGTGAAAGCAATCTGAAACTGATCAAGCATGTGCATGACACAAAACTACTCGATGCATGTGAGAGTCTCGAAATAGCAGAATGTAAAAACAGCATGAATGGTGACAAGGGACCCATCCCTTTCAGCCCGCTTTCCAATTTATTGTTAAGAAACTAATCAGAAATCAATACTAACAGATGACGTAACTTGCAGGTAGTCAGTTCATTACCGAGAAATCAATTAGAATAATTAACAGTAACAAACGACGTCCATATCGGACCGGAAAACTTTAGGTATATAAACAACTAACCCCAGCTCTAGATTTAGTATCAATTTTCTTGTCCTGAAGATGCTAACCTAGTTAGCGACACGCGCGTTGAGTGCAAAAATATCGGTTTGGTGTTAGGGTAATTTATCTCTAGGAAAAGTTTCCACTAGACACAGTCTACACTAGAGACGTTCTGATTATTTCATTATTGGAAATCATCTGTAGCAATAGGGATTTCACACTCTCATAAGTACTTTGGAAAATTTTCAGTTGAGTATTTCATTTCAGATCTCAGAACAACTTGGCTTCACATCCACAGTCCAGCCAAATGTCACTGATGAGACCTGGTGGGTCGAAACAGCTGTCTGGCATTAGGTCACTCAGAATCTGTTCTGATAACCAACTGAGCTCGGAAAACATAAAACTTCAAATAATTTTCACTACTTCAGTAGATGATATAGTATGAAATTAGTGGTGTTCCTTTCGGAGAGGGCTATTACAAGGCTAATCAGTAGAAAAAATTACCCACTCGCCTAGAAATACTGATAATCATTTTCTGCGTTTTAACGTAACAGCAACGGCATTATTCACTCTCATTAACTGAAAATAAAAAACAAAATTGGATTGAATTTTTTGATTTTTTCAAATGTTCAAATTGTAGATACATTAACGAACTAAGATATTGAAATTTGAATAGACTATAGGTATCAATTGATGTAAGTAGAGTTAAAGAAAACTTGGGGCAGAGGCCCTTGGTACATTGATATTCACAATTAAACTCAAAAATGACATGATGAAGAATCTGTTTGAACCATACTGGATGTAATCTATCTGCGAAAAAATTGATAACGTATTAGACAATTAGCGAGTATTTTTTTTCAGCAACGTTCACGTTGAAAACAACTGTTAATAAAGTATTCAAATGGAAAATTTATGGTAAAGATAAATGACTCGTATTCGTCGTTGGACTTTCCGCCTATCGTTGGGGCGATCAACATTTCAATAACGACCGAAGTCCAACTCCACTTCACCTTACCGTACAGCCACCGAAACACTAATTAGGTATTTTTGTGTTCACACACCTATGAAGAAAAAACAATCTGAATCACTCTCAGAGTAATGATATATTGAAAAACACAATTTGCATCGAACAGCAGCTTTTATAGTGAAGGTATTTCCTCCCGTGAACTTTCAAGGACCCACGATGTACTTTTCCATTCATTCAACTGATTCATATTCAGAATTATCATTTTATTACATTAGAATATACCTACTATAGCTTCAATGGGAAGTTAATTCGATGTAGCGTTATGACACGCTCTTGCGAATAAATGTGGGGATCATTTTATTATTACCGATGTGTTTTTTTTATTTGCCGTTTCACACGACAAGGGGAGCCCTGCTATGTACAAAGAACACCACATGAATCAAGCGACACGCGAATTAACATTCACTTTGAATTATTGAAGTTTGTAAGCCTCAGGAAAGACCTCTTTCGGAAAGGAGTTCCAAAGCTTAACGGTTGTATTGAAAAAAGATCCCTGAGCAAGAAAGGTTAGACAGGTCTCCAAATTCCCAACAGAGGGGTGAGTCATCCGTGTAGATATTGCCAAGGGTGGAACAATTGGAAACGATTCAGCCGACCAACCGTGAAAATATCTATAGAAGAGAGACAAGTCTTCGACCTTTCTACGATGTTCCAATGAAGTGAGCGAGTCTCTGAGCGAAGAGTCATCAGCAACGGATTGCCTTTTCCTGGATAGAATCGAAAAGCCTCAATGAATGTTTTGGTGCAGAACTGTATTCCAGACAAGCAACTAACAACTGCGTTTGCAGAATTAATGCCCACCAAAAACAGCTAGCTGTCTTGTGGTGGGCATTTCGAATCGTATATAAATTGTGATAGACCAGAGAATTTGATAATATATTCATCAGTTTCCTGATTATTCTGCTTCATAGCAAATACCACTTTCTATTTATATATATACCGTTCAACTTGTGAATCCAAGCACGGCTGGATACGCAAAATAATTGACATTTCTCTGAACACATTATTAAAATTCAAGTGTTCACATCACAAGCAGGCCCAATTTGGATCTATCGAACTTGAACAGCTCATGAAGGTCTTCCTGGGCACTCTGGAGTGGTAAAATCAGTGAAATGAAGAGTATATGGCCACATTGACCTTCTATAGGAACGTGTAGGTGGGGTGAACAATTTTCAGAAAACTCTCCTGATTGAAAGTTGAAGATATCATTGCTTCACATTATTCAACAATATACAGATGACTTAGGAGTCAAACTCAAGATGTATGAGCATGTCAGGAAGAAATTCCAAAAAAAGACGACCTTCAAACCCGAACAAAAGTAGTGTTACTGAAACTGTGGTATTTTTTGTTCAGTATCTATTTTCATGTGTAGATCAGTTCGATTCAATTTATTTTCTATGTATTTACTTCAATATACCACTCGACTATAAGTTCATCAATAACAACTAAATGTGCGGTCGATTATAATTTTATTGAAACTGTATCAAGGAGATCCACTACGCAAAACAATTCAAGGAAATATTCTTACGCCGATCAGTGATATTTTATTCCTTCTACGGAAATTTCATTCCCTCTGAATTTCCACAAAGTATATCAAAGGTTATCAACGTCAAATTGCCATAAAGTCCTGCACCATACTGTCCCCTGAAGGAAGTGAATCATATTATATGATCTTTAATGATCATCATGGACTGATCGTGACAAAATGATGTGGTTTAAAGGGATATTGTGACCTGTGAGAGCATGTAATTTGCATTATGACCAGTAGAGACTTATTATTATTATAACTATCATCATCGCCTCAACCTTCATAGTGAGGTACATACATTGGGCTGACGCCCTAACTATGTTAACCAATGACCGCTCTCCGCACTGATCACTAGCTCGAGAAATCGGGAGTCCTGAGTGAAAACAACGTATCAATAATAATGGCCTTCTGCATATAACAGATTGAAAAAACGGTTTCTCTTCTCAGCATTTGAAAAAGATGTGATAGGAAAACACCTCTTCAACTTCACACCGACAACAAAAATATTATAAGGTAATATTTCAAATTATACATATTTTACAAGATTTCAAAGCCATATTTATGGAAATTTCAATTCGGCCTTCACCAACATATCTTTGAAGTATGATTATGAAAACCGTCAACTCCTTGTTTGGCACGCCTTCTGGGTATGAGTCCAGTACATTCTTTGGGTGAGGTAAAACAAAAGTCATCACACTGCTGCAACGCTAAGCCAGATGATATTGCAGCTGAAGTCGAGTGTATCACAGTTACTTTTGCTTGCCAGACTTGACACCTTTAGACTTTTTAATGGGGCTACTTGAAGCAGAATGTGTTCGAAATTGAACCTGCTTCAATATTGAATACACGGCAGAGAATAATAAATATTTGTAGAAATATCGACGTTGCTGTGTTCTAAAATGTTCCACGTAAAATATCGGAAAGGCTGTTCTTATCTCAAGAAGTTTGAGGCAACCATTTCGAGCATCTTCTGAACTGAACTCAGAGCTCATTTCCTCAAATTATGAAGTCGAACGTCGACGTGTGCAGGCAATTATTAAATGTTCCGCCATTTCATAGTGGGTAAAGATATTGACTTCACATTCTAGGATTGGTAAGTATTTGTCAGGAGCTTCAAAATGATGTATCACAAGACCCCCGCTTCATTCGTTTATTTTTTCAGATGGCGCCCAGCCCCATCTTGAAATTCTGATGTGTCATTATAACTCCAAAATATATCGATTTCATTATCCTAAGTTTCAATTTTTTGGGTTGATCTGTTCAAAAAATGAAAGGGGGGATATTGAAGAAATGCACTGTATACGGACCGCAAAGTAATCCGCTCAGCCACACCGACCAATGAATTGAAATAATGATATTGAAAACATAACCAACATTCGATCTGTCATAGTTTCTGTTGTAATTTCACTGTTATGAATACTTTTATTTTGGTTATGATTAACCAGAGACAACAAACATTTTCCGCCCGACTCAGAAGGGGTTGAATGCCATTTACAATGTTCAGTGTGAATTCCATGTTTATTGACATCATACTGATACAGGTCCAAAATGTGTCATCTATGTTCAATGGAATGCAAATTTTGAATCAGAATCATAATCTTCCACGTGTATGTGGCACTTCCTGTCCTGTCCCTGGGAGTTAGGGGGGAAAAGTAAAGTAGGAAAGTGAACTCATAGTGGAACCATAGCAAATTACTTCAACTTCAAAAACAGTTCATGAAAGAATTGAAATCATTCAAAATTGACAGTTCAGCTGCTTGAACTGTAACCCCCCTTATTCGAATTAGAACTGAAGATTAATTAAAAAAATACAAACTGAAATATAATTCAGAGAATGAACATGAAAATTATTGCAACTTCGAAAATTGTGTATCATGTAGAGTCTATACTCATATTTGAACTCAAGAATAATCAACCCAGTGTATACATTTTTGAAAATTCATCATCCTACTCAAATGACGAAATCTGGTGAGGCTTCGATATTAAATAAATGGAAATGGATTCTTATTCAGTTATGAGACCATCGACTAATTTTTTTTTAAATTATTCAATTTACCGTTTTGAATGTATTTGTTACGTGGATTCAAATCGTTTGAAATGCTTTCCATATTCAGAAATAAAAATTGATTGGTATACTTTTGACTTGCTGGAATCAATAAGCATTTCTTGAATTTCAATTCATTATTTTCTCGAAATTTAACGTATTCCTACAATAGATGTTGTGAGTTTGAATGCTTCATTTACACAAATTATCATTCAATGAATTCTTGTTTCGACCAGAACTGAAGATTAATCCAAAAAATACAGGCATACTGAAAAAAAAATTAAACTTATGAAAGTTATTGTATCTTCGAAAATTATGTATCATGGAGAATCTATATTCATTTCGGAACTTGATTACGAAGACTGTCAACAAGAAATATTTGCATTTGAACAAGAATTTGCGTTAGTTTCGAGATCGGAAGCGATTCAGTTCCCGAAACGTTAACGATAACTAATGAAACTCTTTTTCAATCAATGCAGAAACTTTTCTGGGTACATTAGAAATATGCCCTTCTACACTCGAGTAGATTCCAATATCAATTTTTTTTTTTATCATGGTAGTTCAGAAACCCAAAAAACTACGGAACAAATATTGATCCACCACAAAATAAAGACGTTCAAACTAAATTTCAAATCAGAAGTGTATGATTTCGACAAGGATGTTCGAATATACAATGACACGTGGAAAGTAAATGGCAAGTAATGTTTTGTATGGTTTTTCACATCCTTTCCTTCACTCTGTAGGAAACCGTGTTATCATTCTCTGAATGGTAAGGAAAATATTTCGGTTTGTTGTTACGTGACCCTTCGATATGATAACTTGTCTCAGAATGAAATGGTCCATTGCGTTAACGAAAGTTCATTGTCCTCCTGTCTTCATGCAATATGTTCTTCCATTGTCCGCAGTTGTTATTATATCACTATAACATTCATTTGTGTTTTTCATGCATGCGAATGAATAATTCAGGTCAATTATTCTGCGATTGCAGTAATAATTGCCATCATGGTTGATGATGTTGATAGATTATTTGAAGATAATTATTTTTGTCGCAACTGTCCCATTCACTATCTATATAGTCAGAGAATCGAAATGACGCTTGGAAAAGCATTGACTTTTTTAATTAATATCATATCAGTCTTGGCGGTGTTCTTGCTGTGTTCTGGGAAATGAGAATCGAGATATCATGACAATCTGAAGCAACAAATCACATAACAAGTCAATCCAACGAGTTTCCTGTTTTTTCCTCGAAAAAATAATGGTTTTTTCACACAAATTTCTTCCACATATATTATGAAAAAAAAATCCGATGTGCTGACAAATAGCTAATTTTTTAAAGAGGAGTTATTTACATTTTTTTTCAACGATTCAATTATACAGTGAATTTCTTTGATGTGACCCCTCTAATGTTTTGAACGGGTCTACTCAGAAAATTGAAACAAAAGATTATGGAATTGATGCATGAATACTATATTTAGGAGTAAAATTGACACATGAAAATGGCAAGATGGCGACTGGGCGTCTCGTGAAATGAAAAATAAATGTAATTGTGATACACCACTTTGAAGCTCCACTAAATACTTTACAACCATAGAACATGAATATACTATCTTCACCTACTACAAAATGGCAGAAGATTGAATAATTACCTGAAAACAAATACATTGATATCGATATTTCTAGAAATATTCGTTTTTCTCTGTCATATGGTAACCCCAACAACCCGATGAGGTTTTATAGGTTATTTTTTGTTCAAATAAAAAAAGACAAAAATGTCAGTACAACGAACATCATTGTTCAGTTCGAATATTCTCTCTTAGTATCCGATTTCATGAGTTGATAGGTATCTCGTAAACTATCTCCAAAATGGTCAATTGAAGAAAATTCAACACGGGAACTGTATTTGAATATGCTGGAAGCTACTGTTGTTCCTCTAATAAATACAAAAACATTTTTCCAACTGTATTAAAAATCTCAAAAGTAGTTCCAATTTTCAAAAAAGGCTCTGCAAATGATCCAACAAATTTCAGACCCATTTCCGTTATTCCCATTATAGCTAAGGTTTACGAAGTAACACTGAAAAAACAATTGATTTCTCATTTGGAAACTCATAATATTTTGAATCAGGCTCAGTTTGGATTTAGAGCTGATCGCTTCACCACAGACGCAATCAACCATCTGGTTGAAATAATAAATAATGGTTTTGAGAAAAATTAGTTCATCTCAGTTCAATTTTTGGACCTAACAAAGGCATTTGACTGTGTGTCGCATGGAATTTTGATAAAAAAGCTCAAATTTTATGATTTTAGTGAAAATAGTGTCAGTCTAATAGAATCCTATTTGTCAAATAGATACCAATATGTGGTTTTCAACAATAAGTCTTCGGACCTCAGAAATATCAGTTGTGGAGTACCTCAAGGCTCGGTCCTAGGACCAATACTATTTTTAATTTTCATTAACGACCTTCCTCATGCAGCTCCCTGTACTGATTTCATACTTTACGCCGATGATACAACCATTGCTCATTCCGGACATGACCTAACTCTATTGATAAAAGAGACAAAGAACCAACAGAAATCAACAGAGAATTGGTTTCTATCAAACAAACTCAAAATCAACCCATCCAAAACAGAAAACGTCATATTTAGTCTCAGAAGTCATGACGAAAATTCACCTTCTCATACGAAATTCCTTGGTGTTTATATTGATAGGAAACTATCATGGCAGTGTCACTGCGAAAACTTATCGAAAAAAATCTCCAGTTACATATTTCTGCTCCGGAACTTATTTAACAGTGCTAGCCGCAGCACTTTAATCACAGCTTACTATGGTCTCATTAATTCCAACATATCTTATGCTATTCTAGTTTGGGGACACTCCAGTCATAGTTCGGACATCTTCGGGATTCAGAGAAAAGCTGTGAGGATATTATCTGGCCTCAAGTATAAGGAAGACTGCAGGAATGCTTTCAAAGATTTGAAGATAATGACACTTCCCTGTATATTCATATTTCAACGCCTACTATATGTTAAAGCAAATGAAAATAAGTTCCTAAGTCATGGACAAACACATAACTATATGACACGTCATCGTCAAAATCTGCAAACAAAAAACCTTAGACTGTCAAAAACTCGAAATGCCACTAATTACTTTGCACCCAACTTTTATAATGCACTTCCTGCTAAAATAAAATCTCTAGAGGAGAAATCCTTTAAAAAATGTTTGAAAACTTTTCTGTTAGAAAATCCATTTTATAATTTTAATGAATTTTTACATTTCGACCTATCTCTTTTGGGCAGTACTTGAAGATTATCAGAATCGATTTTATTATTGTTTGAAATGTATATATGTATGCCTATGTATATGACCTGTGTAAACACCCTGTAGTGTGATAGCACCAATAAAGAATTGATTGATTGATTGAAATGAAATCGTCGAAGTGAATCCTGATGAATTCGATATGGATATTATTATTACAACAAGATGAAGTACTACCATTACTCCAGACAAGTAAGTAATTATTTGAATAATACTTTTCATGGTCGTTGGATTGGCCATCGAGGTACTACCGAATAGCCAGCCCGCTTGCCAGATTTGACACCTTTAGACTTTTTTATGGGGCTATTTGAAGCAGGTGTATGGCAAAGAATAATGTATATTTTTAGAAAAGTCGACGTTGCTGTGTTCGTAAATGTTCGACTTGAAATATCGAATATGCTGTTCTTATCTCATGACGTTTGAGGCAAACATTTCGAGCATCTTCTGAACTGAACTCAGCTTAATTTTTCAAATTATGAAGTCAACCGTCGATATGTGCTGACAAATATTAAATGTTCCGCCATTTTGTAGTAGGTGGAGATATTGACTTCATATTCTAGGGTTGTTAAGTATTCGTTAGGAGCTTCAAAATGATGTATCATAAGACCCCCATTCCACATAATTTTTTTTCCAGGTGGCACCCAGTCGCCATCTTGAAATTTTTATGTGTTGATTCTACTCCAAAATGTAGTATTCATGCTTCAATTTTATTATCCCAAGTTTCAATTTTTTGAGTTGACCCGTTCAAAAACAAAAGAGGGGGGAAATTAAAGAAATGCACTGAGTGGGTTGTGCTGTAATTGTTGTATCAGTTTTCCGTACAGAATGAAAAAAATGAAAATTCAGATATGAAACAAGAGTTTGTATCTATCGAAAAAATATTGAATTGACTTATTGAAGAGATATTAATCAAATTATCTGCAATAATTACGGATAGAAATTGTAATTAAAGTGAGCGGGGAGAAAAAGGGACAAACACAAAGTGAATGAGAAAGAAATGAATAGTAATAAAATTTATGAGATGGGAACTCAAATTTGTTGACACCAGCTCTGCGTCAAAAATTAATAATTCGTCATGATACTCGTTGATCATCGATTTTACTGAACGTCACAGTTGTTGGACTATATACTGAATGAAATAACCTCGCCATTTGAACCCTCTTCCCTTTCCCTCCCTCATTCTTGGAAGGAACAAAGAGCTCAACTCGTCAGTCATCTTGTTCAAATAATAATCAGCATGGTCCCTCGGGAATCTGTCAAAAACTCAAAAAATAATTGTTTTCAACGTGACGTTATTTGAAAATTCGAATATGATTGTTCTTCTCATTAATATATAAACAAATCTCTTTACTGTGGAAACCATGATTGAATTTCTCCATGAATATTCCATTATGAATGTGCCTGAATGAAATAACGGAAGTGTCCCAATTGGATAATGTCTGATCTGTTCAATTCACTGAGATGATTTCTGTTAAATATGAAAATTTCAAGCTTCAATTTCAAAAAAGAAGAGAAATACTTACATTTGTTTTATGAATTCAGTGAATCCACCGGCCATCACAAAGTATGTTTATCACACCAGAAGCTACGGAAGACACCGAACTAAACTACAAAGATACCACTACCTTGAGTATATATATATATTTAAGAGGTACTCTGTGAACCTGGCCAAACAGCATCAAGCGGATGGCTCATTGAAGGTCAAAAATTCAATGTGGAATTATATTCGTCTTTGGAGAAATGAAGCTGTTCAGTGCAAAACGAATGAGTCGATAATAAACTATTTTCGTCGAGTTCTCTCTGAGAGTTTTTTTATTCGACTCAAATATTATTTAGGTTACCGATTGGGCAGGGTCCAAATGATGGATTTCGGGAGAATTCTCACTCTGGAAAAAAAGAAAGGTTAATATGACAATAACAATACTTGAAAGGTGCATTTTATACAGAACCATATAGCCACTACTTCAGAATTGGATATAAACCAAAAATCTCATAACAAAATTTCGCAAACGTCAGTTATATTGTTCTGACTGCAAAAAAACATATCATATTCAGCGTTCTGGAAAAAAATTGTGTTTATATTCGAGAAAGTCTTTCTAAAACAGCAACTATTCATTTTTTGCAAACTACTATATATTCTGTGAAAATATCCAATGTATGATATCTATTTAATTCGAATTTCGAGTGCATGGTATACAGGTCGAGCCGAAAAAGTGACTTCTGTGTGATTCAGCGCCCGACGCGCCATATTGGAGGGGTGTATCTGTTTTAGATTGACTTTTTCTCTCACTTTGTGAATGAATTGGGTACACGTTCGAGAGTGTGTTTGCCAAATATATGATTACTGTTTGACTGTTTGAACGTCATTATTTTGTGTTGGATCAATATTTGTTTCGTAGTTTTCTGAAGAAATAAGACTATAAAAGTTCAGAGGGCATACAAATGAAACAAACAGTTCTTTCTGGATAGATCGAGTCCAATTACTTGAAGAACCAAATTCAACGTTTCGCACCACGTTTCTTGGGTAATGCACAACAAGATGCCCATGAATTTTTGTGATACCTGCTTGAGGGACTGCACGAAGATGTCAATGGAGCTATAAAAAAACACAAACAAATCCCAACAGAAATTGATACTGAGAAAATGCAGAATTCATGGTTAGACAATTCCAATATACTGGACAACTTCGTCGGACAATTAAAATCGACGTTAAAATGCACATATTGTGGTCACTGTTCTGTGTCCATTGAGCCGTTTTGGGATCTTTCGTTGCCTATTCCACAAATAACTGGTGAACTCAGATTATCGCACTGTTTAGATTTTTTTACGAGAGAAGAAACTTTGGATGGTAATGAGAAGCCGACATGTTCTAAGTGTGAAGAAAAACGAAAATGCTTTAAATCTTTGGCAATCCATAAGTTTCCCAGGGTGTTAGTGATCCATCTTAAACGATTTTCTGTAACAGACGGGTCGAGAGCAAAATTAAATGTTACCGTAGATTTCCCTTTGGAAGGCCTGGACATGAGCATTTACGCAACAGGTAATGTAGCCCCCAGTTGCTACAATCTTTATGCATTTTCCAATGACAACGGCACTACATACAGTGGACATTACACGGCTTGCTGTCGACATCCTTATGTTGGAAAGTGGTATGAATACAATGATTCCCAAGTGACACCAATCTCCTCCAAATCTCTTGTGACTTCCGATGCGTATATTTTGTTTTATGAACAAGAAGAATCTTTTCCTTTAGATGTTATTTGATTCTTTTTTTTTATTCTTATTTATTTATTATAATTTCATTTATATTTTTTATATATACATAATTAGTCAGCAACTTCTCGTATAACTCAAATATTGCCATTCAAAAGAATTATGAGAACTAATATATATGAAAATACTTATCGCTAATGTTTCGAAAAATAAATCAGCTTCCGTTCTCACAACTTATAGGTAAAATCAAGAAAGGCATAGTAGAATGCCTTTATGATAGAACAAACATTGTATGTAACTCACAAGAAAAAATCAATGAAGACAAACTACATAAAATCAGTATTGAAAGAAAATGGATATCCAGAAAAATTCATAGAAAAAACTTGGACAGAAATTGAAAATCCGAACACAATCCACAATGAAGACATACAATCTACACAAAATACACAATCTGAATCAAACATTATACCTTATTTCCCTCGTTTGTCTGAAAAGATGAAACGGATCGGCAACAGGTATAATGTTAGAAAATCATTCAAAAAAACAAATACTTTGAGATCAATATTCACACATACCAAACCGAATAACACACAGAAAACACAAAAAAATTGTATTTATCAAATTCCTTGTTCGTGCGGTCAAAAATATATCGGTGAAACGTCTCGACCATTGGAAGTGCGAACGAGTGAACACAAGATATACATCAGGAACAGACAGATAGGTGGTTCTGAATTATCAGAATACATTCTCACTGCCGATGAAGATCACATAGTAGAATGGAACGACACTAAAATTATAAGGGAAGAAAACAATGGCAAGAAACGAAAATTAAAGAAATCTGCTTTCATCATGCTGTCTGGTGAAGAACGCATATCTATTTGTACGCTTGATATGAATTACGGATGGCTGCCCCCCTTGAAAGACAAAATGTTATGTCAAATTTGGAATAATTTGACAAAAGTAAATTACGAAAATTGTATGCACGAGATATCTGCAAGAGGAATTTACCTATAATTTTGAGAACGGAAGCTGATTTAGTTTCCGAAACGTTAACGATAAGTATTTTCATATATATATATATATATATATATATATATATATATATATATATATATATATATATATATATATATATATATATATATATATATATATTCGATTGATTTTGTGAGGTTGCAGTCAAGTTTGTGGGCAGTTACAAAGAGGACTCTTTGTTATTAGTCAAGCTTTCGGTAAATTTATTACCTTCGTCAGGACAACTAAAAATAATACATTCGATGATATTTTGTAAAGATAGAAATATGGAACACTTACTAACGTGAGAATAAAATATAAATTGGTGCAAAACAAACAGACAAAACATTGAAGAATATTGAAGTATATGATTGAAGTATGTCAAATTTTGATGTAATGTTATGTGGGAAAATTCTGAATACCAGGTGATTTTCTTCTATCTTTTTCGTATTCAAGTAGAAACGTATAAATTTGGCTTAAATTATTGAGATCTGTTTTTTTGTTCATAGAATGTTCTTCGTTATTAATATGTGTCATTTCTAAAAATGTTCTTTTGGTTATATTTGTTTCTCTATCCAAAATTTCTGGGTGTTCAAAATCCATCTTGTGATCCTCAATGTTGACGTGTTCACTCAAAGCGCAAGAATTAACGTTTCGTCTACAGTCGCTTTTATGTGAAATAATGCGACTATTTAAGGGTCTAGATGTTTGGCCTATATATGTTTTAGAACAATCCATGCATGAAATTTTGTATACTAAGTTGGATTTTTGTTTGTTCAATATTGGGGTCTTAACTTGGCTATATAATTTAGAGATAGTGGTGACATTTCTTTTGGAAATTATAAAGTTATTATTTCGGAATACATTAATCCAACTTAGTATACAAAATTTCATGCATGGATTGTTCTAAAACATATATAGGCCAAACATCTAGACCCTTAAATAGTCGCATTATTTCACATAAAAGCGACTGTAGACGAAACGTTAATTCTTGCGCTTTGAGTGAACACGTCAACATTGAGGATCACAAGATGGATTTTGAACACCCAGAAATTTTGGATAGAGAAACAAATATAACCAAAAGAACATTTTTAGAAATGACACATATTAATAACGAAGAACATTCTATGAACAAAAAAACAGATCTCAATAATTTAAGCCAAATTTATACGTTTCTACTTGAATACGAAAAAGATAGAAGAAAATCACCTGGTATTCAGAATTTTCCCACATAACATTACATCAAAATTTGACATACTTCAATCATATACTTCAATATTCTTCAATGTTTTGTCTGTTTGTTTTGCACCAATTTATATTTTATTCTCACGTTAGTAAGTGTTCCATATTTCTATCTTTACAAAATATCATCGAATGTATTATTTTTAGTTGTCCTGACGAAGGTAATAAATTTACCGAAAGCTTGACTAATAACAAAGAGTCCTCTTTGTAACTGCCCACAAACTTGACTGCAACCTCACAAAATCAATCGAATTATATTATAGCCAGTCACTAATTCTTCTCCTATATATATATATATATATATATATATATATATATACACCGTATACAGGTCTGGTTTGAGAAGGATTAATTAATGGATTTGTTCGAAGGGATAATAATGGTTTCCAGGAATTTGGGAGTCTTTGTGAGTGGTCCCGTTTGTTGAGGCATTGAGGGCGAGACGACTCATAAAGACTCCCCAATTCCTGGAAACCATTATTCTCCCTTCGAACAAATCCATTAAATAATCCTTCTCAAACCAGACCTGTATACAGTCCGACAGTTTCAACAACGTCGGATTCTCGTACAGCTATAAATACCATCCCTCCATCTACCAAACCACAATCTTCACTCTGCCAATATGAGTGCGGGGGATTGAGGAGACTTAGGCTTCGCCACCAAGTCAAGCAGTCTTGAGAATGGCTCCAAAGTGGGAGCCGAAACGTCGAAAGAAGAAAAATTCCAGACGCGGTTCAACCGAAAATTCCAGAGAGCACATATCCGACCGCGGAAGCCTATCCGAGCACATATATATATATATATATATATATATATATATATATATATATATATATATATATATATATATATATCCGACCGCGGAAGCCTATCCGAGCACATATATATATATATATTGTTTTCATAGTCAAAATTAGAGTTATACGAGAAGTTGCTGAAGAATTGAACTTGTTCTATCCAGAAAGAACTGATTTTCAATAGACGCAGCAACTTTTCGGGGTAGATTGAAAATCTGCCCTTCTACACTTGTATAGATTCTAATATTAATTCTCATTTTTTCAGATTGTGGTAGATTACAAACCCAGAAAACTACGGAACAAATATATGATGTTGCTACTTTTGAGGGAATTCTTTATTTTTTTTGCTTTGACTCTCTCCCTAAATATATTCATATTCCTGAGTTTCTTCAAACTTCTGAGTATTTTGAGTTGTGTTAAAAAAAGTTCTTCCTTCTAGCTTCTTTGGGTACTTGAACTACCACTATCTGAAAAATAGTAATTAATATTGGAGTCTATACATGTGTAGAAGGGTAGATTTTCAATCTTCCCCTAAAAGTTCCAGCAATATTTCAAAATCAATTACTTCTGAATGGAATACGTTCAATTAGACTGCAACTTTTCGAATATCTCAAATTTACCTTAAAAAAAATTGAAGAAATAATATTTATCAAAATACTTATCGTTGACGTTTGGGAAATCAAATCTGTGAATCTGTGAATGACTGAAGATATCAAAGAGGTACAATGAATATAGAAATATCTGTTGAAACGAAACCAATGTCCAAATTCAAAACCAAATTCAAATTCAAGTCCAACTTCAAAACCAATGTCCATTTCTTTAATGAAAAATATGTAACAACCGTGAGTTTCCTAAAAATTGTGCTTCCTTCACTCCATTTCAACTAATGAACACTGTTGTGTGAACCTACAGCAAATATTCACTTACCTCGCCGATCGCGATAGTTTATATACTTTCCTCCACCAAGATTAATGAGACCTCCCAACGTATGACTTTTAGAACGAGCAAGAATGAGGACTGTTCAAGACCATAAAATCATCCAGATCATAGCCACGATGATCGCTGTACATGATATTCACAATATTCATGTTCAATCATTCATGAAATTTACGAGAATTTTTTTTTTCACAAAATTCGCTAGTGAGTGTAACCAATCTGGCAACAATGTACGGTAAGTATAATCTAGTTCAATCACTCATAACTTATGTTACCGCACTCACAATTTCGATTGCTCTGATGACTTCTTTGGATCGACATGAAGATTATTGAATTTTTCTTTGGCCTAGCTGAGACTTAATTAGTGAAATAGTAATGAGGTTTTCTACTCAGAATTTCAAGATATATCTTCATATCGAATGAGAACAATAGGTTCATGAACACCTTGTATATGTCTAGTGAAGCTTATATTTTTTAAATATCCTTTTCTCCACAATCATAAATGATTTGTGCTTGATTACAAAAGTGCTTGGTTATATATATATTCATCTAGTAACTAGTATATACATACGATTTTTTTAATGCTAAATGAAATAACACACCACATTTTACTTTCGATGATATGCTATAATATTTATGAATCTGTTAGAAATTTTTATGTCACATTGAATGAAGAGCCAACCATAATACGATTGAAAATGTATTGTTTGTTCAAATTCAAGCCGAATAACAGTCTTCGAGTATCACGCTATAGAAGTTGGGAACCACCACATCAAGTGGAACGAAAACAAAGAAAAACTTGTTCCTTGACGTCATTCTATGATATTATAAGTGTCGCGCAGGTGCGGTCGAAAGATAACACATTGAACCCATACTGATTCGCTTTGGATTACACTCGAATATTTTCATAATGGTCTTTATGTACTTAGTCATAAATATGCCTATATGTAAGTTAGCTGAGATGATTGAACATCAACCCATAAGGTTCATCGTTCACTTGAATTTCAATCAATGAATTCATTCATTGACATTGTATCGGATAACGTCGCTGTATGTGTTTGATGTCTTATGTGATGTATTTCGAGATGGAAGATCCAGATAGGAGAGAACATTCCTTCAATGCCCAATAATAAGACAATCGGAAAAACAACCTACAGTTATACCCGACCTTTTTCGCACCACATATTCTTTTTTTCATGAACTGCCGGGTACAGGTTCCCCACGTCCCCAGGGGGAGTGGAACTTTGGTCGTAAACGATTTCTCACTAAAAACCACCCCGTCGCTTTTTGGACATTCCGTCAGGTTACAAGTCGCATTTGTTCAGTTCCTTTTCTCTTGCTGCTGTTCCTCCTCTTCCTTCTCTTTCTGCTCCATGACAGCATGAATGAAGGCTCTTCAAAATCTCCCCACTCCTCATCATGTTGCTGATTAAATTTTCGGTGGTCGTTCTCTCCTCGGTCATTTCCCATTTCTCTCGATGCCATCTGTTCCGCGAGAACAGGGTACGTTCGGGACTATCGACATGGCTCATCAGCGGTCCTCCCGATTCTTCGTTTGCAGGTCCTGAAAGACCCATGTCCGCTCAAAAACTGTGTAGTAGCTGGTATGCTCGAGGTCACACACGGTTTGATGTTTGGAATGAGCCTCCTCGTCCAGTGGGCCGTTTGGTTGTTTTTCTCCCATGCGGATTGCCATTTCTTGAATATCCTCGTCTTCGGAGGCGTTTTTCTGCCTCAGGGCGTCCAGCCTGCTTCTCTCCTCGACCAGCATATCTGTCGGTGGGACGCTAGTTATGACGTTGAGAGCCGCGGCGGAGATCGTCCGATATCCCGCTGCGATCTGCAGCAGCATTTTTCGTTGTGTTCTGGTCATCATATTTCTGTACTTGTCCCCCCTCATCACGCGTTTCCATACCGGTGCCTCGTAAAGAAGGGCCGACTTCACCACTCCATATAGTACACGGTTCTTATCCGTTCAGGGTCCCCGTATATTAGGCAGTATCTTCGTTGAAGCCGAAGTCTGCCTATCGGCCTTCTCGCAGGTTGTCGTCACGTGTTCCTTTAAGATACATTTGTCGTCGAGCCAGACCCCGAGATATTATCTCTTTGTATGAGGTGTTCCTTATTTTCAGCCCTCACAGCCAGGTCGTCAGCGTATGCAACCAACGGATTCGCAGCTTGGTGGCAGTCGCAGATCCTCCGGGATTCCATTGTGAAGAACGTTCCACAGGGTAGGTCCTAGAACCGACCCTTGTGGGATTCCTCGCGTCATTTCTTGTGCGCGCTTTCCCGATCTAAGGCTTCTGTCCGAGAGGTAATCTCTGATGATTTTTACCAGATAGGCACTTATTCCAATGTCTAACAGTCGATCGATTATAATATCCCAAGTAACACACGGGCAGCTCTTATTTCGCCTGGAGCTTTATAAACGATATATTCTTGCAACTTATCGAGCTAAATGACTACATTGATGCTTTGTTCGACACTAAATTGCTAATAAAGATATTTGGTGGAATAAAATAGCTGATTAAACGTTCTTAGCGCTTAAATATGAATATGCTTTATTAAAGCATCTTATATATCTTGTACATTACTTTATAAAAGGATCAGTGAGATGCATTGCACAGAAACAAATTATGCACCTTCATAAGTGTTGTTTAAGCTTTCATATAACCATCACGCAACTATTTCACAACATCGGTAATTCTCTATAGAGGCTATGAAATATTGAGTTTTAACTACTTTAAAAGCAAAATTCCACAGCCTTTTGCAATTTTAAGCCCAATACCATCCAAGCCAGACCTTATATAGTAAGCGTATTAAGGTTTCATGCATGTGAATGAGGCATCATTCATACAGCATTAAACAACAAAAGTTATATTTTGACACTGAACGTCAGAGTTCCATAACCTCTAAAATTGTACAACTGAATTTGTTCATATTAATAATTCATTGTGCAAATTGTGTTACTCTAAAATATGGATACGAACTGGAAGAAAGTGAAGCGAAGTGGGAATTTCAGATGGAAAGTAAATTTGAAACTTCGAAACATTATGAAAGAATTACCCCCGCAATCCACCAATAAATCAATAATTGAAGAGAGCATCAATTATGAGGGAGAAATTCCAATGGAAATAACCGATAAGAAATCTGAGGAAGTAATATCAAACGGAGATATTGACGAAGTAGTCCATGACTGGGACATCCGAATGGAGAAAGAGAACGTTCCAAAAATTGAAACAGGCCCAACACATCCAGTAACAGCAGAAATGATTGACAGGAGAATTAACCTCCACAATGAACAGAGAGAGTGTACCAACCTACTGTTTTCTGGGTTTCATTTTTCACAAATTATCACAAGAATTGGTGAAAAATACAGATTTGTATGTGGTATTTATAGGTTATGTTCTATCTGATGGCTAGGCAACTGGGGTAACATCAAACAACTCCTGTCGAATAGCTACTTATACAGCACTAATACAGCAACGAAGGAGTCGCAGAGATAGAGAGAGGAGAGAGCTTCTATTTGTCGAATTCATTAACGTTCGAATGGCGACTCGGACGGCGAATATGCGAATCAGTCGATCTAATAATTTCAACTACAGCTTTCTTCTATACATAGAAATAGGCAAGCGCCAAAAATATGTGTAAAAATGTGGTGGCGAAGTGAATTCGATTTGAGATGCCAGAAAGGCCCGTTAGAGGTCAGTCATTTATACCCTTTTCAAAGATTGCTGTTTTGATACTTTATCCTCGTTTTATAACTGAGCTTAATCGAGAAATGTCTAGATAACACTTTAATACAGCCGACATCACTTTAATACAGCCGAAACGCTGTTTAAAAGCTTTTGTGGACTTCTGTGAATTCATTCGGGCCACCATGTTGAAACCTCAAAAAAAATCGTGATAGAGCGGCCATTGTTACCATTTCAAATGTTTGGGGTGTATTTGATAACTTTTTCTGAATAAAAAAAAATATTTTGTTGAAACATCACTCATGAGGCATTGTAATAGCGTAAGTGCATCATTTCAAGCCCATTTTATGAAAAAAATTATAATAATTTTTTGAAATTATTATTTTTCAATTAAGGAAATGTAGATATTTTGAAAGCGCGTTGAATTATTTCGAAGTAGAAGAGCATGCCATAACAATATCATTTCCGATCGTTTGATAATTCAATCTCTCTTCACAACACATCTAACAACACCATAATAGCGCAAAAAGTATTCATAAATGTAATTGTTGGAAGCTATCATCCAGTAATTTTCATCTGTCACAAAAATGTCTAACTCTTTAAATGTTTATATAGCCTTTCAAACTCAAATATACCTCTGTTTTCAATCAACTGAGAAGATACTATATTGAGTCAATAGCGAACACCTTAATACGGTTGCTTCACAACTGCAACTCCTAACCCATTCATAAAACAACTTTATAAATTCTTACTGACAGGCGGTATATGGCAGCTGCTAAGAAGTTTTGTAATGTGATTTATAAGAACTGATAGAACAAAGCGGAGAGGTTTTCATTTTACTACATAAGCATCAATATACCCCTTACAAATCTTGTCGAGGCTGTATAACTTGTGCCTATTTTGGATGTATAGGTACTTCTTTGATGCTGAAACAGTGTTGTCAATTCTAATTTATACAGTATTAAAGTTATATAAGATTGCTGTATAACTATTGTTAGAGTTTTTAAAAAGTAATTTGTACTACTTGGGATGGCATTTTGGCTTAATTGATGTCTTAATTTTGATGTCTACTGATATAACTGTCTCACCACATTCACTACTAGTAACGAATGGGTATGCATTCTCACAAACCATCCTAAGTCTGCTGACTAGGATAGCTTCCATATATTTCGCTCAGATATTCCTGGAAAGAATTAACATTCCTCGGTCCACTGGGCATGAGAGATTCATGAAGTAACAAATATGACGGCCCGGAGTCAATTTTCAAAACTTCCAATATAAAGCCCATATTCGGATATGCCCATCGTCTTATCCTGCCACCATTGTTGTTAGCTGAATGCCACAAAAAACAATAAACGGATACCTCATTCTTAGGCTACTGACAAATACTTCACAATCCCAAAATATGACGTCAATATCTTTACCTACTACAAAATGGCGGAACATTTGATAATTACCTGAAAACAAACACGTCAATATCGATATTTCTGAAAATATTCATTTTTCTCTGCCATGTAGCAATCTCAACAACCCGGTAAGGTTTGATGGGTTATTTTTGTTCATAGAAAAAAAAACACGGTCGTTGGATAGGCCATTGAGGTCCTACGAAATGGCCAGCCCGCTTGCCAGATTTGACACCTTTATACTTTTTTTATTTGAAGCAAAAGGTGTACGAAACTGAACCCGCTTCAATATTGAATATACGGCGGAGGATAATGAATATTTGTAGAAATATCGACGTTGCTGTCTCCGAAACTGTTCTACTTGAAATATCGGATAGGCTGTTTTTATGTCAAGACGTTTAAAGGAACCATTTCGATCATCTTCTGAACTGAACTCAGCTTATTTCCTCAATGTATGTTAATGTTCGATGTATTCAGGCAATCATCAAAACTTTCGCCATTTTATAGTAAGTGGAGATACTGACTTCATATTCTAGAGTTGTTAAGTATTCGTCACGAGCTTCAAAACGATGTATCACGAGATCCTTCTTTCCTTTCATTTTTTTCCCGATGGCGCCCAGTCACCGATCAAAAAATGAAAAGGGGGCATTCAAAAAGTTTCTGAGTCGAGTACATGTATTGTAATTTATGGTATTCAGTACAGTGCCTCTGAAGAACTATCTGCATCCAGTTCGATTCATAAATCCATCGTGTGAGGACATCGATGGGCACACCTATGAGCTACGACTCAGCTAACATGACTCAGTAAATGATGATATGAAACGTTAGATAATGCTGTAATGGGGATAGATAGGGGACGGGATAGTCAGTTGGTATTGAGATTCGAAAGAGAACGGTGGTTGTTATTCGTGTTTCTTAAGTTATATACCGAAGAGTGGAATAAAAATATCGTGCAAAACGTGCGTCGTTATTTCTTTCCATAAGTGGTGGCTAACATCAGAAGTGGGATTGTGTCTACGCCCAGCATTTTTTTTTCTCACCTTTGGGTAAAGTCTTCGGCAATGGGAAAACGGATACTCGGAAAACGAAAGCGAACAGGAAGCACCTCTAGTTCTTCAAGTTCATGCAGTGGTTCTAGTTCAAGAACTCCCCCCAGAAAACATCACAAAGTGAGGTCAAGTAAGAAAACGCGACAAAAGCACAAATCTTCCATCACAAGAAACAGGGAGCTACAATGGATGGAAGCTGGAATCAATACAGGAATGAAGTCACTTCGCGAATGAACAGGTACACAAGAAATTGCTCAAGTTATCCCAGAGTTTGATCTGAAGTTATATAACGTTGTTATAGCAGAAATCCGAAAACTCATAGCCATATTCGGAACACCGAGGAGAATAACACCTTGAATAAATCCACCAAAAGCACGCCAGGAGAAGTGATGTCAGGTATGCAACTAGCAGCACAAGGAGACCGATATGTGAATCATATTCATGGAACACCCGTTGTAGGTGTAACAAAGTTGAGAGAAGAGGTAGCAGAACCATTACATGAAAACAGAAAAAAACAGAAAGAATACTTCAACAGGGGAAGAGCCAAAGCGCCAGCATATAACAAGGGTGACTTAGTCCTCGTCAAGGTGATCAGTTTTACCAATGATGAAAGTAGTGAAAAATTGAGAGAAAAGTATAGGAGACCATTTCGAATCATAGAAGTAATGGGCAATGACCGCTATAGAGGAAAGGAAGATCTTGGGAGAGATGGTTGCAAAAACGATTCTCGTTACGAAGGAGTCATCGCAGTGGAGCAGTTGAGAATATTCACCTCAAGAGAAGACGCATAAACCGGTGAGTGGTGGCATATTCAACAAGACCAGCTGCTCTTATTGAACAAGGGTCAATAAGTTGGTGAATATAGCTGACGAACATGGGTCGCAGCTGTTCTTATTGAACAAGGGTCAATAAGGAGGTGAAAATAGCTGGTGAACATGTGTCGCAGCTGATCTTATTGAACAAGAATCAATTATAGAAAGGGAATTATCTGAGGTTGAAGCAAGCTGGCGAACACGATTTCCAGTTACATAGGTGCCAATATATTTCCCAAATCACACTCTGTTTCAGAAAGAACAAGGACGTTGAGAAAAACGACCTCGTCGGGATGGCCGAATATGTGAGGACTTCTATTGGCACGCCAATGAGCTACGACTCAGGAAATGATGATATGAAACGTTAGAAAATGCTGTAATTGGGATAGATAGGGGACGGGATAGTCAGTTGGTATTGAGATTCGAAAGAGAACGGTGGTTGTTATTCGTGTTTTTTAAGTTATATACCGAAGAGTGGAATAAAAAAATTGCGCGAAACGTGCGTCGTTATTTCTTTCCATTAGTGGTAGCTAACAATCGCTATTATTACCCATTTTCAAGTAATTTTGTTATGAATTCCTGACAATTACGTTGAGACTTCAACTTGTGAATGGTGAAATTCATATCCTACCTTGGGTAGATATGAGATTATATCAGTTCAGTCGACTGAAATCGCTCCTCTATCCGTCCGTGGAGCACACAGTAATTCATATTCATAAACGATTTTGTGGGGTTTCATTAAATTCCTGATAGGAGCGTTCAATTCCCGACAAAGTATTCTGTTCCGGGAAATGCAGTTGGTTACCATAATTGCTTTGCTTTTCCATAATTGCCCTTATACAACTGAATACAATTGAGCCGTGTTTCATATTACCTTTCCTGAATTCGAGAATTCTTTCTTTATATCATATACTCTTATTTCCTTGGGTTCGTTTATTGAAACTCCAAACAACACTGAACTACTTTTATTAAAACTCTCTATCAAAATAAAATCACTTTAACTGCTCAGTCAGATTATCCAATGATCTTTACTTGAACCCTCTCTCTCTCGCGCGATGAAGTATTTCCCTTTTTATACTTGTTTACGCCTATGGAGATTATTCCAGACAGATGACGTTCTTTCCTCGACCCCTCATATTATTTTTCGTTTACGAGCGACAGGATCGGCGCTAGGAGATTTCGTTACAATAACTCTCTTGCAAAATCCTTATATTTTTTCATCATAACATTTTCAGTCGACCGAATTTATGCACTTCTATGATTTGATAATGAGAAGAAACCACGAGTTTATTATATCAAGTTACGACACTTTTCACATCGGTCGTATTGGTCCCTTGACAAACCTTGCTTCCGTCTCATGTTAATGATTTGCTTGGAAAACATCTTGTTCAGTACATACTTTCGTGGACGACAGTACTCTTCATACTAGTTTTTCTTCCAGAGTCCCCATACCAGCTCGAGAAACAAATGTCAATGAAACATTCTCGTCAATAAAATTAACGACGACTTGGTAAAAGTAATGGAATGGAGTAACATGAACTTGTGGAATTTAATTCTGGAAAAACCCAGGCATGTCTCCTCTCAAGGAAAGCCGATCTATCATCATCTAGTATTCAGTTGTCAGGAGTAACTATTCCTACAAAGTATCACGATGCTAGGAATTACGATCAGTAATAATCTCTCATGGGGGAACCACATGAGATCGATCGCTAAAGGTGCTTCCGAGAAACTTGGATTTCTATTTCGTGCGAAAAAATACTTCACATCTCGTCAGCTTCTAATGATCTACAAGGCTCAGATACGACCTTTCTTGGAATATATCAAATCTTATCTCCTGTGTCTCTTGATTTATGCGGTGTTTTTCGAACATTACATGGCTTCCTTTTCGTGTGAATCTGCATTAAAAAAAAAGGAATAGGATTAAATAAGATTTCACTTCCTTCATTATATTCAACAGTTTTGACTTCGGTCATCATCTTTAGTATATACTAACAATTTGGAAATTGGATCTTTGGTGTGAAAGGAGAAATTAGTGTCATCACAATATAGTCTAAGAATGTTTGAAATATCTTGTGAAACTTTACCTAAGTAGAAGATAGAACAATATTTTTTGTAGTAATCAGTAGAATAAGGCTGCGAATTAGAGATTTGGTTCTGTTTGTTGTAAATTCTATTGATTATATGAGCAGGGAAACCATTATTGTGACCCATTTGTCTGATAATATTCAATTCCTCATTGGAATTGTCATGACATTGGAATATTGAATAATCTGTGAAATAGTCAATTGAACGCTGCAAATTTATGGGAGAACGGACAAGAAGAGGGAATTACTGAATCAGTGTGGGTTGGTTTTCT
This sequence comes from Zygogramma bicolorata, assembly GCA_032362365.1. Taxonomy (NCBI): domain Eukaryota; kingdom Metazoa; phylum Arthropoda; class Insecta; order Coleoptera; family Chrysomelidae; genus Zygogramma; species Zygogramma bicolorata. Next base: position 13,653,773 of record JAVJAQ010000137.1, on the reverse strand, counting down.
ATATTTCGAAAATTCAAGTTCAGAAGCGTTTATTTTATTCTTCTTTCATTGCAGAATTTTCATGTATACTCAGCTGATGATGAACCGATATAGGTTCGAAACATGTACTGAACTACTATCCTTACAACTTATAGTATATCAAGTTGTGGAGAAGCCTTTGAGATTTTTTTCATTTTTTTCACTTCCGAGAAATTGTTCTTTGTTGAATATAATGTGCGAAATTCGTCTCATAAAACTTTATATAAAAAAAAATTATATAACAGCTGATGGGTTCTTGTCCTTATCGTGAATTTTCTGCTTCTATTTATCGATCTGTCATAAAAATTTCTTCTTTTTTCTATCACTTTTATTTTCCATTTCGAATATATTTCAACAATTTTTAACAAAAACATTTTTCCTCTATATCTATCAATAGGAAATATATACAACACTTACACTTATACGGTTAGCATTCCGCCAATCAGTCTAAAATTACATAAGAATATACATTCGCATGAACATGGACAACAATATATGAAATGAATCTAAAACACCAATGGTTAGTATCATGATCAAACAGTCTTATATGTAGGAAATTGATGATATCGAAGAATAAGACTATATACTAGTGACGTCAACATAACTCATCAGAATGTACAGTTATAGACGAAAATCTGAGGAGTTGTCTTGAGGTATTTACCTACATGCTATTGGGAGACATTTCGAGTCTTTGTTATGAGTAATAATTGTGGTCATATTGTTGAGGCAATCATTAACAAACCAGGCTGAATCTCTTCGTCTTCTGTCAGTATTTATATTCATATTATTACTAGATTGAGCTATTTCTATATGCAATAATAATTCATGGTGAATCACGAATCGCTTACACTGATCCTTAAATTTTGTTGTAATTCATAAGATGATTCATATGTGACTTATATTGGGTATTTCTCAATGATATGCGATCATTCACAGATGTGATTCTACATGAAAAAATAATAAGTTGCCTTATAAACTATGGTCATGAAGTTTTCTGCAACGAAAATGCAAAGTCTGTGAGTTTCAAGAAAAAAAAAAACGTTAAGGCCGAACAAATGCCAGTGTTGAAATAGAGAATTCTTTTTGTTGAATATTCCTTACAGCTTCACTAAAATCAAATCTCAAATGGTTTTAGAAATATTGAATAATTTCGATTTCTTTCATTGTACATCAACACCTCCTGTTTTCGTACTGAAACATTCCTAGACCATATAGTTTATATAGCAACGTATCATAATATCTTCAATTGGATTTGCCCCTAAATATCTGCATATCATCAACGAACACCCTGTATTTTCACTATTCCATGTTATCGAATCCTCTAGTGGACTGAAGTTGAAGATTCACCAGAGCTTTCTACAAATTGATAATTCCTGAAAAAATCAGTTCATCTACTTGATAAGGACAGTTCCTGGTAATTTCAGCTAGAGGCTAAATCACGCTCCTCAACTTGTCATTCCTATCCATATAAATAAAAACAATAATTCAAGGGGGAGATGATTGAAGTTATCATTTGGGTAGAGGAGGAATCAATCGCATTTTTGAAGATTGAAAGAAAAACTACGTTCGGAAGGGGAATTCCAAAGTTAAACCACTTTTTGAAACAATTTCTTCGGGAAGAGAAAAGTTCAGTAGATCCCCAGGCTCCTGACCAAAGAGTGGGAACATTGCATTCGTCGGGTCAACTTCAGAGAAATCTATAAAGCCGAAACTATTGGTTTCAGTAAAATATCAAGGAAACTAGGCAAATCCATGATTTGGTAGAGGGGGAGAGAGAAAGAGATAGAGAGAGAAAGGGAAAGAGAGAGAAAGAGAGAAAACGAGAGAGAGAGAGAAAACAGGTGAGACAAAGATTTATCTTGTTTGGTGGCTCATCTTATTTGAAAAAGCTCAGGGTCGAATATCCACAAGAACGTTTTTGGTAATGTTGAGGAGTATTTGTATTGATTTATATCAATATATGCGCTGAAGGTTTGTGCCTTATTTTCAGTATTTGAAAAATATCAGAGCAGTTGTCGAAAGCTTCAACTTATAATCTTCAACACTGACATTCCACCACTATTACTGTTGTGACTTATTCGCAGCACAGCTCACAATTTATTTCGCAACTGAGATGCTCAAACGAAGGACAAGATAGCTCCACACCCTCTTATGAGAAAAGCAGCATCAAGACCGAACAAGCGAACTGTTCTCGAACAGTTAACGAACAGATTGAAAACAGCGTACGAACTTGGTATGGACAGGAGTTAGCGAACAGTTCCAGAGCAGTACGCAAACTTCACGAAGTTCGCTCGAGAGGAGAACCTCGACGAACTTGCTTGAAATTTTGAGTACTGTTCGTGATTTCCAGTACTTCGGTTCTCATCTGGACGGGCCTAAAGCAAAACAACTGGCACAGAAGTGTACCACCACGCATCCAACCTTGAGAGACGAAGTAAAACCAGAAGAGCTCTAATCATGTTCCATCATACCAAGCGTCCCTGCCACTTATATAATTCATCTATACTTTTCTTCGTTTTCCTTCGGACGAACGTAAACAGGATACGATCTCTTGTGCAGGTTTGAATCCGGAGATTCAGTTGTGGTAGTTGTTTTGGATTTAGTGAACCTCCTGATTGCATAGTCGCGTAAACTCCTGAACACTGGACGAGAACTCTGGACGAGGTTGTTAACAGCAGTCAGAGTCTGTATTGGTATCTGGAAATGAAAACGATTAACATTTCTATCACTAATGATCTATAATATTGGAGTCTTCACTATGAAAATGAGACAGAGATCAATCACCTTACACCAAACTGCAATCGCCCACATCCGATGCCTTTTCACTTATCAAGTTAGCATCTTCAGGAGATTTATGATACTATCAGTAAATGGATTTCTTCTTCTTAGGGACTTTATATGCCGAGTTGATTAGCAAAACGCGCTTCGACTGAACTTGATGTTAGTTTGGTGTTATGATTTCTGTTTTCATTATCTTCTTTGTAGAATTACAGTTTGTAGAAAGATATATTGAAAGCAGTGAAATGAAAATGAGGCCTACTACTACCCATGATTGTGCAAATGATGCTGGACAACAAATAAGAGTAAATTTTTGAACTCGTGTTATTTTTATATACATAAATATATATATATATATATATATATATATATATATATATATATATATATATATATATATATATATATGTGTTCGGATAGGTTTCCGCGGTCAGTTGTGTGTTGTTGTTGAGTTCGGGTTGAACCGCGTCTGGAGTTTTGTTCTCGACGTTTCGGCTCCGATTTTGGAGCCATTTTCAAGAGGTAAATGTGACGCTGAGGTCTCAATCTGCCTACTTCTCAGGTGTTGTCACAGGGGGCAAGGGTTTGTGACTTGACGCCGGGGCCTCAATCTGCCTACTCCCCAGGTCTCGTCATGAGTTCTTTCTAAGGTCTCAATCTGCCTACTCCTTAGATCGAACTGAGGTATCGAGGGATGTTGGGTAGTATTTATAGCAGCGGGTGCTACTAAAGGACCGTCGGATGTCTTGGTGGGGACTGGGCATCTGGAAATTAGGGGTTTCCATGCAGTTGGAAGTCTCTGGCCGTCGTCACGTTTATTTAAGCAGGAAGGTCGCTTCTCGATTTCGATGGCCTCGCGAATTATACGAGCTTGTAGTGTTTTTGCTGTGGCGATGGTCTTAGTGTTCGCAAAGTCTATGTTGTGTCCTGTCTCTTGATGATGTTTGGACAGAGCTGAAGATGGGTCTGATTTTCGGACAGCAAGTTGATGTTCGTATACTCTACTGGTCACACGTCTGTTGGTCTGGCCTACATATGTTCTATGGCAATCAGAACATGGTATTTCATATATACCCTGTGATTCGTTGACAATTTTGTCCTTGGGGGAGCGGAGGAATGTGGAGATTTTATTGCTGGCTGTAAATATCGTTTTTATGTCCTGTTTTTTGAGAATTCGGCTGATTTTGTCAGTAACACCTTTAATGTAGGGAAGAAAAGCTTTGTGGGGAACGTTGTTGTCTGTTGGGTCTCTGGGAATGGAATGAGAAGTTTGATGGCGGCGGATGGATCTGTCAATTTGATGGTCTGTGAATCCATTTTGAACAAGGGCTGATTTGAGTTGGGCTAGTTCCTGTGGTTTGTTGTGGAGGTCTGTGAGGTTGATGGATCTGTGGATGGGGGAATTCACAACGGAATTGGTTTGTGCCGGATGATGGTGGGAGTTTGCGTTAAGGTATCGGTTTGTGTGTGTTGGTTTCCTGTAGACCGTGTGGGTGAAGGAGCCATTGGTTTTTGTGATGAGGACATCTACGAATGGAAGGGAGTTATTGCTTTCGATTTCCATTGTGAACTTTATATTTGGGTGGAGGTCGTTAAGGTGATCAAGGAAATTATGGAGAGTTTCAGAGCCGTGAGGCCAAATGACGAAAACGTCATCTACGTATCTGAACCAGCAAGAGGGTTTGTGGTCGAACGTGTCAATGGCTTTAGTTTCGAAGTCTTCCATGAAAAGGTTTGCAAGGACTGGTGAGAGGGGAGAACCCATGGGGGCGCCTTTCACTTGTTTGTAAAAGGTACCTTGGAATAGGAAGTATGTACTGGACATACAGTGACTGATGAGGTTGAGGGTGCCTTCGGGAATTTGGTGTTTGGTTTCGAGAATGTTCAATGTCTCTGATAAAGGGATATTTGTGAGTAAGGACACTACGTCGAAACTCACAAGGATGTCAGTCTGTTGGATATTGAGGTTTTTGAGGATTTCAATGAAGTGGAAAGAATTTCGTACATATGACGAGGACTGTTCTGCAAGGGGTTGGAGAGTATTTGCAAGGTGTTTAGCAAGATTTTGTGTTGGAGAACCGAAAGCACTGACAATGGGGCGAAGAGGAACATTGGGTTTGTGTATTTTTGGTAGACCATATATGCGGGGTGTGCGTGAGGATTTTTCCCGGGGGATGAGAGCTTTCTTGGTTTCGGTAGGGATATTGGAGTTGTTGATGAGGGTCCTGGTTTTCTTCTCAAGATAGGTCGTTGGGTCTCTGTCGGTGGGTTGATATTCAGGTGAATCGAGTAGTTTACTCATTTTATCAACATAGTCAGATGTGTTGAGGATGACTGTGGCGTTGCCCTTGTCTGCTGGGAGGATGATCAGGTCTGGGTTGTTGTGGAGACTTTTCAGAGAATGTCTCTCTGCCGGTGTGATATTGGATTTAGGAAGTTTTGCCCTCCTGAGGGTGGTGGCGATGTCTTGTCGGGTTTCTTCAGCTATCATTTCAGGAAGGTGAGTGATAGCAGATTCGATTTGGGTGATGAGTGATTCGGTTGGAATTGAAGTGGGAGTGATAGAGAAATTGAAACCTTTGGATAAAATGTTGTGGGCATTTTCGTCCAGAGGGGTGTCGGAGAGATTGTGAACTAGGACTGGGGGATTGGATGTTGATGGATTCGGAGTGTTGGTTTTCAGGAGAACTGATAGTTTTTTCTTATGGGTTTCGGTTTTTTGTATGCTGATATGGTCTGCTTTCTCTTGAGAGATTCTGAGAAGTGTGTCCCAGATGAGTGGATGGATTTTGGCGAGTGATAGTGTGCCGTAGCATTGGTATAAGGACATATTGCTGGAATGAAGGTTGCGTCTGACGTCGTGGATGGTTTTTCAGATGAGGGCCTGACTGGCGCGACCAAGGATGTGTTTGGCTGAGAAGGACTTGTCGTGATGCTTAAGTTGGAATGCTTTGGGAATGACTTCGTGGTCTCTGCAGGATTTGAGGAAAGTGAGATCGCAGAGAAGTTTGGATCTTCGGATGAGGAGTGAGGAATAGGTTTTGGTGAGTTTTAGTATTTCCTCCCCGTAGAGGCGTACTATGTGTTCGGATAGGTTTCCGCGGTCAGTTGTGTGTTGTTGTTGAGTTCGGGTTGAACCGCGTCTGGAGTTTTGTTCTCGACGTTTCGACTCCAGACGCGGTTCAACCCGAACTCAACAACAACATATATATATATATATATATATATATATATATATATATATATATATATATATATATATATATATATATATATATATATATATATATATATATATATATATATATATATATATATATATATAATAATAATCTTGTTCTGTGGTTTTGATCCACTGAAGGATAATTGTCAGAACGTTTCGGCAAAGTCTCATTTGCCATCTTCTAGGTAATGTGTAGAGTTTTGATCTCCGAACTCGACTTGACTCGATTCAAATTATCCTTCAGAGGATCAAAACCACAGAACACGGAACGAAACCCGAAAAAACAACGCATCATACTTCGTCCGTGGTGAGAATCTTCATGCTAACATATCTTACGAATTCGAGGGCTTCAAGCCAAATTATGTCATACAAGTTCGTTATTGCAGCGAAATATAAACATTTGTAAAAAAATCAATAATTCCTTTTTATTCACTAGGTGAAACGGTAAAAATTAAACATCAACATGCAGAAATATGTTGTCTTAACCCTTTTCTTAGCAGATTATTTAGTGAGATACATCTTTCAAATATTCGTTTTAGAAAACAAACGGAGAGATTTCTGCAATTTCAGTAACATGTCAATATACACATGTGTTTGGACTACTAGATTCCCCTAGTAGATGGCACCGTGTTCTCATAATATTCCGATACTCTCATTAGAAACTTTGTGGGTTCAAGATGGCGCGGAAAAGTGAACAAACTTCTGATCCTATGGTTAGTATTTTGTTTATTTCAGTACCAAATTAATTCAACTCTGATCATTGAAGTGCCCATAAATGTTATACCATGTATAAGCAATACATGACATATTTTCATTTTACCAATCATTGTATCAGAAAAATTAGATTCGTGATTGAAATATATGTATCCCAGAATATACATTGCCAGATGAAGGGAGAATCGAATTGTATACAAGAAGATACAGTGCCTGCTGTCTAGTATTTCAGATGTTGCATCTTGGAGGATACTTTGCTCGGTAGATACTACTCCAACAGATCATCCTCCGAGATAGAAAGAAATTGTTTTTATGGCTTCCATAACACCTAATTATCTCTAAAACAATTTCAAATCGTTTTTTCAATTTCTGACTGTTTTAACGTACCAAAGATCATTAAGTTCCTTTTTGTAATAGTGTTCAAGCTCTTTTTTAATGAATGAAAAGTTTACAAACTGGATTTTTTTATTCCTTTCATGCATTGCAGCGTATCACATGAGATACATAACAAACTTTCTGCATATCAGGCATTGTATCTATGAAGATCCCTATAGGATCAACCCTGTATCAAGCAGAGTATCTCCAAAGATATATTCATTCAAAAACGTCATTTTGACACGAATATTTTTTTTGGAACTACAAATCAGTTATTCATTTAGTATTTCAATGTAAAATGATAAAAAACAATTTTGTCATACGTCAGATTAATGTTTGCCAAGTTAAGAGTTAATAGTTCATACAGCAAACTTTATGCCCGCACTGGCATAAAAAACACTATTATGTAATTGGTAATAAACAAGCAATAAAAACACGATGAACAAGTATGACATTAAATACCATTTATCTGTATTTATTTTCATTCGGGAGATTTGATATAGGAGTTCGTTGTAAGAAAATTACTATAAAATTTCTAAATCGATTAGATACAGATGAATTATCTGGTTCTAAAGGAACGACAGATTTATTATAGCCCAAGAGACAGCAGTTTATCTTGTAAAGGCATTCGGTGGAATGAAAAAAAATCAGTGGTATGATAATTTCACTCTTCCTGATTATGAAATCATCGACCTGTCAAAAATGGAATGCGGAATCAAGGATACAGTAATCATGTAATTTGCAATTTTTTTCGGTATAAAAATATTTATGATGGAATGTTGAATTTAATATGCGGAATAAACGTATCGTTTGTTGTAAAAAAAAGTCACGGACAATATAACTCGATACATGATTGTGAACTAGAACCAATTCTCACCAAGTGGAGGAGAATTGACTATCTTAAATAAAAACGGAAGCCATTCTGAAAGTTGCTTCCTCTCAACAACCTTCTGAGAAACTTTATAAAAGCGTGTAATTCTTCGATACTTTTTTTTATCATCATTATTGCTATTCAAATAGGTGTCCCCTCAACCCAAATATGCCCCCCCATTACAAAGTTCACAAATGGTTGAATATTAAAAAAAAATGTTTTCGTCATTTGTCGTAGATATTTCCGGAGGCTATAAACTTTTTTTATGATGTGAAATGATTTTTCTTAGTTTAACCAACGCACCCTTATTCTGTAGCCCCGCTTTTCCTACATCTTCGATCTCAAGTAAGACCATCATCCAGTCTGTCAATGATCTCAAAATTTCTTTCGGTAACTTCTCTGCTGCTATCCTGATTTTTTCGTAATTACATCCTTCAACATCAGATTTCAAAAACCGCTATGTGTTTGCAAATTTCGTCAGAGAGCCATAATTGAGCCACTTCTTCACAAAATCATAGATCATCGTTTTTTATTTTCTCAAAGTCTGGACACCCTCCTTATATTGAATCTAGCTTGTCTATACATTGGGCTATGGCCACGGAATTGACAGACGATTTCATATTCACCTGCCGACTATTTTGCAACAACGATATAGTCTACCAATTTATTTTTTATACTCAACCATATTCAACACGACAGACATTTTTATATATAGGGCTTTTCAAAATCGTGCTAATGCATTGGATCTTGGAAAAGGTGTGGGAGAGAAAGTGGGGTTGAATTGGGGCAAATTTTCAATCAATTTGCCTATTGACGTTCTATTTTGAACGATGAAAGAAAATCGTCTCCAGCTTTTTCGGTTCCCATTATATTTCCTTCATCCACACGTATTTGACAAATCTGTTTGGCATCGGGTTCTCCTTTCTACACTGCGGTCTTATGGTTTGCCTGCTCACTTGTGTCCTTTGTTGAAGACTTTCTTGTCTGATAGGTCTCTGTATGTGGTTGTTGATAGAGTATCATCTCATATTCTCCCAATGAATGCATGTGTTCCATAGGATTCAGTTCTGGCGCCCACTTTGTTTCTGCTTCATATCAATGATTTGCTCGAGATAACATCTTTTTCCATACATAGTTTTGTGGACGACAGTACTCTTCATTTCTCAGTTTCTTCAGTTTCTCTTCCAGAGTCCCCATACCCGCTCAAGAAACCAAAATTCGAAAAAACATTCACGTCAATGAAATTAACGACAACTTGGTTAGAGTAATAGAATGGGGTAACATGAGCTTGGTGGAATTTAATGCTACGAAAACCCAGGCATGTCTCTTCTCAAGAAAAGCCGATCTATCATCATCTAATATTCAGATGTCAGGAGTAACTATTACTACAAAATCAAGTATCACGATGCTAGGAATTACGATCAATGATAATCTCTCATGGGAAAACCATGTGAGATCGATCGCTGAACGTGCTTCCCAGCAACTTGTATTTCTATTTCGTGCAAAGAAATACTTCACTTCTTGTCAGCTTCTAATGGTCTACAAGGCTCAGATACGACATGTCACGGAATACAGTTCTCATGTGTGGGATTCGGCACCAAAACAGTCACTGAGGTTTCTCGATTCTATTCAGAGAACTCCTTGCAGAGAGAGGTTTTTCCTGAGGCTTACAAACTTCAGAAATTCAAAGTGAATATTAATTTGTATCTCCTGTTTCTTGATTCATGCGGTGTTCTTTGATCATTACAGGGCTTCCCATTCGTGTGAATCTGCATATAAAAAAAAAAGACACTCTTTCTGGTACTCTACGACTGATTAACACTCTAACAATGAAACTATGGTTTTCAATTTCCCCAAGGATTATTCCAAACGTGTGTTGATCAGGTCGAAAAGTACAAGTTCTCAATGGACTAACAGATTAACCAAGGTGTCGGACGACTTGGCCACCTTTATATTTACATTTTGTTTATGGACCAGTATTTCATAATCGGCAAAAACCATTTGTTCTTCATCATCAGCTGATTTTTTTAATAACGGGCAATATTTATGTTTCCCCATACTTTATATCATGTCACATCTTCAATTCAATCTTGAATTTTGGAACACAGTTGTCTTTTGAAAAATGGGTTTTTCGCTAACCATATTAGTCCAGTCTATGACCATTTTCCCGTGTATTTATCCCATACAGCACCGATTCGCATGAAAATTTGGATTCAGGATCTACATACATTCTTTTTTTAAATCTACCCTGTGCCGAGGGTTGCTTTCTCCCTGGGGGTGGATGCCACCCCTTCTTGGGGGTGAAATTTTTTATATTGGAAATGAGTGCGAAAATCGATAGATTGAATAATTCTAAGCACTTTTTGTTCAATGAAGTTTTTTCTGAAAAGCAATACTTTTAAACTTATTCGCCAGTGAAATTGTCGGTTTTCAGGCAAAAAAACACGTTTTCAGATCCTTTTTCGCGAATAACTGGAAAATAATGCATCTAACCGAAAAACGTACAGAAAGCAAAATTATAGCTTTTGAAAAAATAGAGGCGATCGTTTATTTGTGATGTATGCAAGCCTACCACAAACTGAATAATTGCTTGTTGAAAGTTGATTGGTATTTTCAAACGCTAAAATGGAAAGTTTCTACGTACAATAACCAAAAACCAATGCATTTTTCGGGAAAAACTAATTGGGCCTTTTTTGAAGTCCTTCAAAAATCCTTTATTTTTCTTATTTGAAAAAGTTTCTAGCATCAAAACTGACCTAGGTATGAAGGAAATAATGTTGAATCCTATTTTTCCATGAAAATAAATTGTGAATAACTCATCCTCTCTTTCCCCCCCTTTGGGAAAAATCGTTGCCTAGTGGAACTATATGTATATGTACATATATGATATACATATAGTTCCACTAGGCCTAAAATATAGTTACTATGTATATTCTTCAATATACTAATGTACATACTCTAATTTCTACAAAAATTCTTTTTGGTTTTTTCCCATAACTCACTTAGTCTTCAAGCAATCAAATTCACCAAAAGAGTATTTTGTAACTCTTTTCAAGAGCTATAAGCTCATTCACATTATTTTTTGTTTCAGATTATATTTTTGAAAAGGTTCATGCTGAAAGGGCTCAAAAACGGTACTTTGCGCGAACCCTCACAATATTTAACTGGCCATATCTTACACTATTTTCATCCTGCAGAAAAAATGAAACACCGAAATTTTCAGAGAAGAATAGCCTTTGATTTTGTACTCTAGAAAATTTTGCATGTGATCAATACTTTTCGAGTTATTTCGAAGAAATGGTGATTTTTCGCTGAATCACGTATATGATTTTTTCTCTTCAATCTCAAATTTTTCCGAAACTACGTACTTTCAATTGATGAAAAACTCAGAACTCATTACAAGAACATGAATGAAGTAAATTATAGAGTAACAACGATTTTTATCAGAGGGGGGACGAGAGAGGATGAATTATTCACAATTTTTTTTTCAACCAAAAAATAGGATTCAACATTATTTCCTTCATACCTCGGTCAGTTTTGATGCTAGAAACTTTCATAAATAACAAAAATGAAGGATTTTCGAAGGACTTCAGAAAAGGTCCTATTAGTTTTTTCCGAAAAATGCATTGGTTTTTGGTAATTGTACGTAGAATCTTTCCATTTTGTCGTTTGAAAATACCAATCAACTTTCAACAAGCAATTATTCAGTTTGTAGTGGGTTTGCATACATCACAAATAAACAATCGGCTTTATTTTTTCAAAAGCTATAATTTTGCTTTGTGCAGGTTTTTTGATTAGATGCATTATTTTCCAGTTATTCGCGAAAAAAGATCTGAATACGTGTATTTTTTGACTGAAAACCGACAATTTCACTCGCGAATAAGTCGAAAAGTATTGCTTTTCAGAAAAAACTTTATTGAACAAAAAGTGCTTAGAATTTGTCAATCTATTGATTTCCGCACTTATTTCCAATAAACATTTTTTTACCCCCAAGAAGGGGTGGCATCCACCCCCGGGGAGAAAGCAACCCTCGGCACAGGGTAGATTTTTAAAAAGCGTGTATGTAGAACCTATATCCAAATTTTCATACGAATCGGTGCTGTATGGGATAAATACACAGTTTACACTTTTTTCACCGTCATAGACTGGAGTATATGACGTCCCCAAACTTACGAACGTCAACCCTTAGCAGTCGAAACTTGTGCCAGCAATAGATCGAGATCTTGCCTTCCAAAATGTGAATATCAACACGATGGTTCCGTGACGGAGATAACTTCCACCTCCGGCAAAAGAGGCGGACGTGCTGACCACTACATTACGGACAACAAATGAACACAACCAATACAGAAATTGTTATTTCAACATTGGCTTATCAATATTTTATTCATTCCAATTTGAGGTGAGTTTTCGTTTCATTACAATATTTGAAATATCCAAATGAAAAATGATTTGAACTCGGTGATGCTCATGACAAATTACATGCCTACTCGAAGTACGTGTACATACACATACAGGCTGTAACTGAATAAGTGTAAAACATTTGAGAAGATGATTCCTCATCGAAAAAAAGATAGAATCTTTCATATAAAGAAACTTCATTGGAGCATCCCTTGTTGAGATACAGCCCCTGAAAGGGGGTACATAAAATTTGTATAACAATTTTTTTCTGTATAAATTCAATTTCAAAAATTCACAAACTGAGAGCGTCATACCAATTTAATCGTCACTATCGCTAATAGCGACCTACTAGATAGATTAGTTTCATATTTTTGCATTTATGACGATGTATCTCTAAAGTTGTTCGTAAAATAATTTTTTGCTGCAATCTGGTTCATTTAAGGCATAAAACCCAAGAGACATTTTTTGTTTACAATGGAACAGGCTATCGGAAATGAATTTTTGAATGGTAAACAAATGATAAGAAAAAAGTTACATTAGAAATGAAATTTAGGGGTTGCGTTTTCCACCCCTCACAACCATAGGGTAAAGCAAATAAATTACTGGCTGAGTGTCTTTTTGGTAGTACACAACGTCAGGTTAATTTCAATATTGTAACTTCTTCAGTGCTTGTAAAAAAAATTGTTATAAAAATTTTATGTACCCCATTTCAGGGGCTGTATCTTAACAAGGCATGCTCCAGTGAAGTTTCTTTATATGAATGATCCCATCTTTTCTCAATGAGGAATCACCTCCTCAAATGTTTTACACTCACTCAGTTACACCCTGTATATTAGACCATTGAGAGTGACCAGATACTCCGGTCAAGTTAGCATCAAAAATAGGGGTAAGGTTACATTAATTCGCACTTTGCTAAAAATTGGCATAAATGTTGGGAACCCTTTTATACACAATTTGTCAATTATCCACATCAATCCGAAGTGTGAAAAAAAATTTATTCAAGGTCAAATGTTGCAAAAATCGGTTTTTTGAGTTTTCCAGCTAAACGGTAAGTTTTATAATAAAAATAGATGAAACAAAAATTATTCATCATGCAATTATCTATAAGAATTGTACCCACACTTTTTTTCCTTAGAATCACCATTTCGGAGATACAGCGATGCAAAATGTTGAAAAAGTTGTATTTTTCATAATATCCATGTCAATTACCGTAATATACGTTAAAGAACGATAATATGATAATATGATTCTGGAATGCGTAAATCACAAAAGTCAGCTAGAGCAAGACAGTATGGATTATGTTCCATTAGAAGAGTATCGATCAGACGAATAATTTTCTCAATTTACGCATTACTTACACCGCTCTTGTTATTTACAATAGTACCATTTTCAATTCAATACAATAGCTTTTTAACTCAACAGAATCACAATAGATCGTGGAATAGGCATACCGGGGAAACTACGTAAAAAAAACGCGCCATGTACACTTCCTCACGGGTGGCGCGGAAACGTATGCATATTAGGAAGAATACAAGTTTTTCAACAATTTGCATCGCTGTATCTCCGAAATGAAATGGTGATTCTTGGGAAAAAAAGTGTAGGGACAATTTTTATAGATAATCGCATGATGAATAATTTTGTTTTAACTATTTTTATTATAAAACTCACCGTTCAGCTGGAAAACTCGAAAAACCGATTTTTGCAACCTTTGACCTTGAATAAAATTTTTTCCACATTTCGGATTGATGTGGATAATTGACAAATTGTGTATAATGGGTTCCCAACATTCTTGCCAATTTTTAGCAAGGTGCGAATTAATGTAACCTTCAACGTCTATTTACCGGATTAAAAATATGATCATATTTTTGGAATCTCCACGTCGCGAGAAAATACAGCAAAAAAAATGAATTCTCATTTTCTCGGATTTTTCCGTTTACGAGATCCCCATGCATTGACTCCAACTTGAATAGACCTGTGGATGGCATCCAGCGTTTATTATACCCCTTGCTTTGTTTCAACAAAAATTGCAATTTTCTCGATGAATATCGCTTTGAAACAAACTCATATATGGCAGGTCAATGGACAATCAGGCCATTTTGCTAATATTCAGCTTCGATTAAATATTTCCTCGAAATGAACGCTGCTTCCAGGAATCCTACATCATTTGCTGACAAAAGCTGTTTTTCAATGAGAATGTGTTTGTCAATTAATCGTCAACTAGGTATTACAGCTTCATTATAATGAAATGGTGCCCTTTTGCCAAACGTTCTGTTCGATATTATGTTCAGTTCACGTTTTGGAAAACACAAAAAAAAATTGTAGGTTACTGTTCCGCTTTTGTGATTTGTGATTTGAAATTCGTGGAAATGCAGTTCAAAGCAGAACGAAAAATCACTGAAACCTTTGATGTGACACCCTTTGATCGGGATACGAAAGTTAATTATATCAAAAATTAGGTTGCAAATTATTGTATGTCACAGTTCCGTTCAGTTTGACAACCAGCTCTTTATGAAAAGGTACCAATATCGACGGCCATGTTTATCAACTGATGTGTATGAAGTGAAACCTGACTGTTTCGATCATTCATTTAGGCCTCAAATATTCAAATATCATTGTTAAGTAACATGGAAAAATTGGAAAAGGGAATATTAATTACGACTTTATTCTTCTGATATTAAGTCTTTTCATGATATTTTCACTATGACAACAGATGGTCCTACCCGAAAAGTCACAGATGAAAATAATAGCATTTCGTAGTTACCATAGTTATCGTGATAACCAATTTTATAGAATGTTTACAATATCGAGTTATTTGATTTGAACTTTCAACAGCAAATGGGATAATTGCAGGGAAATGCGCCCAACAATATCAATATAAAAATAGGCAGTATGAAACATTAAAATCTGAACGAGTTCTGATTTTCAGTTAACAAAATAGATTGGTTGAAATTCCACTTATTCACTGAAGTGGATGATTGCTGTTGCGAATTTTCAGAAAAAAATATTCATCGGCGTTTGGAGGCCAGTTCTCCATTCAACAACATCAAACTAGTTAGTGACCCAGCAAATTTGTGGATAGAAAATGACATGATATCAATTGGGCAGAAACTCTCAGATCGCAAAATCGATCTCTTCTTGTGAAGATGGGCAGAAACTCTTTCAGCTGATACAATATTCCGTAAGGAGTTACTCAGGTATAAGTAAAGGGCCCAATAATTTTTTATTATGAATTATGATTTGCCATATCATATTGGTAATCGAGTCCTGTTAAAATTTTATTTTTTGGTAGTGTCAAAATTTCTTATTCAGCTTCCTGTGAGAGTTTCACTGTAATAACACTTACAAGTTTTCACGAATCACTCATGCTAATACATTTTTGAAAACTGTATGCGAAGACGAGTGAAAGAACATTCTTGTAAAGATATAAATAATGACTCAAAATCACATAAAAGGCACTTTGAATCTTCTATCCAATTTTCCACGGAAATATCAGTTCATTTTCGAGAGAGAAATTTACTTTTAGAGAAAAAAAAAACGGGAATTGAATGGAGTGGTCGTATGGATGAGGTAAAATTACTTCGATTTTACTTTTTCGCCTATTTTGAGATATGTTCAAGAATTTGGTTCTTTATAAAAAAGTATGAACTTGCTGAAAGGATTCTCGAAGGTTTTTGATTTCGAGTGTTATTCCCTGTCTCTGTGAAGTAGGATGAAGGATGGTATCATGTGAAGCATTATATTCTTTTTTTGATATTCCCAAACATATATTAGAGATTCGGGATGGACTAACCCACCAAAAAAGTAACATAAAACTTCCAGATATTATGTCGAAAGAATTGATGGAAAAGTAATGCATTTATAATGTAATCGAGATATATGAACACCTACCTACAGAAATATAAAACTCCGAAAGTTTGAGATAAATCTCAGAGGTCTTCTGTCTAATCTAGTATTGTAAAGCTGATTTTTTCAAAGAGTAGTATTAATGTGACTCACCGAATGATAACTCTAGTAACCTAATATTTCTGATGATTTCGTCTCATTTATACTTTTTCAAAAATGCATTGCGAAAATATATGTTTACCAATTTGGTTTGATGAAAAAGCGTATGTGGTGAAATAGATGGATGTGAAGGAAAGCAAGATGTGATAGCAATGACGATTGAAGCTACAAAACTTACTATAATTTTGCGGTGATCACTTTTGTTCGGGCTATCCTCAGGCGAATATCACCACGGCCAAATTGTCTCTGCATATCAAAAATCAATGTGAGTTCTTGTGATAAATATGAGAGTAACACTCATTCATTCAGATATTTTTTCCGAGCCAAAACGGATATTATTAGGTGACTTATCAATTATTACCAATAACTTCACTTGTATATAAAAATTTATCAATCCGAAAAAATAGACGCTCCGATCGGTAACGTCACTTAACAGCTTTCAAAAGTGAAGTTTTAAAGTCACGTCACTGATTTCACTGAAAATTTTTTGCTAAAAAAATTATCCTATCAAATTTGTCTATTTCTAGTCATGTGTGTCGAAATGACCAATGAAACCATCATTACACTAACTACCCATATATAGTTTTCACGGGTAGTTATCACTTATGTCATGACATTGCTAAGCAACCAACACAATAAAGTTGTTTGACATTTCAGTAATTCAATTTATTTCGAAAATGTCACTTCCTCGCTTTGGTGTTCAAAATGATGCGGCAATTGACGAAATCATTGAAGAAAATACACCAAAAAATACTGTCAATAGTAAAAAATACACTTGGAAAATATTTATGGAGTTTTGACGCCAGAAAATATGAATTGGATGGAAATCGTACTCTCAAAAAGCGTGCATTAATACTCAAGGATTGGGCGATTAATATGAGAAAAAAGGATAGCACAGAGTTTAAGGAGGCTACTGTTAAAACCGTTTGGAATATAACAAGCAAATTATTACAAGAAAAGTATTACAAGCAGTATAATATCATGCTAGACCCCTTTAAAAGTGTTGCATTCAAACAAGCGCGGAATGCACGCGACGCAGCACGAAGAAATTTACAAACAGATCCCACTAAACGCAAAACAAGCTCAGTACCATTAACTCCAAATGAAATGAGTAGAATTATAAACTTTTGCGATGAAAATACCCCTATAGGACTCCTACGCAAATTTTATCACATAGCAGCGGTGGAATTGGCTTGGAGAGGTAGTGAAGGTGCTGCTTGCTTAGTTGATTATTTCCATATCGAAAAGGACAACAATGGATCTCCAACTAATAGGATAGAATATAATCCAATTTTCAGTGAAACCTGCCAAGGGGGTTCAAAGAACTGCGCCTCTAGCAAATGGTTAGTTCAAATTAGTGATAACAATGCTTGTCCTGTCAGATTATTCATTAAATTATTATCAAAACGAGGCACAAATATCAAGACAAATAGACTATTTTTAAGGCCAAATTGTCACTGGAAGACAGGAGGCGATAACTGGTATGACAATATGCCTCTGGGTAGAAATATAATCAACGGATGGACGAAATCTTCCGCTGAAGCAATTGGCTTGGATACGAAACAGAGGAAATTAACCAATCACTCTAATAGAGCAACTGCAGTCAGTCAACTAGCTAAGAGTGGAGTTCAAGAACAACAATTGTTGAAAATTACTGGGCACAATAATGGAAATTCCATAAAACCTCATTTGAATATTGATCAGGAACATCGTAACCAAATAATCAATAGTATGCGTGGAAACACCTATGCAGTAACCGAGGCAAATACAGCAAGATCAACGGAATATCATTATACGAATTGTTCTTTTAATAAAGTTGTGTTCAATAAATGATTTTGTTCGAATTGCAAAAAATTTTCTCACCGAATATCCCTCGAACATTGATAAATAACTCATAATTTTATCACAACTTCCTCAAGCACGTTATTTTAGGTAACATCCCGACGCCGAAGGCGGAGGGATGTTACCAAATAACGTGCTTTCGAAAACTGTGATAAAATTATTTCGTTAGTTATCAATGTCCTTGGGATATTATAGCTGATAAGTGAATTGATAAATGAAGGAATACGAGTTCCAATTGTTGTTGACGATATATCCGTTGAATAATCCAATCCAAACTTCCTTTATGCATTGCATTAGGTTTTTTCAGACCTGCTGCTAAACTTAGAAAAAATCATGAAAACAGGAAGATAATCAAAAAATAGTAGAGCAAGATATAATGACAAACATTCGATGAAAAAGAGTGGTGACACATGGCCATCGAGGATCAACAGGGAGGAATGAAGATGTTAGCCAATGAGATAGTTGATCGAATCCCAGAAAAAATACTGAAAAGATAGCAAATAATTGCAGACACCAGCCATCAAAATTACTAGCACAATCACCATTCCAGCAAATGTGTAGTACTGCTGATTATTGTTTATCACTCTGTATATAAATAATTCAAAATGTATAAGTCATCAACCCTGATGTTGGCGACAACAGCATTCTTATAAGAAACATTGATCAGTATACACCTACAACAGCATTCGACTCACTCGTCGAATCTATCGGACCTATTGCGACCATCACATTGTGATACTGCCTATGGAAAATTTCAATGGGAGGAGGAAGTGAAGTGAAAAAAATTGTACTGCATAATGGGGTTCACCGTTCCAAAAATTGTACGGTAAAACTGGAAATATCCTATATGAGGCAAGCACTGCTATTGTTGAGGATACAACATCAGAGCAAATATCAGAATTTCACAATATCCTGGTTGAAACCTGTCAGGGTAAAATTGTCGTTCGAACTTAGCTGACGAAGTAAACGTATTGTCGACTCTCCAGCTAGGAAGGCTGCCTATATCGAACTCCTTGAACCTGACATACATTCCGGAAGAATCTGTGAATGACTGCGGGTATCTGATAAAACTGTTAGCTATGAAAACAGTTATTAAGAATTGGATAAACGGACTTAGTTCTTTGAGGAAGCTATGAACGAAGATAAAATCATTCAGAATGAAATATGTGACTGCATACTCATCAGAAAAAAATATTCAGCATCGACTTGACTTGGTCCACATATTGAGCTACTTCCTGGCCAGATTATCAACTACTTCAGATTAATACAGCTGATAACTCGCTAGTTGTAAGGCCCTCAACTACTTGATGTACCTAATCCGTTCTTCGTCTTTTCGAATCCTTTAGTTAACTGATGGATCCCATCAATCGTTGAGTTTTGAAACAATCGATTCCAAGAGCTCCTAGCTCTTCAACATCAATCTCCTTGGGTGATTTTTTTTTTTTGTCAAAAGTTTCAACAACTTGCTTATATGATACTCACATTGAATAAACTATCGATGACTTTAGATCTCTCAGCTGTTTCTCGTTTTCCTCTTGTATCTCCACCAACTGATAGTTGAAAATTATATTCATTACCC
The DNA here is from genome assembly GCA_032362365.1 of Zygogramma bicolorata. NCBI lineage: Eukaryota > Metazoa > Arthropoda > Insecta > Coleoptera > Chrysomelidae > Zygogramma > Zygogramma bicolorata. The sequence continues at coordinate 13,633,973 of JAVJAQ010000137.1, read as the reverse complement.
TGAAAAATTCAATGAATTAATTTTCCGGGAAAACGTCATCAAAATATTCGACTCCATTGGGAGAATATTTTCTCAATGGCAGGAATAAAATATATAGAACATCCGGAAATATCCTTCGATAATAATCATAGTCATCATTTTATTATAATGATAAACGATATTGTCCAAAATATTCAGGGTGGATTACTGACGTTGTTTGCTGACGATACGTCTACTAGTGAGTAGTAAAAGTTATCAAGATCTGTCAAACGAATCCACAAAATGTATCAATGCAATGGAAAAATGGTGTAATACTAACGGTATAGTCCTGAACGTATCTAAAACAAATGTTGTTTCATTTGCACCCATAACATCTAAATCAGATGTTAGTATCCTAGTTAGGTCTGGTGCACGAAATAAATCTATTGAACAGAGTGAGTACTTCAAGTTCTTGGGCGTATATGTGGATCAGAATCTCTCTTGGGAAATTCATACCCAAAAGTTGTCGAAGTCGTTATGTTCAAAAAATTTTGCTATAAAAAAACCACAAACAGGGACGCTGTGATGGCTTATTATTACAGCTGTGTGCATTCATCGCTTGTATATGGAATACTGTGTTGGGGTAACGGCTCCGGAGCCGATCTGATATTTGCCAGACAGAAACGCATCATCAGGACAATATTTGGCTTACGTGCAACAGATTCCTGTCGTCAATTTTTCATTGTCAATAAAATACAAACCCTGTTTGACATCTATATCTTAAGTGCTGTGACTTTCATTCAAAATAATTTGGATAGATTCAAAACTGTTGGAGAGATCAATAAGTACGTCACAAAGAATTCGAATCAGTTGTATGTTCCTACTGCCTCACTAAAACAAATCAAGAAAGGACGTCTAATAACCTCATTGAGATTATATAATCACTTGCCTGACTCACTGAAGTTGCTAAAAAATCCAATCTTCAAAATACATTGCAAGAAATTTCTAACTGGTAAATGCTACTACTCCCTCGCAGAATACTTTGAAGACAAATTCCAATGAAGGGTCAAAATGTATAATTTTATTTGTGATGTAGGTTTAAATTACTTCATAGTTCATGTTACCTATTTATATACACCTTACTATATACATTCATTTTAGATTAGTTGTTATAGTTTTATATTTATTGACAAATTCAATACTTGTTAACACAGGTCTGATGAACAATAAATGATTTGATTTGATTGATTTGATAGTGAAGGTGTTTATCATTCCATAAAATTCTGAACAAAAGTACACAAATATAAGAAAAATGAGATGTGGTGGATGCAAAGAAAATGCGCTGTGAGTTCCTCGGGGATATAAAGGGATTAACATCAAAGTTATCACGAAAAACTTTTTTTTCTCAACCCTAGAGTGCTATCGATCGTCAAATTTATGATGGTAGGATTGAGACTGATGAAAAATATATTCTTTTCCACCTAATTATTGTGTTTTCGTTTGGAATGCATTTTATCTAAGTTGAAAAACAAATATATTACCAGTCCGACATTTGACTTTTACAGTTTCATGATTATTGGAAAAAGTCAGGAATATTGCGATGGAATAGTATTTACGTAAATTCAAAATACGTTAGTTCTCCAGGGATGAATTCCAACAGATCTCAATTCGAAAGTTATGACACTCACGACATATATTTGTATGAATTAGACAGATGAATAACCTTCGTTATTGGTTTATGATGAACACCCTATATATCGTTATAGATATGTAGCTATAATAATATATCATTATAAATACATTATCATAGTATCATCAGCAATATGTTGAACGGAGTAATAAATTCGTAATCAGCAACTATTGAATCATTATCACTTACCTAATGATCCGTTTCTATAAAAGAAAAAAGTTCAACAAACATTGGAATAGGAATATTGTCTTTCGCTTCCCGATGAGTTATAGAACATAATATAGCTTGTCCAATCCATCTTGGCACAAACTCAGATACTTTTCCAGTTGCACACTGGTTATGTAAACCAGGACAAAAAAAACACCTTCTAGGGATAAATTTCAACACAGTGAACACATTTAATAGGTGTTTTTCTATTTCAGTACACTTCACAGAGATTGTAGGGCATGTACGTTATTAGTTCTGTGCCAAGATGGATTGGATAAGCTGTACCTAGATCCATTCATATATCAGTGATTATATTTGCGTATTCTTATTCTAGTTAATGCCATATGAAAACTCTTATATACAAATAATAATTCTGAAAACCCAACCACACCATACAAAGTAACTGCCGACGTTTTTTATACCTAATTAGTTTTTATGCTGTACTAATTGACTGTGCATAGACTATATATAACTACTACATGGAATAGATATGATTCAAAATTTGGTGAAAGAAGAAGACTAATAACAGAGCTTAATTTTTATTCTTACATCGAATTCTATATATTTATGGAATTTTCGGAACTGATCGATTTCATTCCCTTATGATGCTATCTCAATAATAAAATGTAGGTCAGATTCGGGTTTCCAAAATTTTATCTTGTATCCAAGTTCTTTCCAGTTTATATTTGGAAGATAACGTTTAAACCGTAGGAGTGGTAGCAGGAGCGTTGCTTGAAAATTCATTCGTCTACAAACAGTTCAAAAATGATAATTTATGGACGTACAACATCAAACAGTACCACTCTGACCCCTTGAAATAATTCATCTGCCAACAAGTAATTGTTCACCACAATAAAAACACACCACTTTCATATCCTCACTCAGTCGAAAAAATAGTGTCCCTCCGATATGAAGTCGAAAACTGTTTCATGAGATGTGCCTCCATATCATTATATCGGAATGAGATGAAAATACCTCATTTGGGTTTCCCCAAGAAGAAACTATTTTCATTTTCGAGGAATTCCTTACATAGTACAAAATTTACAAAAGCATGTATTATGAATAACCTACCTGAGTGAAGGAGATTTCCTGTAAGCTCTTTGGAGTTTCCAGAATACCTGCTACTTGAAGAGCCTGCGTCATTAGAGCTGTGATGAGCAATACCCATACCACTTTATCAAGAATATATACGAAAACCTGAAAAAATTAAAACGATTATCGGTTATAAAGTGGTAGTTCCATGGAATATTCTGCATATGGCTCAATGACATTGATAATAACGTATCTACTGATCTGTTGGAAATTCTAAAAAGATAATTGTGCACTTCGAAAAAAAGACGCGAGTATTGAGAGTAAGTATTGTTGAATATGCTCAAATTTCCACTTGCTATTGCAATTCTCCTCTTCCCCTTTGGAGTAATCGAATGGACTAAGGAGTTATAGCTACTAGATGTGAAAACTCGTAGGAGGATGCGTATATCTGGAGGCATGCATCCCAAATCGTCCGTTCAATGATGATATGTCATTTGAAGCGTTCACAATATGAAATGAACCGATGAGGAAATGTATGGTTCATACCATATGGATTTTTTGTTATGTGGAAATGTTGGTGCAGTGGAGATTTATTGTGTTTCATTTGTTGTCCTGAGAGTAGAAAGTTTGAGTGAACTTTGAAGTGACGATAAGGATCAACTATCAAAATTCATTGTTTGAAAGGTAAGTGGAATAATCTACGTGATTGAAATAATTACAGAGTAAAAGCCATATCAGTTAATGGAGTGGAAAATGTCAAAAATCTCCTATGAAAACAATGGAGGAATCAGGTCCAACACCAGGAACGTAGGTCCAAAAGAAAGGATGTAGGTCCAAAGTAAGAGCGACAGGTCCAGAATGAAGGACGTGGGACCAAAAAAAATCACGTATTTCAAAAAAAGAGCCTTGAACATAGATGGAAGCTGCGAATATCGAAATCCCTACAAAAAACGAGAGCGGTTTTTTTAAGCTTGAGAAACATCTTGTTCAATACATAGTTTTGCGGACGACAGAACAGTTCATACCAGTTTCTCTTCCAGAGTCCCCATACCAGCTCGAGAAACAAAAATTCAAAGAAACAGTCAGGTCAATAAAATTAACGACGACTTGGTGAAAATTAGAAAATGGGGAAACATGAACTTGGTGGAATTTAATGCTACGAAAACCCAGGCATGTCTCTTCTCAAGAAAAGCCGATCTGTCATCGTCTGATATTCAGATGTCAGGAGTGACTACTACTACAAAATCAAGTATCTTGATGCTAGGAATTACAATCAGTGATAATCTCTCATGGAAAAACCATGTGAGATCGATCGCTAAAAGTGCTTCATAGAAACTTGGATTTCTATTTCTTGCGAAGAAATACTTCACTTCTCGTCAGCTTCTAATGATCTACAAGGCTCAGATGCGACCTGTCATGGAATACAGTTCTCACGTGTGGAGTTCGGTACCAAAACATTCATTGAGGCTTCTCGATTCTATTCAGAGAAAGGCATTTCGTCTTGTTGGTGATTCTTCGCTCACAGACTTGCTCACTTCATTGGAACATCGTAGAAGGGTCGGAGACTTGTCTCTCTTCTATAGATATTTTCACGGTCGGTGCTATCCCAATTCTATCTATCGTTTCACCCTAATAATAAATCATTAGTGACTAATGGATTATAACTCACGTTTATATTGAAAGTAGTGTTCTATTTATTTATTACCATTACAAACAGAATTCACATTGGTATTGAAATCGAAGGAAAATGCAAATAGTTTATTCGAATTTGAAGTTATTGCAGAATTCGTTAGCTCATTGGAACCAGACGCTTCCATTTTTGTACAGCTGCTGATAGAGCTGGAAGACGCAGGTGCACATTTAGAATAGCCAGATGCTGACATATTCAAAACATCCATAACAAAGCTCGCTCCGAAACGAGGTGAAGTTCTCGAAAGACAATATTCAGACTGATGAAACAGAAAGCGGGGGAGAAATTTAAGAAATTTCTCAAGATGGGACGTCAGGCATAAAAATGCCTATTCATCAATCTGGATAATAATCTCATTGATCAAATAACAACAGGAAGATTTTTCCAATGTTCCGCGCGTGTCATTTTTTTTCTCAATACGTGAATTTTGTGAAGAAGAAAGTCCCAAACAATTTTCAAACAAGCAACAGTACCCGCGACTAAACACGTTGTGGGAGACTATGACACAACTCAAGCTCTTCAAACTGTCCAGCAAAAGGTGCGGCTCCAAAGGATATTTCAAAGTGCAGTGTGAAACCTCATCATTGAAACATGAAAAGGTCGGATATTAGGTTTGAACTCTCAAAAATATGTGAATATATTACTACTACTAGCGATCAGAAATTCCAGAGAACTGAATTATTTCAGAAGCTCCTCTCTCTCCGTTATCGGAAAATGGAAAATTTCCCAATAGAGCCTTAGGATGCCACTGAACATGAACGATAATTTTGTTCAAAGCATTTTCAATTAACTCATTAAATTCGTTAAAGTATCTTAGTATAGAGAATGTAATCTAGGAGAGGATGAGATTCGTTGCTGAAATTGAAGGTTCCAATATCGAACTGAAATAGAGAATGATACATATATGAAACAAGCTTAGAAGTGAAGCGCAGTATTTCTTTTTTTTTTTTTCATTTCTCTTTGGTGATTGCTGATTACCCTTTGCTCTTGATATGTTGTTAGTGTACTCAAGAACCATTCCCACGAAAGCATTTGAGCTTGTGTGCATAAGATGCGAATGTGACTTCGTGATATTCATCAAAATTATAAAATATCCTTGGAGAAAGACTCAATAGAAACGCTGTTCACTAGAGGGTATGCAACCATAAGAAACCTGTAGTCCAAAACAAAATTTTCAGTCTTACTTCATGATGACCTGTACGTGTAGGTATATAACACAAAAAATATTGAAAAAATATCATTTTTGACTTGTATTTTCTGCTTTTTTGCACCAATAAAAATATTGTCGAACACACGAATTCCGTCATGATTTATGAAACGTCTTCAGGGTAGTGACGTGATCACAAAGCGATAATGGTTTCAATGATTTTCCATTTTTGAAAAGTAATCCTTAGGGGTGAATTTGTTATTTCACGAGTTGGAAACGTTTCAAATATTACACCTGAAATATTTTATTCATTCCTTCGACTGAGAATTGAACTTTTGATTATAATCAAACAATCATTGATACCCCCAAACGAATAATTTCCTGATATATAAAACAATCTAACTTGGACCTCTCAATGCCGGAAACTCATGATACATTTCAATATCAGACAACTGTAATGAAATTTTACAGTGACTAAGGGCTATAGACCTGTGTAAGGTTTTTTCAATTTACATTGCTTGTTTTCATCATAATCTCACCATACATCTATCCGTTACCAAGCTCAATCAACCAAAGTGCGTGCACTTCTATAATTTTCGAAATTTCGCTTCTGAAAGTGAGTCGAACTCTGACAAAACACGACATCAAGACAGTTTTCACAGCAAATAATCAAAAATATCATCTTTCCTGCGCTCACCTTGAGATATAATACCCAACGAATCACAAGGAATATATTATGAAATTCCTTGTCACGACTGCCCGAGAACTTAGATAGGACAGACGAATCGACGAGTATCGAACAGATCCTACGAGCACGAACTAGCAGTATGTATTTCGGACTTGACCTCGACTCTCATCAAACATCACCACCATTACTACCCCATCGAACAAATCCACTTATTAGTCCTTTCCAAACCAGAGCTGTATGTGGTCCGACAGTTTCATCAACGTTGGATTCTCATATAGCCAAAAATACCATCCCCCTGTCCACAAAACCACAGTCCTCACTTTGTCAAGATGAGAGCTGGGGGTTAAGGTGACTTAGGCCTCGCCACCAAGTCGCTAAGAAAAAAAAATATATGTATATATATTTTTTTTTTCTTCGCGACTTGGTGGCGAGGCCTAAGTCACCTTAACCCCGGATAAGAACTCGGGTCATGGATTGGGGAAGTATGATGGGAAAGAAGTGGTTTCCAGGTATTGAGAAGTCTTTGCGAATCGTCGCGTTTGTAAATTCAATTAGGACGTTTTTCAATTTCGATGGCTTCGCGGGTAATTCTGGTTTGGAGTTTTTTGGCCGTGGCAATATCCTAATTGAATTTACAAACGCGACGATTCGCAAAGACTCCTCAATACCTGGAAACCACTTCTTTCCCATCATACTTCCCCAATCCATGACCCGAGTTCTTATCCGACTTGTCGAGGGTTCGACCACTGACCCTTCCATAAATGAACAAATCCCAATTACCTTCATTCTTCGATCGACCTAGAAATGACTGATTTTTGGTACAGTTGTTTCCTGGAAACTTTGAGCCATATTCAAGGACATTAATTTGTAACCTTACAAACTTCCTATCGTTCGTTGGTGTTAATTCAAGATACATTTGGTTGAATTTTCTGCGAATTCTGACAATGATTTGATCACTTTAGTCATGTGTAATGAATAATTCTATAAGAACTTCATTTGAACAATCGATATTTGCATTCATTTTGGAAGATGATTTTGAAGCACCGTCGATAACTATTTGTAAATTACTTATAAAATAACTGAACTGTTATAAGCTTGATGATTCCACTGCTACCTAAATCGAAATTCTAAAAATGAATAATGTTTCTAGAAGAAGCGACTTCATTAAGAAAACTTGACGATTCAAGTATAGGGACATGTTTCATTTGAAAAAATTAACTTTTGACCACTTTCATGCACAATAGAAATAATAGTAACTTTAGCACGCCCTGTGTGATATGGAGTCGATTTCTTGGTGTTATTTGAATATTTCGAGTTTGTCCAAACTATCATAAAAATATCAACTTTTTATGAATTGAGAGTACTGATGTACTTAATTTCAATTGAGGCTATGTTTTGGACCGTATTATTTTTTATCTCGGAAACACATAGAGAAAGGACATTATTAACAAAAAAGTACTGAAATAATAGAGCAATTCCAAAAATGTATTGATATACGGGGTGTTCCATATAAAAAAAATAAAGTTTCTAGGTCTTTTTGATGGAAGTGGCAACGCCGCAATTTTGAAAATATTTCAGATCGATAGAACAGGTGAGGAAATGTGAGAGGTGAAATTTTCAGAAAAATCATGCGTTGCGTTTTCCAGGATTTTAAAAATGTATGGTTATGTTCGCATTTCAGCCCATTGAACTTGGCATGCTCGAGTTATACTTCCTGACTATTTATGATTTGAATTGAGTCATTACAAAATGCAAATTCGTGTCAAATTTCAACATTCAAAAAGTTTTATTATTCGATTGGGTATTGACGTAGATTTTGGCCATGATTTCTTCACATACCTCCGTATTGCCTTAGTCACGCTTAGTATTTCATGTTATCAGCCAATCTGTTAAATCAGTTGAATCGACCTTCATTAACTCTCGATATCACAGACAAGTTTATTTCATTTGCGATTTCAGCAAAAACCCGTTCTTTCAGAACAATTATTCCATTAACGTAAATTCAATTAATTGATCCTATGAATAAGTTGTAGAAGTTGGTGAGTTTCATTTATGGTATTTTCATACCAAAAGCAATTGACTGCGATCAATGTCCTTCAGCAAGTAGGCCTTGTTAGCTTAGTTATTTCCCAATACGATGGAGAAATATTCAAAGAAGAAAATTCCTGCTCCGTTGGGGGATCGTATAGTAGTTTTCACAATAAATGGTATTGACTGAAGGATTATAATAAAACCAATTAGACCCTTAAGTTGTAAAATCCGAGATGCACATCATAAATGTAAAAGGACCGGATTCAGGTAATTTTGTTTCTCAGAGAGGGATTGTAGAGGATTACAGCTCACACTTCTTGTTCATTTTAGTCTTTGTATTTCATTGGCAGTATTCACTTGTGTTACGGCGTGCAATAATTTTATAACATTTATTTGTTATAACAGACATTAATAGCAAAGATTTTATACCCCAACGTACAGAATAGGCAGTATGTGGCGTCCGTGGATAAAAAGTAATAGTGCTTCTTACAGTGGTTCGTTAAAGAAGAATCACCTATCTTGTGACGCGAAAATCATTATAAAAAATGTGTATGGTTCCTTACTTCAGCAAGGATATAACGCGGGTGCTGCAGCAAAAGTAACCAGTAATTTGACGAAGGTGCCTCATACTTCAGTTAGACGAATTGTTGAAAATTCCATGAAATCAAGAAAAAAGCGTAAAGATTCCGGTGTCACAAGAAGTCTAGATGACTGGAAAAAAGATTTGATTAGGCGAAAAATCTACAAGATATACGATGAGCAGCGTGTCCCTACAATCAAAAGTCTGAAACAGCGGCTCATCAATGACGAAACTCACATCAACTGTGGCCTCACTACTCTTTGGCGAGCTCTGTCTGCAATGGGCTTTAAATATCGCAAAATTGACAAGAGACGAGTAATAATGGAATAATTAATAAACGGGCGTTCTGAATATATAACGTCAATATATATATATAGAATATATATTCTACTAATTGTATAGACAAAAGTATGGCAAACTTGGTGAACACAATCCAAAATAAACTGAAAGAATGTACATTCCACATACCCATGAAGAAAAATGAGAAAAAACGGAAAAAATGGATCACGGGATCCTTAATCAGAGCAACCAACGAAAAAAACCGCATGTTTATAGAAATGAAAAAATTATCCCAATAATGAACAACTCAAAACAAAATACCTTAGCTATAAAAAGACGCTTGACAAGCTCATTCAGAAAACTAAAACAAACTATTACAAAAACAAGGTAAACGAAAATTCCGACAATGCTAGCAACCTGTGGAAAACTGTATCTGAAATATGTGATAATGACAATAATAGAAGAGTAGATATAAATTGTATCAAAGATGAGAACGGCGAGCTTGTAACCGACCTCCCAAAAATGGTAGATATATTCAATGAAATGTATATTCAAACAGGAAAACAATTATCACAAAAAATTACAAGAACATAAAATCACGACTTCAAAGCTACTATAAATAACCAATCCATTTTTCTCTCGCCTACCAACAAGCGGGAAGTCACTGAAGTCATAAAGGCACTCAAAAACCGTAAAACGCCAGGAGATGACAACCTTAAAGCTGAAAGTTTGAAATTAGTGGCAGAATACATAGCTGAGCCTATTGCTTATATATTCAATAAAATGATTGAGATTGGTCATTTTCCATCTTGTCTTAAATCATCAAGTGTCATCCCTATATACAAAAAAGGTATCCGAGATGAGCCAACGAACTATCGGCCGGTATCTCTAATATCAAATTTCAGTAAGATTTTCGAAACTTATAAAAAGCAGATTTAATTCCTTTTTCAAGAAATATAACATAATCTCCAATTCACAGTATGGATTTCAAGATGGAAAATCTACCCAAGATGCACTAATAGAGTTCACGAAACACATCTATCGAGCCCTTGACAACAGCAACCCCGCACTGGGCGTGTTTATAGACTTATCAAAGGCATTTGATACGGTTATAATCACCAGATATTAATTAATGCTTTGGAAAACAATGGAATTAGAGGTAATGCACTCAAATTGATTACATCTTATCTCCAAAATAGAGAACAAGTGGTTAAAATAGGGGATGTTTCAAGCAGACCAGAAATAATAAAATATGGTGTACCTCAAGGGACGGCCCTGGGACCGTTCCTGTTTTGTGTTTATGTTAACGAGCTATTTTCAATCGAAGGCGCTGGCAGAGTTATCAGCTTTGCTGTGAAACAAAATGCGGAAAGAGACTTGGAACTAATTAAGGATTGGTTCGATTACAAAAAACTATCCCTCAATATCGAAAAAACCAACTTCCTACCTTTCTGCAACTACCAGACTTCTCTTCCAGATTTCAATCACTTGATAATACAGAACCGGCTTCAAATTACATCTGTAAAATTCATTAAATACCTCGGAGTAATGATTGATTCCCATTTGCGATGGAATCACCATGTCGATTATGTTGTAAGGAAATTGAGATGCGTTCTATACAAGTTTCGCCAATTCCAGTACTTATTTGAGATGAAACAAAAAAAAATACTTTACCATAGCCTCTTCCAGAGTCACATAACATATTGGATTGTGGGCTGGGGAGGGATTTCGAAAACTCACCTGAAACCAGTAGAGGTAATCCAAAAAAGATTTCTAAAGTTAATACTAAATAAAACCTCTAGGTATGCAACTGAAAAGCTTTATGATGAAACAAACATATTAGATATAAGACAACTCCACTATAAGGCTCTTATTGTGAAACAATACAAAGAAAAGAAGGAACGCGTGAAACAACAGCATATTATGTATTCAACACGACACAAAGATCGATATCTGATTCCTTTTGCGGCAAAAGCGATAGGACAAAAATCACACGAATTCCTTGGACCAAAAGTGATGAACACCCTACCACATGATTTTAAAAGTATACATTCCATCTTCGAACTGAAAAAAATTGTTAATCGACACTTATATGAAACACCTCGTTTGTCAATTATTCATGACATAATTGACAATTAAAGGGAAGAAAATTTTAATCTTTATTATATCGCTATTTTTTTATAGTACACGTATTTTATAAATTTGATTTTATACTTAATTAAGGATTATATAAGATTTTATAGGTGATTGCTATGTTTGAGCGTTCAACTACCTTTTATATATTTGTACACGTAATGAACGTTTTTACCTGCTTAACGCCTACTTGATGCTGTGCCTGCTTTTCTAATAGTTTATTTGTTGAATTCTATATAATCTCTGAGAAATTTCAACATAATATATAAGTAGTTCATTCATATATGTCAATCTGTTTTTGTACATAATTTAATTTAACACTCTTTCATGTGAAGTTTTTTGATGTATTCACTTTCTTCCTTTTCACCACGTACAAGCATCATCTGATGCTTCTGTGGCTTCTACCATGTTTATTCAACTTATGTATTACTTTTATGTCATTTTTCGTGATCTGAAACTGAATAAACATTATAATCATTATTAAATAAGAAAATACCGATCTGAAAATCGGCCAATACTCTACCTCGACGAGACGTGGTTTGACACGCATGATACCTCTTCCAAAGGATGGTCTGATTCCTCTGATAAGTGTAAAACAAAAGCACCATCAAATAAAGGGAAGAGAATCACAATATTACACGCAGGATCAGAAAATGGTTGGTTCCCAAACGCCATGTTGCTTTCTGTCAAAAATATTAAGGACTCTTGTGTTGATTATCACGAAGATACGAGAGCAGAGCTTTTTGAAGATTGATTTAAAAATTGTCTGTTACCCAACATTCCGCCAAACAGCGTTATAGTAATGGACAACGCAAGCTATCATAGTCGACAATTGCAAAAATTTCCTGGCTCAAAGAATACGAAATTGGAGATTCAAAACTTCATGGCTGCAAATGACATATATTTTGAGAAAAATTATACAAAAAAAGAACTTTTACAAGTGCTGCAGTCATTTTCAAAAAAAAAAAAAACGTATATTTGTGATACAATTGCAGAAGAATTGGGACATACAGTGTTACGACTACCTCCCTACTACTGCGTGTTCAATCCCATAGAGCTTTTGTGGCACCAACTTAAATCAAGCGTGCGCGGAAAAAATACTTCTCCGACTTTAAGTGGTAGTGTGGTAGAATTTATAAGGAACTGTGTGAATGAAATTCCTACCGAGAGTTGGAAAAGTTCTGTTAGTCATGTTATAAATGTTGAAAACTCGTACCTTTCTGTAAAATCAATTGCGCCAATTATAATTAATTCAGATGAGGATTGCGATAGCGACTCTGAACTAAATATAGAATAGAATATCAACATTTAAATAAATTACTTGTATATCTCCTACATTATGCAAAATTCGAATTTCTTAAGTTCGACCCTGTAGCACACTTGCATCTTTTACCAGATGATTTTCTACACAATGGGATCAAATCGGGTAGTTTATTGCAGTTAATAAGCCAATACCATTTTCTGTGAAAAATACTATACCCACGACCTCAGCGCCAACTTCCTCGCCACCTATCAATTGATTCAATAGTCTATGCGAAATGTCACCATCGATTGTAAAATTTACAATCGGAGTTGCGGAAATGTTTCGGAGAAACAAATTATAAAACTGTATTCTTCTCAGAAATGTTTTCAATGTGTTTATAAAACAGCTATGAGTAGTAAATTGGCACCGTTCTATATAACATTATAGTCTTTTATAATATTTTGCTAAGCCCTTCACAAACTCTACAAAATAGTTTTATAAACATTTCGACCGATACTATAAAAGTTTTCTAACACTCTTAAAAAGTATTTTTGTAAAGACTTCTCTTACCACACTTCTGCAACATATTTGAGCGATACTTATTAAATAATAAAGAGACAATTTCATAAGAGTTTTTTTAGTAGTTTTAAGTAAGCGTTATAAGATATAATGCAGCCTGAAAAGATACCGATAAAATAAAGAAGTGTTGAAACAGATCTCTTGAAGGCGCATGAAGTAATATTGGCCACTAGAAAAATATTATAGATATGTCACCAACTGAAAACCAACAAACAGAATGGTTGAAGCCATTTTAAGAATTCCCCTTTCTGTTGAAGACATTGTTCGTGCTTCAAAGATTGATATTTTTACTGCAAATGAAATTTTATTGACAAAATATATACCGTATTATTAGCAAAATTTAAGCGTGCCACTCATTTATTTATGTTTTTGGAAAAAAATATTGATTATACAAAAATTTTAACTGTCGAAATATCAATTTTCCACTCGCAAACTCAACTCAGTTTGTTCTGAATAATATGATCTTATAATATTCTTGTGATTTTCAGCTGTGAATATTACTATTATAGTTGCGGTATTTCATATCTTCAACTCATCTAATGTCAGTATTCCGGATTGCCCTCATTTTAAAATGGTGTCATTCTATAAAATAATTTGGTATCGATAGCAATCATTTTAACGCATTTTAGCTACTATGAAACTCCTGTAAAACTATTGTGAAATTCTGAGTTCTAGAAGTGATGGTATTGCGGAAGAATCGGACTACTTTTGAAGCTATAGATTCCTACAAAAGTGATTATATGAAGATTTTGCATGGGATTTCTCACATAGTTCGGATATAACTATTTTCTAACAGAATGTTCTGGCTAGGAAGCTTTTTCCATTGGTTATGAAGGCTAAATTTCGAAGGAGCTTTTAGCTAGTAGTTTGAGGGTATATATACATGGTGTTACACTCAAATCGACGGATTTAAATAATCATTATATTAACCTTCTCCTGTTTTTGTCAAGAAAAAAATGAAAACAATATGTATTACGTGGGATATTTTGATTTTCAGTCTTCGTCTAAACAAATCACTTTTCTTAATTTTTTTCCAATGACCAATATTACACGACATCATGCGTAAGGTAAGTTATTGGGACACACTTGTCAAATGAAACTCAAAAATTATACTTTATTGACCTCTGAAATCAATGACAGCTGGTTCTTCTTAAAAGCTGCATTTCATTCTTGGCGACAGCAAATATACATTCGCGGAAACAATTTGATTATATAACTGTTATTTTGTTGTGTTAGAATTGTAGTGAATATACCATACTATAAAATAGATGGGAAATTATTATCAATGTGACAATATGGTAATGAAAACAAAATTGTGTTTGAAAGCATTCCAATAAAATAATTCCATCAAAGCTACAGGAAGTAGTTATAAAGTAAGCTTCGCATAGTTTTATGAAGATCATTACAAACTAGCAGAAGAGTGCAATGAAACTGCTTCAAAACGATTTACTTTAATAGCAAAATATGTTTTATAAATCAGTTGTTGAAACGTGTCTGTGATAATTTCGTGACAATTTTATAACGGTTTTTTAATTTTATATTATAAACGTTTCTATGACAAAGTTATAAAACACTATTATTGCCTACAACTATATTGTGTTCACAGGTCGTCTAATATAATCTATTAACATTTTGAAAGTAATTATAAAGAAACAACAGAATAAAACTGTTGCAGCACCATGAAATTATAAAACAATTTTGCTGGTTGGGTATGGCTCTTGTCACAATTAGGTTATTCGACAAGAATGAGAAATCAACACAATTTCAATACCCTTACCCTTAAATTTCAAGATGGCCACTGAGCGACATCTGTGAAAAAACTAAATGGAAAGTTGTGATACATCATTTCAACAAGATGGAGCTCCATCACATCACTATAGACAAGTAAGAAACCATTTGGATAATACTTTCCTCGGTCGTTGGATTGACCATCCTATGATATGGCCAGCCCGCGTGTCAGATTTGACAAGGAATATTTTTTTATAATTTGAATTGAAAAATGTTTTGCAAAATTAAGAATGGTGGGGCACATGGTGTCATTAGATAAGTTAAGAAACACCTCACACTTTTTTATAATGCATTTTTCTATTTACGTTATTCTCAACTCTAATTCCGAAAAAAAGTTGACTTTCTAGTTAATTTTTTCACAAAGCGGGTGTTTTAGATTCTTCAAATCACTAACTATTTCTTATTTTTTAGTTTGTTTTAACTATCATTCATTTTTCAATATTCAATTAGATTTTTCATAAAAGAGCTTTTTTCTCAATTTTTTAAACTATTATTGCTCTGAAGATAAAGGTGCTCTAATGGATTATTACTATCAATTCAGTAAATTGTTAATATTCAAGTTTAATTGATGATGAGTAGGATCTTACCGAGAAATGCAAACTGGCTCCTTCGCCAAAAATTCAGTTGTATTATTTAAGGTCGCTTTTTTTCACATTATTGCATTTTCGTCTTTTCTGCAAAAATTTAAATCAATCCAACGTTTCGAAGTTGGTCAAAACCGCTTTAATTTTTTTTACAAACATACATACCAAGCTAATAATAGAGCGTGTTAATTATTGATAAAAAACACTTTAGAACCGCAAACCTGTGTTTCACTATATAATAGCTACTTCTGGCGTCTTATTATGGAAGTACCAAAAATGAATATAGAATTTACTCAATTCATATATGAAGCACAAATAACACGAATCTGTAGATGAAAGTCTTAAGATATATGTATCAACAAAAAAATAGAGAGTTGTTAGGAACTATTACTCAGAGAAATTCATCCGTCGAATTATTTAGTGGGTAAATTAAAAGCATTTCAACTTGGTTGAGTGAGAATACGGCACAAAAATGTAGACTGATACAGAATACACGTTTTCCAGCAATAATGATAATTTTATAAGGTATAGTCACCGAGAAAGTTCCATATAGGTCATTTTTACGCCCACTCTGACAGATTTTCAAATAATTCAGTAACTTTTGGGGTAGATTGTGACAGGTTGAAAACCCAATCAAACTGCGAGAGAATTCAACTAATGTTCATGGAACGGTTCTGCTTCAATTCTGAACATCGGAGAAAATAACAGGGAACATTGAGATGACATTACACCTTTAGTCTGGGAAATGAAGTTGTAAAAATGGCAAAACCTCGCAATTTTTTCGTCCAGCACCGATTTGTACAAAAATTTGGGATTAGGCTTATTTCCCCCTCTAGTTCATTTTCTATATTGTGCCGTTGTATGCTTTTTGTTTTTCATAGGACTACTTGAAGCAAAAGGTGTACGAAAAGAAAGCTGCTTCAATATCGAATATACGGCAGAGAATAATGAATATTTGAAGTAAGGGTCTTGAAAAAATCTGTGAGAACTATAGAAGCTTGTATTACCTAATAAATCCGGGATTGCTAATCTCAGCCCATACCTAAAGACTTGACCAAACTCCGCTTTGCGTCTCTCAACTGCCGCATGCAGAAATTTATCATTTTCTTCCCTAGTGAATAACTGAACAATTATTATCAGTGTACAATGTATTTTTAGTGAAAATGAATGTTGAATACTTTTTTCTGAATAGGAACGTATTCTCCAGAGTTTGAACCAATAGGTACCACTCAAGAAGAATGATTGGGAACGTAATTATAATTAATGGAGAGTGTTATTATTATAACTACATTCATTCAACTGTTGTACTCTATGTACTGAGGCAATAGATAATAGCGATCACAATAGACGATATTCAATAATTATCAAAGAGGTAGTAGAGTACCATATTTATCTGTTGGTAGTCGTAATTTTTGTCAATACTTTCGGAATTCCCGATGTAACTTGTCAAATTGATTATTCATTTGAATATTCGTGAGGAGAAACAATTTCGACAACAGTTACGAACATTACGAAACGAATTGCAGGCTAACATTCCCCAATGCTGAATGGTAATGGTTCGGACTTCCATTGTCGATATTATTAACTCTTTGGAACCTGTTGCTAGGAACGTAATGATAAAAAAATACAAATCAAGTGAGAAAAACAAATCTCAAACGTAAGGTTGAAATCGATTTTTGTTCACTAACTAAATTATAATGAATAAATGTTGAAACCAAGCTTCAAGTTGAGTATACTCACGACGTTTCGATTGCTGGTATCCGCAAACTTTTTTCGTTCTTAGAAACAGGTTTCAATAGAGTTAATACTATAAACAATGGAAGTCTGAACCATAACCATTCAGCAAGGAACATTGTAAACCAGATTCAAGCAAACATCCCCCAATACTATTTCACTACAGAAATTGACAATCATTTCAACTTCGTGTTTCATTAGCAGAAATACCGCCAGTCTTTCAATTGGGAGGATGTGTAAACTACCGGACGAGAATTATCAAAATTTCAATATCACCCGTCATACCAGGTAATTCTTATTCGACGAAGGCCTAGCTTGCGCAAAAGAATTGATAAAATTAATGATCGGTCAGTCACATTGTTCGTGAGATGATTGAGTGAGTAGCATACCATCAACCTTGAATTTATTCCATTTGGATATTCATTTCAGTGATGTTCCATTTTGAACGGTCTGGGGATCAGTTGATAGCTTCTAATTTAAAATTTTCAAGAAATTATGAGAGTGAGATAACAGTATAAAATGAAACGTGAAACCCTTTTCCACTTAAGAGCTCATGAGATATTTTCCATTGAACGAAACAAGTTTTTATATGAGTTGAAATGACATATTTTTCTGGTAAATTAGATTTTTCCTACAAATAGCTCTCTATTTTGCTTCTATAGATACTTTCACGGTCGATGCTCTTCCGAATTGTTATCAATCGTCTCCCCTTGGGGGTACTCTGACGAGTACAGAATTCCCACCCCTTTGTTATGAACTTGGAGACCTGTCGAACCTCTCTTGCTCAGGGATTTTTTTTCGATAGAACAGCTGAGCTTTGGAACTCCTCGCCAAAAGAAGTTTTTCCTGAGGCTTACAAACTTCAGAAATTCAAAGTGAATGTTAATTCGTATCTCCTGTCTCTTGATCCACGCGGTGTTCTTTGAACACTACAGGGCTACCCTTTCGTGTGAATCTGCATATATGCATGAAAAAATACTATACATTTTTTGTCATCCCGACCCAAAAAGGCGATATCATCCCAAGGTATATTGACGGATATTCGAGTAAGGTATCGTGGGATAGGGGCATAGTGAGTCATTCCCTTAACTCGTGCCTATCAGTCAAAGAGGTACTACTACAAGGTGATCTATTCGGATGTGACAAATCTCGTATAATTTGGATTATTCTTCCTTCAGGTAAGTCGTTCAACCCCCAATTATATTTCTTTCGCGGTTACATTGTAAAATAAAATCGAATGTATATATTTTTGTTGTCATGCTCTATTACTATCAATTCATTGTTTTCAAATAAACTTTTTCCTAAGAATTTCACACACATTTGAGGTACTGTCAATCTACCCCGGAAAGTTGCTGCGTCTATTTATGAAAAAGCTCTTTCTGGATAGAACAAGCCCAATTAGTCAGCATCTTCTCGTATAACTCAAATTTTGACTAGCAAAAAAATTATAAGAACTAATATATATTTATGAAAATACTTATCGTTAACGTTTCTGAAACTAAATCCGCTTCCGTTCTCAAAACTTATAGGCGAATTCCTCTTCAAATGCAAATATCTCGTGTAGACAATTTTCGTAATTGACATTTTTTGTTGAATTATTTCAAATTCGACATAACATTTTGTCCTCCAGGAGAGGCAGTCATCCGCGATCCATATCAAGCGAACTCATAGATATGCATTCTTCACCAGACAGCATGATGAAAGAAGATTCCCTTAATTTTCGTTTTCTGCCATTCTTCTGTGCGATCTCCATCGGCGGTAAGAATTTTTTTCTGATAATTTGGATATAGATTTCAATATTAATTCTTATTTTTTCAAATTGTGGTAGATAACAAACCCAGAAAACTACGAAACAAATATCGATCCACCACAAAATGATGACGTTCAAACAGTACATTTGTAATCAACTTCAGAGAGCAATGAATAACAGAAATATGATAGGTCTACGTGCCGAGAATCACAGCTCGTAACGTAACAAAGCTGAGAAAACTGAAATGAGACTACTCACCTTACTCATCGTAATAATAAATCCCACGAGAGAATAGAAACCTTGATCGCGTCCAATGCTAGATCACTCACGCTGCCAAGTATGTCCTAACTGATGCAGAATATCGTGAATACTGATGCCAGCGGAGGAAGCAGTCAGTGATATAACAGTACCACCATAGTACTGGGTCAGATGAAATCTGAAGACCGTGTCCGGTGTGATATTCCGGGAAGGCCATTTTTGTTATGGGTAAACTTGTTTACTTATGACGTTTCCGCATCACTGTTGACAAATCAGCGGAAGTCAATGGTCGTTCTTATTTCATCGAATAATGAAATTTTTCGAATATGCTCATCCACAATTTCACACATATAACGTTACACTTGGCGTTCAGAAAGTTAATTTTAGGGAAGAGTCTGCTGACACATTATTCCAAGAATTTTGGTTTCCATTGCCAGAGTGTCAATAATAATAATAATGAATATTCGTCTTTATTGTCCCACAATCTGAAAGGGTGATAGTGATAGTGTCGTTCACAGAACCTCAAGTTCTTGTGAAACTATAGCTTATATGTTATTTACTTTTCTACTACACATATTTGGATGGTGAATACAAAACATTTAACTTGAGTATATCTACTATATCAAACAGTGATTACTGAATCCAAATTGAAAGGTCCAAATTCAAGGTGATAAATTCTACTTCAAAAAGATAATTAATCCTGAAATATCAACTTTCTCAAATTTCTTCACCCATTACAATAAATTAGTGAAAAAGTCCGTCGCTAAAAAGACCTATTCATAAGAATAATTTCGAGATTATTCTCCGAAAGCTATGTGGAAAATGGTAAATAATGAATCTAACCAGAAGATCATCCCATAGTATTCGGTTTATCATTACAAATGGAAAAAAATTGAAGATGAACAGAGGATTTGTGACCATTTTGAGGAGTACCTACTTCGTGAATATAGAATCAGAACTTCCCAGAAGGATCCCAGTTATCAAAAAAAATCTTATTCTACACACATACCCTGAATATAAATATCTGAATCCAACCGATCATCAAGGAATTCGAGAAATTCTTGACCACTTAGACCCAGTTAGTTGTATAGGAATTTGACAGAATTCGCATGAATTTTCTGTCAAATCCGTAGTTTCAACTCCTTCAGTCATATTCAATCTGAACTTATAAAACTGGCCCTCAGACAATAAGAAAGTAGCAGGACTTGATGTTTCTTTGGAACAATCATTCAATCATTAACACTTTTTAGCGAACGATATATCGCGAATGGAATCCATTTTGATAGTTAATTTGACATTTGTGAAAATTGACATTTTTTATCGAATTGTGGAAAGAATAATTCTTGAATCAAGTTTCGCATTCAGAGTTTGAATCATGTTCCGTTCAGATGGAAAAGTACTTTGGAATATTATAGAGAAACTTTTTTTTTTAAGATATATGCAATTGATTTTTTTTTTCCTTTCTTGTTGATTCTTCTCGTAATAATCTAAGCTAAGCTAACTGGTAGGTTCTATTTTGGATATTTTCCAGTTTTACCAGATTTGTTTTATAATTTTCAATCACACATAATGAATTTCCTTTTTTCTTCATATATTTTCATCCGATTCCGAATTGTTCAGTTCATTATGACAGGTTTATGAGACTTCAAAAAAATGGAAGTTCAAATCATTACCAATTTCTCCAGTCAGTTACATGGGGTGAATTGTGGAAAAAAATGTATATCACTATATTTTTTTAACGGATATTGACTTGCATTTATCGAATAATAGAAGTTCTCTGAATCATCAGACTGCTATGATTTCATGTGATGGAGCCAGAACAAGAAATAATTATTAATAGCTTTTCAACCATGAACTTGCTCACATAACTCGTTTGAGAATTGGCGTGATTTTCGGCCATGATTCCTTTTTTTACAATCCCACAATAACAACCAACCAGATTTAATTTTTTCCTTAGGTCAATTTTGCACACCAACACGTTGAAGATATTCATAGCTAATTGTTGAAGATATGCTAACAATTTCCATGTCAAAAAATTATAATAGTCTGAAAGATATAAATGACCATACAACACAACATTCTCTTCTACTCAATGCCTGGAAATACTTTATGAAGTCGAAATTAACGCATTTTCCCTGTTTGTATCCACATAAAAGTGATTTCTGTTCTGTTCGATTTCTCAAGGCGTATTTATATTGATGCAGGTAGTCTGGAGTCTTTATTACTTCTGTCGGGGAATAATCATCATTATTAGTTGCCGCACATAATAATGATGATTATTCCCCGACAGAAGTAATTAAGACTCCAGACTACCTGCATCAATATAAATACGCCTTGAGAAATCGAACTGTTTAGTCATCGGAGATGAATAAGCCTCTGAAGAAGCTGGCCACTCGCGCTAGCGAAACGTCAGGAAGAAATTCCAAAGAACGACGGCCTTCAAGCCCGAAGAGCAGTAGTTATACTAATAACCTCAGCCGCGAAAGCCTCAACCATTTTGTGATAGAAACTTTTTCCCCAAATTTTTTACACGTGAAATTCATACTGACGATCGATACTACTAGTATCCTGTTTAGAAGAATTTATGGACTGAACAATAAATCTAGGTAGTTTGTCAATAATGTCAATCACAATCATCTTGGTGTAAAAACCGAATGAAACCACAATGAAACCTAAGTAGATGGAGGCTTCAAGATCAATCATAATAATGATTCGTCTTATTTCAGGAATAATGAACTATAAAATGGGAGTTCAGACCTCAAGAGTGTTAGATATGTATTGATGAAAATAGAGAATGGAAATAAGCGATTTTTCATGTTCGTGTCTCAACAAAGTTCTTCTCAGAAGACATTGTTGAAAATATAAGCTATGGCTATTGATCTTTAGGATGCTGAATAAGAAGAGTGATCTACTGAATTACAAATTTTTCCAATTATGTTATCGAATATCTTCAAATGCCTGGATCACACAAAAATTATATTACCTACCTATACTCAGTGACAAAAAATTTGACAAAGGTTTTGGAAACATAAAATAAAAAATCAGATATCAGAAGATGAGCCATTTACATCATCAGCACTTTTACCTAATTTGAAATGAATTTATCAAAAAACAATTATTATCTTGTAACGTGTAGACAAAAAATACCCTTAACAAGACTTTTGAAATGAAGGAGGTGAAAAATCTTCAAAATGAAAAGTTGACAGATATATAAAAATGCATAACGTATGTAATATACTCAATAAATCTCTACAAACCCAGGGTTAGCCAAGCCTCAAGTATACTTCTGTTTGTCTTCAATATCCCTTATGATAGCTAGAAAATTTGATAACTGCAGTTTATAAATATTGACGATTATTAATAGTCACAACATTATCATTTTGGATTGTCCTTATTCTATTAGTACATAGAAGAGAATATTTGGCTGAGCTTTTTCTGTTTTCTGAATGAAGAATGTTACCATTATTTTCAAATTATCATGCTTACTATTGCTTTTTGATTGATATCTGCCCAGAAGTTTGCTAATTATCTTATGTTACTTCAGTATACTTGAGACATCATCTTGGAGAAGAAAAAAAATCACTCATATTGAATCCAGAAGTGTCCTGTACATGAATTTTTTTATTTCTGTATTCAGATATTTATTCTTGCTAATTCATGTCTTTTGACAGAACACAATCATATATAAATAAATATAAATTAAATAATATTTTTCTATTAATTTTTGCCAATGTACCTACCTATTTACTAACTACATTTTTGATTATAACATGTCACCTGCTAGTATAAAAAACATGTTTTTTTTTATATATTACATTTAGAACCCTGCTTTTTCTCTCTAACGCAGACCCTTGGTGTGCAGTACACAGATCTCCCAGTGGTCATGGTTATTTCTGTGTACAGTAGTCTTATAATACAAATCTCACACATCTTAATCATTAAGATGAATGTGAATACACTTTGTCTCAATTAAATAGTTGGCATAGTAACTTCATAATCTTCTTTCGCCTATATCTTGAGGTGAAATTTTCTGTCTGCCTTTCTAAGAGTATGTACCACTCCAATCTTTGCATCATAAAAAATTTGAATTGTTGCAGATAAACTTCCCCTGCTTATCATTTCGAACACCTTAATTTAAGGCCATTAAAAATTGGTATTAGGTGGGGATATGTTTACTGTCTGCAGTCCCAGTCGACTTCCATGCTGAACACTGAATGGTGATACATTAATGGTGAAAATCTTTACTTCATTTTCCCTTTTCAAAAAGACAAGCATATCTCATTCTCTCATTTCACCTTTCCCACAACCATTAATCATACATTTTTGATAGCTCCAAGAATAAAATGTAGAGTCTGTTCAATCATCTTTTCTGTAGCATTGGATAAACCCGGATTCCTTTCGAACAGTTTCATAGTTTTTCTTCTCGTCCCACAGGAATCACGTTCATTATACAAAAGGATTTTTTTCAAGTGGTTACATGAACAGCATCCATCAAAATTTCTCTAGCTCTTGCACAAGAAGGTTCACCAAACAATGCAGTGTATTAATTCCAAAGATTTAGCAATTTTGATATGTTCTTTATTGGTGAATATGGAATGCCTTGTCGTGTCTGAATGTTAAAATACTCATATCTTAAAACAACCTCGTCTCATACCTAAAAACACATTAGGTATTGTAAAGAAAACAATAATTCAATCTACCTACCTACATTCTCATTCAACAAGAGCATCATATAAACAATATGCATGACGAATGTGGATAATCAGGGAAAATTCGTAAACATTCAAGCACAAATTACTTAATATTGTGAAAAAAAAATAAACACAAAAATATCAGGTTATGTTACAAGCACCATCAATGTTTTTGTCATGGAATTGCGTTACCAACAGTTCCTATTTTTAGACAAAAAATCTATGATTGACATAAGTGATATAAAAACTTTATAAAGGCTTTCTGACTCAAAGTAAACGATCCAGCGTATATAATTTTTGATTCTCTACACAACTATCTTAAAATAATGAAAATTTGAGAGGCAGACCTTTTCGACGAATTTTATAAGTTGGCAACTTGTGAGGAACTCGTCTATTCTGAATGCGATAAGATATCAAGGTCATCCACTGAACATGAAACAACAAAAACATTGAAAACTATTGTTCCCAGATCACATTGCAATATTTGCTTTGGTAGAAAGATGTTATGTATATGATATATTATTCTAATATATATGTGCTATGTTATGCTCTGTAACGAAGAAAAAATTTATGCTTATAACATGCAGTATTATCATATAGGTATCGTCGTTCATGTGATATATAAGCTACTCTTATATGTGAGAATTGTACTTTGCGAATTATTCAACCTTTCAGACAGTTCCTAAAAAAGGAATGAAACCTTCACCTTGCAATTGTAGACCAATTACATTACTTTCTATCATTTCCGAAGTCGTGGAACAAGCAATCAATATGAAGCTCACAAATATCTAGAGACAACAGGAATGAATAATCATCGATAATAAGGATTTTGCCAACAAAAATCAACCAGTGACTTATTGACTTATGTTTCTCATATTCAGCTGCATTCAATCAAAAAATTCGGAAAAACGATAGCTGTTGCACTCGATATAATATCAAAAACGTTGGATCGAGTTTGGCATCGGGGTCTCCTTTCTAAACTAGCTTCTTATGGTTTGCTTTCTCAGTTGTGTGCTTTGTTGAAGAGTTCCTTGTCTGACAGGTCTCTGTATGTGGTTGTTGATGGAGTATCATCTTATATTCTCCCAATAAATGCAGGTGTTCCACAGGGTTCAGTTCTGGCGCCCACTTTGTTTCTGCTTTTTATCAATGATTTTCTCGAGGAAACATCTTGTTAAGTACATAGTATTGTGGGCGACAGTACTCTTCATACTAGTTTCTCTTCCAGAGTCCCCATACCAGCTCAAGAAACAAAAATTCAAAGAAACGTTCACGTCAAGAATATTGACGATGACTCGGTAAAAATAATAGAATGGGGTGACATGAACTTGGTGAATATAATGCTGAGAAAACCCAGGCATGTCTCTTCTCAAGGAAAGCCGATCCATCAAAATTTTGTATTCAGAGGTCAGAAGTAACTATTTCTACGAAGTCAAATCAATGGCATATTGCCATTGACAGATTAAAAGCTATCAATGGAGATATTTTTATTTTACAGTGACCCTAATACGCTGGCGTACTAATAATAAGGTAGGAGTGGAATGTTCAGTTGTCATTTATTTATAAAATATTGTCGTCATAAAGTTCAGATACTATCTCACAGGTAAGTTTTGGAGAGAGATAGTTTTTTACCGACTCTGTTGTAGAACACGAATCTGGAGTCAATACTCGGTGCTGTTCTTTCATTCGAAAGTTATGGACAATGTCAACATTTGGGAGAATAGTATCGAAGAAGGTGGAATCAGACCAAGAGCTTTTCATTTCAGATTTGTGTTTACGTTGGAAAATAAAGCATGTAACACCCGATATCTATGTTCACTCATCATTTTCAGATGCAGTTAAGAACTGTTTGACCTACCTCACCTGAGGAATATTTCAGGAAAAAGTGACAGAGGTTTTCTTGACAGAGAGAAAATTGGATGGGAAAGTAATGAAACATAAATGTAGACTCCTCTTCATATCATTATTATAGCTTTCATTACTAGAATCGATATTTGATTTTGTTATTTGGAAATATAATTCCACATTTTTATTGTCTTCTATTTATGTTCCTGAAAGTGTGGTGTGATTCTGCAAAGAAAAATAACCACTTAACGTTATTTATACATCACTGATGAATATAAATGAATATTATATTATGGTATCACATTAGTTTTTGGTGAATATTTCGATAATGTTAGTGCACAACAACTCTATGATATATAAATCATGAATCTAATTCATTGCAGATACAGATATATTGCACCAACATAACCTCCTTGATTTTGTTACATTGTTATGTATCCTATTTGTTGTATACTTACTGGACCACACTGTACATATAAATCCGTACATGGTCAGTCGTTATAGAAGACGACTGTTTCATTTCCTAGGAACACGTGCCTTTCCCCAGATAACTTTCTCTTTTCTCTGTTTGTGTTGCGTAAGATCATTCAGATATACTGATGGCGGCAATGCAGCAAAAATGGCATAGCCTGAGGCAGTGAAATTTTAAAGGATAGCACTCTCAAAACAAACAAGTTTGAAGTATTATGCTTATCTTGAGCAGGATAGCTGCTGTTCTCTGCGAATATATTTCATTATATATATATGAATATTGAAATCAGAGTTTTCCTATTATTTTCATATTCAAGATCGATTTTCAATTAACGGTTCCGAATAAGAAGTTACAGAAATGATATAACATGTATTCCGGTTGAACGACTGAACATTCAATATCTTTTAATAAGATTAATTTAATTTTTTTGAATAAACATAAATTTTCCTGAACCCAAGAGAGGTCGGTGCAATGTATAAACAATGTGTACGATTTATGATTCATATATTTTATGATTGTAGTACTGTAAGATTATTGGAACATTCACCAACAACGTATAAGAGGCTATAATGCTTTATTTTTTTACATAACAGTTATAGCTATTTTATTCACGACTGTTGTATAATGTACCCATTATACGTCTGTATGCCCGACTTTAATGATACCGATTATTCACTAGTGACTAATGAGTCATTATTCACTGCTCCCAAATACTTCTTTGATTTAGGAATAATATTGTATTGTTTTGCTTCAAACAATCGGTTTTGGAAATATTATCGTATAAATCACTGAATATTTTCAATTCAGTTATTTACCTATATATAAAGGAAAAGAAGGTAAGAAGCATCTACCCTGAGCTATCAGCGACTATGTATGTGCGTGTCATATCGAAATTACTATTGAATTCAAACAAATTTGACTCAAACCTGTCGACAGTATTGTATGAAATATTTTTTCAGAATAAAATAATAGTGTTTCTAAAAATATGTGAAATGTAACAAAAGTTTCCAACATGTTTTTACGAACCAATATAGTTCTCGACAGGTCGAGTCAATGAATTCAACTTCGATATACGGCATGTATATATGCTGCCTTGAACCCTTATTGTTATTATTGTCGTCTAAACAAGCCTAGTCGGGTCCGTACTCCCCACTGCTCCGATCCAGTTGACGAACGCGGTAGTATCATTAACCAATGACCACTCCCTACACCGCGGGGTGAGTGATCACTGGCTACGGGAATCGTGAATCCTGAGCAGGCGCACCGAACCGAGAATAACGGCCTTCTGCATGCGGCCGGCCAAGATCTCTGCCACATTACGGAATGCCGGTATGGTCTTGAGCTACGAGAGAAGCGTTGGACTCGATTATTATCATTATATATTATACAGTGTGGTCCACTAAGTCTGCAACAAATGGGAAATTTTTTTATTATCGATTTCTCAGAAAATTTTATTCTTGACAAAAGTTGGTGCATGTTCCAAAACTATACCAAGTGTACCTGAAATGGCTTTATGACAATCACCATACAGGATAGGCCAAAAAACATAAATTCCGTTCAAGAGTAAAGTACCCTTATTTCAGAAAATATAGAAATATGTTGAGGAGAAAAGTTGCTTAGAATTAAAAGTTATGTTCAGATACGAAGTCATGGCTTGCTATTCGATTTTTTTTTTCTTTTGGAAAATTTTGAATTACCCCCGTATGATACATATTTTTACTATTTTGATTCAATATGTATTTGAAGTAGCTATAATCAAATCGATTTGGAGTATTTCCTATCAAATTAAAGTGAATTTGTATAATTTACATGGATTTGTATTTTTTTAGGTGACCGTCAACTTCTTGTTTGTTGCAACGATATTTAACAGAACTCTAAAATAACACAAATATTTTTATGTAGTTAGTAAAGTATTTAACTCGTTAAAAAAAGTATTTGTGTTATTTTCGAGTTCTGTCAAATATCGTTGCAACAAACAAGAAGTTGACGGTCACCTAAAAAAATACAAATCCATGTAAATTATACAAATTCACTTCAATTTGATAAGAAATACTTCAAACCGATTTGATTGTAGCTACTTCGAATACATATTGAATCAAAATAGTAAAAATATGTATCATACGGGGGTAATTCAAAATTTTCCAAAAGAAAAAAAAATTCGAATAGCAAGCCATGACTTCGTATCTGAACATAACTTTCAATTCTAAGTAACTTTTCTCCTCAACATATTTCTATATTTTCTGAAATAAGGGTACTTTACTCTTGAACGGAATTTATATCTTTTGGCCTATCCTGTATGGTGATTGTCATAAAGCCATTTCAGGTACACTTGGTATAGTTTTGGAACATACACCAACTTTTGTCAAGAATAAAATTTTCTGATAAATCGATAATAAAAAAGTTTCCCATTTGTTGCAGAATTAGTGGACCACACTGTATATATAGTATATACTACAACTTATAGGCCCATGATTGAATAAACAGCATTAAAATCTGGTGGATATTTCGCGTAAGGCGCGAATCCCACTATACGTAACGTCACCGTCACGTCTCCGCACCGTCACCGTCACGGTTTATATTCTTACATTGCAAGCCATGAACATAATCACACTATCAGTCACGTCCACCTCCCGTCGCCGTCATTGCTTGCAATGAAAGAATATTTACCGTGATGGTGACGGTGCGGAAACGTGACGGTGACGGTACGTATAGTGGGATTCGCGCCCTCGTCATTTACAGCGTTTTAGCTCATAAGCTATAAATGCTATGGAAAAACATTCGAATGGAATTGATAGAAAATTTTATTTTCATCAAATTTGGTTTCCATCTTGGCGAAGTGAAGACCATGGTTTTGTCAGTCTGAGCTCGGTTAGGAAAAGCAAAATGCAGAACTAATTTCATTTTTGTGCTCGTTTACAAGTGTCATGAATAGATGTATTCAAAAATGGTTTTGAATATTCATTGAGTGTTTTTTGTAGGAAACTATATAAACAGTTCACTCTATTCCATATCCATTCGAAATAGACAGACCTATAAATTGACCTCTGAATGTTCTTGAATACCGACAATATTACGAAGAACTACAAGGTTGTGAATAATTGTTCATTTCAGATAGAGGGTCAACAAACTTAACATTGTTTTGGTATTAACATCAATATTTCACTTGAAGAGAATCTAAAATACAGTGCAGTCGTAAAATGTTCTCTCCCCTAACCTTAATTTTCGAAAGGGATAAAAGATCAAGGTGGGACAAGTTTCATGTGATGGATTTTCATCGGACATATGGAATGAATATCCGTCCAAAAAATTCCTCAAATGGATGTTCATAGGATATTCAGTGGATTACAAATGGATGTTTATTGGATATATATTCGGATAACTATATGTATTATATGCATTGTACATTCAATGTATGTTCTTTTATTTATTAGGTAGACTTTTTTTTTTGGCCTGGAAGTCAGTGATGAAATTTTAGCATTAATCAGAACAAGTTATTCATATTCCTAACGAACTGATAGTGAATATCATTGATTCGATGATTCGTGAAGAGGAATTGTAATGGGTGAGAAATCAGAAAAAATCAGGAAAGTAATCGAGACAGCAAATTGAAAAACCTGTAGAACAAGGTTTCACGAGATCTCTCTCATTCGAATTGACGACCTTACTGAATTCCATATACATTTGAGTTCACGGGCAGTGCTAACTTTTTTATTTGGAACGATATACTTTACTACTTCTATCCGTTTCAGAACAGTGGCTGTCATTAAATCAATCTTGATCGTCATCCACCACTGCCAATACTTCAAAACTGCCCTAATTGTATTGTTAACCCATTCTGAGAAAGTAATGAAATTGACAAAACAAAACGCAACACGTGTTACGCTATACAATGGCTTCTTCAAAGACGATATTGTGATTGAGGAAGCATAGGGAAATACGTGTCACAGTAGTGTGAAGCCATTGACAGCGAGAATAAGGAAATTACTTCTTTTATATAGCGAATCTTGCCTTATTCCTATTTGTGAATTGGTTTAAGAAACTATATAATGAATAATAAGTGTTAAGCCTATAACTGAAACGCGGTCATGGCTAGACTGCCTCTCAATTCAGTATTATCGACCTCAATGGTTCATAAAATTTTGTTATTCTTCATTAGGACAGGTAGTTTGGAGGAATACAATTATTTTCATTACCATTAGTTTGTTAATATGTATTCACAGTGATTATGTGAACGATGTGATCGTATCGCTGTTCCGAGAAACCTGGTGTTTCGATGGAACTGTGCGGAAATATATGTTAAAAATAATTTCGGGTTATTGAACAAGCTTTCCTTGAATGAGAGTTGATAATTTTTATATTACTATTTGTGTTCTGTCTCTGATTATTCTGGGAATGGAAACATTCATTCCAAGTAGTACAAAGAGACCACAGTCTGATAAACCATGGTTCAATAAAAGCTGCTCTAAAGCTGTCACATCCAAAACAAGCGGAATTCAATCGCTGGCGCCAAGGCCCCAGTTTGGAGACGAGATTTGAGTATGTTAACGCAAGAAATAGGTCTAGTGCAACAATTGATGCTCCTAAAGAAGCACATAATCATAAAATTCGTTCAAAACTTGTTGAATATCTAAACGGTTCTGACAGCATGTGCCCCCGAATTGACACCAGTACTTTGCGAATCATTCAACCTTTCATATAACTTGGGGGTTTTCCTAAGTCCTGGAGGACAGCAAGAGTTCAGCCAGTTACTAAAAAAGGGAGAAAACTTAACCTTCTAATTACAGACCAATAGCATTGCTTTCTATCCTTTCCAAAGTCATGGAAAAGACAATCAATATGAAGCTTATCAAGTATCTAGAGAAATCAGGAATAATCAATCGACAATACGGATTTCGTCATCAACGATCAACCAGTGACCTATTGGCTTATGTTCCTCACAGTTGGCAGCATTCAATCGAGAAATTCGAAGAAACGATAGCTGTTGCACTAGATATTTCAAAAGCGTTTGATCGAGTTTGACATCGGGGTCTCCTTTCTAAACTGCCATCTTATGGTTTGCCTCCTCAGTTGTGTGCTTTGTTGAAGGTTTCTCGTCTGATGGGTCACTGTGTGTGGTTGCTGATGGAGTATCATTTGATATTCTCCCATAAATGCAGGTGTTCCACATGGTTCAGTTCTGGTGCCCACTTTGTTTCTGCTTCATATCAATGATTCGCTTGAGAAAATATCTTGTTCAGTACATATTTTTGCGGATGACAGTACTTTTCATACTAGTTTCACTTCCAGAGTCTTCATACCAGCTCGAAAAACAAAATCCAAAGAAACATTCACGTCAATAAAATACGTCAATAAAATTAACGATGACACAGTAAAAATAATAAAATGGGGTGACATGACCTTGGTGGAATTTGATGCTAGGAAAACCCAGGCATGTCTCTCCTCAAGGGAAGCCAATCTTTCATCATCTAGTAGTACATCTAGTAGTAATTACGATCACTGATAATCTCACTTGGGAAAACCATGTGAGTTCAATCACTAAAGGTACTTCCCAGAAATTTGAATTTCTATTTCGTGCGAAGAAATACTTCACTTCTCGTCAGCTTCCAATGATCTACAAGGCTCAGATGCGAACAGTCTTGGGGTATGGTTCTCATGTGTGGAGTTTGGCTCCGAAACATTCATTGAGGCAATCCGTCTTGTTGGTGATTCTTCGCTCAGAGACTCGCTCACTCAATTGAAACATCGTAGAAGGGTCGAAGACTTGTCTCTCTTCTATAGATATTTGCACTGTCGGTGCTCTTCTGAATTGTTATCAGTCGTTCCACCCTTGGCAATATCTACACGGATGACTCGACGAGTATAGAATTCCCACCCCTTTGTTGTGAATTTGAAGACCTGTCGAACGTCTCTTGCTCAGGGATCTTTTTTCAATAGAACAGCTAAGCTTTCGTACTTCTTGCCAAAAGAGGTTTTTCCTCAGGCTTACAAACTTCAAAAATTCAAAGTTAATGTTGATTCGTATCTTCTGTTCCTTGATTCACGCGGTGTTCTTTGAACATTACAGGGATTCCCTTTCGTGAGAATCTGCATATAAACAACTGGATAATCTGAAACTGGTCGTAGTTCGTCCCTACTGTAGTCCAACAACTGTTTGGTTTCCGACTTCGAAGGGTGAATAAACGCCTTGGAATGAGCCAATCCTGGAAGATTTTGCCAGAAGTCCATAAATCTTCTCGCCATCCAGGTATTTAATGTTTGTTTGGCAAAGCCTAAGGCGATGCCAATGACAGGTTCTGGTCCGATGAAGCTGCTTGCAGCACCCTCCTTTGCAAGGGAGTCAGCAGCCTCATTGCCTTCCAGGCCAGTATGGCCCGGAATCCAGACCAGAGACAATTTGTTAAATCTTCCTATTGAGAGTCGTTTTTGGCAATTTGTTACCAGTTTGGACGTTGATCGGTAAGAGCCAATGGCTTTCAGCGCCGCTTGACTGTCTGAGAATATTTTTATTGACTTGTGTGTGAGGTTGGATTCTGCCAATTTCTCCGCACACAGTTCAATAGCATAAATTTCCGCTTGAAATACGGTCGCATAGGTCCCTAGGCAGGTTGATATCTCTGTCCTGGGTTTGCGACTGAAAACACCTGCACCGGAACCAGAAGGTGTTTTTGATCCATCTGTGAACCAACAACTATCTGCTCTCAGTGGTGGTGGACGTAAGATATCAAAGGACTCGAACGAATGGAAAGTTTCAACTGCAGAATGTCCTGATATTTTCAAATGGTTTTCTATTATAAAGTCACACATCGTATTTAACAATTCCGTAACCACTATGGAGGTTTATTGATGTCATATTGTGTCCAATATGTTGCAGCCACAATTAATTGCAGGGGTTAGTATTTGGTTTCTTCACCTCCGACTCAAAAATTAGACATTACAATTTCTATCAATGGTGTCCAATCAAAATATTCACAATTACTCAGTTATTACACTCTTATATTATTTATCACCAAAGAAGTGAGAATTACTATGAATACTGACTTGAACTATAGCTAATTGAAATAATGTGTTTTCCACGTGTGGTCGATAATAATAATGTTCATTTTATAGTAATTGATATTTCCGTTGTTGACTGAAAATTTCATTGAATTAAGTTTTCATGGAGCGGTCTATCCGTTGATTTTTTTTTTCTTAATTGGATACCCAATTACGGTTTCTAATGATGTGTAAGGAGAAAGTCCATTCTGAAAAGTAACAGTTTATATCAGTCTCGTGCTATCATTTTGTAATGCATTACATAACTATCATTCTTTTACCTCAGTTCTATAACAAAAGGGTTGAAGGTTCGACCCTAAAGACGTAGCTGAATTGATACCGAAATGAAAACATAATGAACATGATAATAATACTTATATCTTCATAATATAAAATTATCACCATCTCTAATAAATGTTATTCATCAAGTATAGTAGTTTTCACAATAAATTGTATTGACTGAAGGATTATAATAAAACCAGTTAGACCCTTGAGTTGTACACAATGGGATTAAATCGGGTAGTTTATTATAATTATGAAGGATTATAATAAAACCAATTAGACCCTTAAGTTGTACACAATGGGATTAAATCGGGTAGTTTATTGCAGTTAATAAGCCAATACCATTTACTGTGAAAAATACTATACCTATGCAAAAAAATCATAACGAACAACTGAACAATCATCAGAGAAATTTATTGTGATGGAAACAGTGTCTAGAAATTTCTGCTGAAATAGAAACAAATTACTACATTTCCGACAACACAGACAAAATAGACACATGAAATGGATGCGGTTTTAGGTTCTTTTCCTGGAGAAAGGGAGTAAAAAGTAGTTGGAGGGGATGGTATTAAAGACAGAAGACCGATTAATACGCTTAGAGTTAGTTCAACAACGTAAAATTATCACTTTTCGTAGTTTTTTGGGAATCTATACAAGTGTAGAAAAGCAGATTTTCAATCTACCCCAATAAGTTGCTACGTTAATTGGAAAAACAGTTCTTTCTGAATGAAACACGTCCAATTAGTCAGAAACTTCTCCTATTTCTCGAATTTGCCTATCAAAAAAATGCAAGAACTAATAGTTATCAAGATACCTATCGCTGACATTTCGGAAACCAAATCCGATTCCGTTTTCAAAACTCTCTCACAAATATTCTTTCTTAGGTTCGTTTAATTGTATGTGTATTTTGATGAATATTAGGCAAAGGACTAGGTAGTCGGCTTATGGAGAAATAATAATAATAATAATATAAAACAACTTTCACGAATTCCAATATTTGGCTGGATTTGCTTCTGGTTGGTTTATAATAATAAGATATGCAAAGGATATGTACGGGGCGAGTCAGAAAATTGATCGCCACTGTATACTACATTTAGAAAATGTCATAATCTTTGTATTGCATATCATTGGGTGACATTGAGTCATTTCAAAATATATATGATTCATATATAATATACTGGGCTATTCAAAAGATATGTATGGAAATAACCCTGTAACTAAATATTTTTTCTTTGAATTTCTGTAATACTTTCATATTACCTTAACTTTAGTTTGTTGGTCGGATGTAGAAATTTTGTCAGCTTGCTATGATCAGTTTTTTAGGAAGAATTACAGCTTTCAAAAAATGGCTATTTTCTAACTTCAACACTCTGTATCTCTGAAACTACTCATAGGATTGAGTTGGGCCTATGGAACTATTTTTCAACAACAGCAACTTATCGGGGTATATTCAAGATTTTCCCATCTTCACTTCTATATATTTCAATATCGATTCTTATTTTTTCAGATTGTGTTAGGTAAAGAACCCCAAATAATTACTTACAAAGAATCCGTCAACGAAATGAGGGCATTCAATCAGTACGTAAAATTATCTGGTTCAATAATATTTTACTATTTTTAATCAAATTATTGATATTAGGAAAGGGTAAACATACTGAACCATTAATGTTCCTAGCTGAAATGCCACTGACCAAATTCATATCAACAACATCGATACTCTCAAGAACAGAATTAAAAATTATTCAATGATGTCTCAATCGGTTTCCTGAACAATTATTTCACAAATGTGGTCGGTTTGACAGTTGTTTTATAATTTCAGTATGTTATTCAGTTGTTTGGTTGAGCTTTCTGTAGATAGAACGATGTATAATCCAATTCTATGGACGCCTTGCGTTGTTTGTCCATTATCTTGGTGGAATTAAATGCTGGGAAAATCCAGGCATGTCCCTTCCTGAAGAAAGCCGATCTGTATTCACCTGGTATTCAGATGTCAGCAGTAACTATTACTACAGAGTCAAATATCTCGGTGCTAAGAATTACGATCATTTGTGATCTCTCATGGGAAAACAATGTCAGATCGATCGCTAAAGTTACTCCCTGAAGCTCAGATTTTTAAACAGTGCGAATTCTTGAACCCAGTTATTGATGGTGAGATTCTTAATGAGAGCCGCTATAGGAGAATTCAATTTCATTTATTGATTCCTAGAAACACTACTGAAGGGGTGGTGATAATAACTAGGCCCATAATTTCAAGATCGTTGTTGCACCAGACTGAAGGATTATATTATATGTTCATGTATAAAATAAGAAGAAAAAGGTGACTTCTGTGTGATACAGAGCCCTTTGCGCCATATACACCTATATTAGCTGCTGGATGAACAGAAATGTTCCTGAAAATTTTTTGATATCACTCTCTTCATAGAAGTTTTTTATTCGTTTTGATTTTCCAACCGATATTGAAAAGAATGAAATGCATGGCGTCGTGGCACAAAATACTGATTCCTATATAAGAAGTATTGACATATTAGAGTGCCTGTACATTTGTTGGTAAGCTTGGTTATGCGAGCAAAAGTTGATCTCTCAATCTTATGCAACCGAAAACAACTTCAGTCGAGTTACTGGTTGCCTAGGTAGGTGAAGAATAATGACAAGTCTTATGAGGGAAGGTCTTACTAAAAAATTGTGAGCTTTCACTGCCGGTATTAATAAATCATAAGTTATTTCTGTCTTGAAGGCCGTGGTCTGGAATTTTGAGTTGCGGCTCTAAATACCAGACCACGGCCTTCAAGTTCGAAAAACTTGTGATGGGGATGGAATTGTTGAAGATGTTTCTTCCTTATTTCGCTTGTATCACAAGTATACTGGGTGACAACGAAATGTTGTACACGGCATCACTCAGGTGTTCCCAAGTTTAAGAATTCCATACTGCAGATTGAGACGAATAAATACAAGAAATCAATAGCTACCCACACCCCGTTTTTCTGGAAGTGGACTCTAGTAAAAAATTGTGAAAACAATCCTGTATATTTTTCTAGAAAATACCATGAAACAGGAATTTTTTTTTTCAACTATATACCAAGTATTTTCGTTATGGTGGCGTAAGAGCCATCTGTTCCAAATATAATATGGCGGCACCATGACGTTATCTATCAAACTATCTTAGAACAACTTTATGAAATGAAAAATGAAAGACGATTCAATTGGTTTTTAACAAGAACTGCAGTAATTCGTATTGAAAGTCCTAATATAATATAATTAGTAATATTTTGAATCTATTTGAAAACTTACTAAAACTCAAGCCATACTCCATTTTGTCAGCTTTATCAATATTCAACAATGTTCGATGAAGACTCAAAATCAATATAAGGTGAAAGGAAGCACCACTGTCTGAATGATTTTTTCGACAAATGTGCATGGATAGTGTTTTCATTGGAAATATTTTAAACAAATCCAATTTATATATATTTATTTATCAAACAGTCGAAAACAGACTTAAAAAAAATTTGATAAGTTTTCCCAAAGCAGAAATATATCAAATTCAAGAGGTTCAGAAGAGCATACGACAAATTTCAAAATAGCTTCATTTCAACTCATTTCTCATACGAAAACTAACTGCAACGTGAAATTTCATCCATATTGTTTATTATTGAAGAAAACTTCCATATTATTACGTAATCCATATTGGTGCGTATTACTTCATTATAATTAACTCATATAATAACTAGTATAGCACCTGATATAAAACATAGTTAACATTCAATAATATATGAGGACCACAATATTCCATCCAAATTTCTTCATAACAAAAAATAGTAAATTTGAGC
Organism: Zygogramma bicolorata; assembly: GCA_032362365.1. Lineage (NCBI taxonomy): Eukaryota > Metazoa > Arthropoda > Insecta > Coleoptera > Chrysomelidae > Zygogramma > Zygogramma bicolorata. The sequence goes on along the minus strand of JAVJAQ010000137.1, from coordinate 13,596,456 downwards.
AAGTTATAACTATCACAGCCATTTTATGCTGGTGGTCACATCTCTTATCCTACAAGAACTTGGAAATTTCTTTGGATGCGTTCTTCTTGAATTCTATGTAGTTCAGATCGGATTGCTGAAAAAAAAGTAAGATTAGGTAAGGTTAGGTGGTTGAATTAAAAATGATATCTAATCGGAAAGTTTTAGCTATTTTCATTCTAGATGACTTGACATATCGATGACAATTTTGTTGCCTGGCAACTCAGATATACTCTTTTGACAACGCAAGTGAAAAATTGACAAAGACATCGGCAAAGATTTGTTTACAATTCTGGTTGCCATGTTTTCAAAAGTTAGGTTCCGTTTTGTCGCTTAGGGCTAAGTTTTTTCGCTGTCATAATGACAGAATCACGGCGGCTTCTGGGATATTTTATACATGAGTTGAATTGTCAGTACAATAACGTAGGACAGTGAACAGCGGTGAAAAGTAGTAAGAAAATCGGAACATATTGTGTCAACTTGAAAATTGGTTAGAAATGATGCAGTTCATGATTTCTTTTGAATATTCGATGAAATATTTGAACCATAAACAAAAATCAGAATGTTGGTAACTCGTTCCTGAGATTGTTGTTGAATGCTTCATATATTCATCTGAATGGAAAAATTATTACTCCATCAATTATTATAGTGGTACGTTATAACTGCCATTAAACACATGTTCACTTGTTGCTTCTTCCTTTTCCAAAGTTTTTGAAGAATATATACGTTTGTAATCTCAATATTTATTTATTTATTTCATTAGAAAATTGCCGTTCATTAAAGAATTGCAGTTCATGTGTGATTCATCGTTGCTGACTATCTTTTTTTTTACATCCTCAATTTATTGTCTTGATGAAGGATATAAACTTCTCACTCTGGAAAAAAACTTATCATACGGAACTGCCTGAGTTCTAACTGATCTCATTTACCCATTTCAGATATATTTGGTCATTTAGCAAATGCAACTTCTTCAATCATATGATTCCTAAGGATTCCAAAGGATTGAATATTGGGCATTTCTTCTCACAATGCAAAAAATACTTAGCATTCTCATTCAAACAATACATACTATTTGAACCTTTTTCGACCAATTTTATTCAGAAATATCACAGGAACAAGTTATAAATCAAGTCCTTAAGAAATGATAGTGAAAGCCATTAGACGATTACTTGTAAGCAAACCCACCGATAACATTTATCGTTTTTTGATGAATAAATAATTGTACATAGTCTAGAAAAACTGATGGTAATCTGAGCGAATACATTGAAAACAATGAAAATGAAACTCAAGTGTCGAAAATATCAGGAATATTCAAGTCAAGTCTTGCTCCGATCACTATATTGGTCAAACGGGGGGATATTTTACTACAGGATAAAAGGACATATAATCATAATTCATAGATTTAATAGATGTAATCGTGTGATTGCCTCAAATATCATCAATTGATTATATTGTGAACAATGTATATTATTCCATTAATTGAATTGAACTGGCCGATACTTGATGAAAATCCATATTAACAAAAATATATTACAGTTTCCTGTATGATTTTCACTCACAATGGGTTTACAAAACCGCGACACGTGTTTCGCTATTACAATAGCTTCTTCAAGCAAGATAAAAAAAATATATTTTTTTATCTTGCTTGAAGAAGCTATTGTAATAGCGAAACACGTGTCGCGGTTTTGTAAACCCATTGTGAGTGAAAATCATACAGGAAACTGTAATATATTTATGTTATTATTCCATTGATATCTAGATATAGTAAATAATATAGTTGGTTGAATGAGATACCTTTCAAATTACGATTCAATAGCATTGAATTCTCTCACTGATTTTGTTTTTCTGAATGTGTTGAGCTAATACCATTATCGTCGTTATTTTTTTTATGTATATTGTATCAATCAATTGTTACAGATGCAATCGTAGTGGTTACCATGAGTATCAAAGATTGATTAATTCGTAAGAAATGTATATCATTCCGTAAATATCTAGATATAGTAAAAAGTATTAGTTAATTGAGCAGCTTAGCTGTTTGTCTCATTGAAACATGTTATTAGACTTGTTTGTCTGTTTGTTTCTTGCCTCAATGAATAAATAAATAAATAATAATTTTTTTACAATCATGGTAAAGCAATCCGATTGGATGTCACCTTCCTAATAAACATTGCATATTTTGATTTTTATTTGTTCAACAATAAAAGCACAAAAGTATGTGAATGAAAAAAAAACTGTAATAAGTCAATTAGGAATCTGGGAGACGATAAGAAACCTAACTTGTTGTTGTTTGACTCTATGAATATCTCAATGAAGAGAAAAATTGTAGTATATTTTCAGTATTATTCATCAGCATTTGTTCTTATACAAATAGCAAATACGGTGTTCCTACTTTTTTATGAATGATGATGGGGTATCTGCTCATTATCCAAACCGTCCACTCGTAATATCGATCGAGTAAATTAGTTGAGGACAGTTGACTATCAATATTTCTTCGAAGCAATGTTTCACAAATATAATCTAAATCAGCTGATACCACCTATTATCACATGCAATTTCTGCTGCTTCATGTTTATCGGGTTTCACACATCAATATTATTATTTCAATATAGGTACTCATGGGACTTTCATTAAATTAATCGAATATTGTTCGGGAGTAATCACACAAGTGCTTCAAAATTACCGATAATTTTCCATGAAAGCATGTTGTCTAAAAACTGCATGAGTTTATTTTCATATTTTGTCGAAAGAGCCAGACTCCGAAGGAGGGGGGCTCTTTTAGCAAAATATGAAAATAACCGAATGCAGTTTTTTTACTGACAATATGCTTGAATTGAAAATTATCAGGTTAATTTTGATGCACGAGTGTAATTCGGCAGAATATTTCCGGAGTTGAAACAACGACGTTTGAAATTCAGTATTTATGCCTGTCAAGATGACAAATGTACATTTTAACAATCGTTTCTATAGATACACGAACCGAGCGGGTATTTTTCGATACCTACCGGGTATTCACCAGCCCGAAAATGTCCGGCCGGGAATTTATCGCTGTAATTGATCGAAAATGTCCCGCTTGATATGGGATTTTCAACATACGATGGAAATATTCTGTGTAATTATTTGAAGTATTCTTGACTAATTCTCTAGATTCCAGTATAAGTTGTATCGGTCAAATGAAAATAGACATTATTATGATTCTATGGACAGTGTATGATAAACCTTTCACAAGTCACTGTTTACCTTGAGAGCGTCTTGCAATTCTATTTGAAACAATCGTTGAAGTCCTCTCAAATTCCTTCGTAATATCCTGTTGAATTCGGTTCTCGTTATTCTGTATGGTGCCTCAGTCGTCGAAACATTTGTGTTACTGTCGGGTGTAGTAGGCTCTGTCACCTGAAAATTAGCTGTTTGAACGATACTACTCAGTGAAATCATAAAAAATCGTGCCATTCGTGGAGTTCATCTTGAAAGAGAAGGAACCACTGTAATGTTCAGTAAATACTGTTTAAACGTCATTATTTTGTGGTAGATCAATATCTCTCCGTAGTTTTCTGGGTTTCGACTATATCACATTCTGAAAAAATTAGAATCAATTTTAAAAGTGTAGAAGGGCAGATTTTAAATCTACCACAGTTCCTTTTAGTTGTCATTATTATTTTGGTAGGCAAATTCAAGTTCAAGTTAAGAAATAGATAAGGTAAGGTAGATCTCTACCATTCATTCATGAACTCACTCCAAAATTCATCAATATTCTGAAGAATGAAAACATTAAAATCACGAAAAAATTCATAAATACTATTTCTATCTTACATTCCAAAGTTGAATCTTCAATTTGAAAAAAAACAGAAATCCAATATTGTTTATAAAATTCTCTGTCTAAATTGTAATCAGACGTATTGGTCAAACAGCTAGGAATCTCAGTAGTCGCATAATTTCACACAGAAGCGACTGTAGAAGAAACATCAATTCGTGTGCCTTATCGGAACATGTGAATCGCAATGATCATCGAATGGATTATAAGAATAGTGAAATTTTGGACACAGAGAAGAATCTTTCGAAAAGAATATTTCTAGAAATGGTTCATATTCATAGAGAACAACATTCTATGAATAAACGAACCGACTTGAACAACCTCAGTCAGATGTTTACTTTTCAACGAAAAAAATATAACACCCGTTAACCAAAATTTTCCGCCTTGATTGATCCAATTTCATTTCAATCTCACGTTAGTAAGTACTCCATTTATAAAATAACTTATTTATATTGTAATCAACCATTTCATAGTTGTCCCGAAACATTACCGAAAGCTCGACGTATAACAAAGAGTTTTTTTTGTGAATTTAGCCCTTTTTTTCGACTGCAACCTCACTACAGCAAGACCTATATATATATATATATATATATATATATATATATATATATATATATATATATATATATACAGAGGTTTTTTTATTGGGCTTTGCACTCAAATGAAAATAGCAACATCAGCGGCTGGCTTCTGTTGATGACTCCGTACAATTGTGATGTTTCTCCAAGTGTTGTCCATCCTTGCACATGGCTACACCGTGCTGAAGAAGGGCAATGACCCAGAAACACGTGTCTACGGTTGCTATTTTCATTTGAGTGCAAAGCCCAATAAAAAACCTCTGTATCATCTATCCACTCGAAACTTCTATGTAATTTCATAATATATATATATATATATATATATATATATATATATATATATATATATATATATATATAAATATATATATATATATATATATATATATATATATATATATATATATATATATATGTGTGTGTGTGTGCTCGGATAGGCTTCCGCGGTCGGATACAAGCTGACTGGAACTTCCGGATGAACCGCACCTGGGATTCTTCTTTTGTCGACGTTTCGACTCCCACTTTGGTGTCACTCTCAAGACTTCTTGACTTGGTGGCGAAGCCTAAGTCTCCTTTATCCTCAGCTCTCATCTTGACGAAGTGAAGATTGTGGTTGTGTGGATAGAGGGATGGTATTTATAGTTGTAGAGAATCCGACGTTGTTGAAACTGTCGGACCATATGAAGGTCTGGTTTCAAAAGGATCAATTGATGGATTTGTTCGGAGGGATAGTAATGGTTTCCAGGAATTGGGGAGCCTTTGTGAGTCGTCTCGTTTGTTGAGGCACTGAGGGCGTTTTTCAATTTCTATTGCTTTGCGAATGGGTGCTGTTTTATTAGCAATTTTTATGTTTTGTAATTGCAAATTAAACAGTTTCAACTATCAATTCAATTTTTACTAAAATCAAAGATAAAAGGCCTTTGACCTCACAATCACAATTGGTGTATTGCATGCTCAAATTGTAAGAAAACTTACATAGGTCAAACATCCAGAACCTTGAAAGATCATATTACATCACATAAAAGAAATAGCAGGCTTCACCCAGACAGATGTGCACTAGGTGTTCACGTAAATAGTAGTTGCCACATTATGAACTTCAAGAATACAAAAATTTTGACTAGGGAGCGCAATCACTCCAAGAGATTGTTTGAAGAGATGGCCTTCATCTCTCAGTCGGACCAATGCCTAAATAAAAAAAAACAGATCTCAATCATTTGAGCGGATATTTTCGTACCTTTTACTTATTGACAAAAAAAATTCATAACTTTATCGCTTCTGTCACAGGAGATCCTTCACTCCTTTGAGATCAGTCAATTGGTTGAATGTTCATCAAGCAGCAGCCAAATAGTTGTTTTCATATCTGTCACACTTCATAAATGTCACATTCTCTTTCTTTTGTCAATTGTCAATAAAATTTCAATCTCTAACCTCTTTTTTCCACTTTACGTCTGACCGCAAGTGGTGAAGAATTGTTTTTCGAAAATTTTCAAATATTGAATATCAACTGCTTAAACCTGTTTTATGACGTTTTTATATCTGTTCATTCATGTATCACATGTATTCATCATACTCTATCACTTTACAATGTTTAACCACCAACTTTTGTATTGCAACCAACCTCGTTGACACTATATATATATATATATATATATATATATATATATATATATATATATATATATATATATATTATAGTTATACGCAAAGTTGCTGACTAATTGGACTTGTTCTATCCAGAAGGAACTGTTTTTCAACTTCTGGGGGTAGATTGAAAATCTGCCCTTCTACACTCATACAGATTCTAATATCAATTCTCATTTTATCAGATTGGGGTAGGTCACATACACAGAAAACTACGTCATAATGTTCAGAGAATATTATGCAAAATAATTTATCTCCGGCTTTAAAAAAAACGCTCTATCTTAATTGTTTTTGAAACAATGGGATTCATTGTATGCCTTCAATTTCATACCATCACCTGACGAAACAATGTCTTCATTGGGTTACAGTTTGGGTTTTCTACCTGGGTATATGAAATTTTTAGTATTCGGGTACTGTTTCACTCTTAGATCAAATTCATTAGGCTGTGGCGTGTTTGTCCTTCGAAAAACAAGTCATAAGACAACAAAGGTAGTTCCATGCCCAGTGATTCAGAACCTGACATTAAAATAAAGACATATATCAATAGAAAAAAAAATCTGGAGAGAGAATGAACTCCAGAGGAGCTGCCTTGACTTTTCTTGCTCCAAACCACCATAATCTGTAAAATAAGGTTGTTCACTCATTCAAAAAAGGGAGGATAGTTGCGACTTTTTCTAGACATCGATTACCCTAACACCATACTGAAGCTTCTTAGTATCTTCAAGAGGAAATTGATATACAATTCGAGGTAGTCTTCCAACATTGAACAAAAGAGGCTGATAGAGATAGACTCTTCGTCACAATCTTTTGTCTTTACTTTTGCTACACTAGACTCACGAAAGCATCGAACAGACTCGTATCGTGCATATCCTTGACCAGTGTCAGTTTATTTTCACTAATCATAAAGTGCATTCCTTTAATGTCCCCCCCCTTTCATTTTTGACTGAAAATACTGTACAATTCTATAATAATAGGTCAATATCTTCATCTACTACAAAATGGCGGAAAATTTGATAATTACCTTAAACAAATCACACTAATATCGATATTTCTAGAAATATTCGTTTTTCTCTGTCATATGGCAATCCCAAAAACCCGATTAGGTTTCTAGAAGTTATTTTTTGTTCATGAAAAAAGACAAAAATGTCAATACAACGAACATCACTGTTCAGTTCAAATATTTTCATTTAGTTTATGATTTTATAATTATCTCCAAGATGGTCAATTGAACAAAACTCAACAGGGGAATTTTATTTGAATTTGCTGGCAACTACTGTTGATCCTCCAAAATCTTCAAAGTGAATCCTAATGAATTCGATATGGATATTATCATTCCAACAAGATGGAGCAACACCAAATAACTCCAGACAAGTAAGAACTATTTGGATAATACTGTCCATGGTCGTTGGATTGGCCATCGAGGTACTACCGAATAGCCAGCCCGCTTGCCAGATTTGACACCTTTAGACTTTTTTATGTGGCTATTTGAAGCAGAAGATATACGTAACTGGACTTGCTTCGATATCGAATCTACGGCAAAAAATTATAAATATTTGTAGAAATATCGACGTTGCTATGTTCGAAAATGTTTGACGTGAAATATCGGATAGGCTGTTCTCATTTCAAGACGTTGAAGGCAACCATTTCGAGCATCTTCTAAACTCAGCTCATTTTCTCGAAGCATGAAGTCAAACGTCGATGTGTGCAGGCAATTATTCAATGTTCCGCCATTTTGTAGGGGATGAAGATATTAACTTCATATTCTAGGGTTGTAAAGTATTCGTCAGGAGCTTCATAATAATGTATCACAAGACCCACATTTCCATTTCATTTTTTTTTCACATGGCGCTAAGACGCCATCTTGAAATTTCCATGTGATTATTTCACCCCGAAATATAGTATCTATGCAACAATAAAAGGGTGGAGGGACATCAAGGAAATGCACTGTATGATCATTCTTCAGAGCATGCTGTGCGAAGCAAGACTTTACTATTCTGCTGCATCTTATTCGTGCAAAGTTTTCCATGAAACGGGTTTCAATAGCTCGTCGAGTATCGCTAATGTATTTATTGTTGCAATCTTAGCATGTGTTTTCTTTCTCTTTGACTTTTCTGTGTTTTCTGATTCATCTCCAGAGTGAGCGTAATTTAATAGGGATTTCAAATGCAACTTTCAAATTTACATTATCGAATCTGTTTAAGACATCCGTGTAATGAGGTTCATATGGGTGACTCAAGATTTTCACTACTCTCATCTACTCGAGAAGTCAAAAAATCACAAAGCGTTTTCATAAATTTACATTTTCTGATTACCTCACCAGAGGTAGTGGCTCTGGGATACAACCGTTTACTCCAGTTACATGCCTGATCACTCTCATTCCATTGTCGTTGTGAAAATAGTATGAATAGTGACAAAGGGCATATCCCTTTCAACCAGTTTTGTATTTGAATGAAGCAGGGTCAGTCTGTATTGCCTTCAGGCAGACAGATCTATTGCGATCACAAAAAAAATCGGCAACCTGTGAAAATACTTTTCTAGAGTGAAAATATTGACTCAAATTCTTCGTTCAATCTCTTGGAATATTTGGGCGCGGCAGATATCCTTAAGTCGAATTGGATACTTACAGGTTCATTTTCAGGTAAAAAGTTATCGTTTATCAATCGATTCACAGTCCCAAACGTGTTTTTCGTATCGTTCCATTGCTGAAAGGTAAATTCGTGATACTTGTTTCAAATGGAATAACATTTTCTCAGTATACTGCTCGATTGATTCATAATATTTTTGCTATCATAAATTCATTTCTTTTACTGAAAACTGTATGAAAAATATTTCAAACTCAGTATTATAATTGTACATGAAATGCTTGAAAATATAGTCGGTCGATGGGAATACTTCAGAAATTTTTTTTATGAGCATTTATGAAAATGAACGACTTATTTTCAGTATCATTATTTGCCTGAAAAAAAAACAGTCAAATAGATCCTTACCAACCAATATACTGAGAAAAATATTTGAAGTTTTGTCTCGTAAACATATAGATGGAATTCTCCAAACGTATTTTCATGATAAAAACGGTATTTCATTCGAAAACCGAACTATTTGCACTAGCGAATATTATTAGATATTTCTCACGTTCATATTTTCAGATCGAGAATGGTAGAAATGGAATATGTTTGGAATGAATTGGTACAATATGCTGGGATGACAACTGCTTGTTGCTGTTTTGTTCCTCAATGATTGCTTCGTAGTTTCTGAATTGAAAACCTACCACAACCAAAAAAAAATTATCAACGCAGCAACTTCCCGGGGTGGATCAGGGGCCCTATTCTTGAATCACTCACAGTTCTGCATATACGCTGTTGCTAATCTATAAGAGATCTGATTGGTCTCTGCCTAGCAACAACGTATGCGTTCAGCTAACGTGTGGTTTCTAGAATAGGGCCCCAGAAGTGTAGCTTCCACCACAGAAATTCACTTTAAAACGGTACCTATCTCAGATATACTGAAATTGATATGATATAGCCAAATGGTAAATCATCAGAATACGTTTGAAGCAGTGATCAATGAACGATAAGTAAATGATGAGTTTGGTGTAAAATTTGAAACTTTTTCTAGAGATCATATATCCTGACACCAAAATGATATTTTTGCACTCGACATGCGTTTCGCTGACAAGCTCAGTATCTTCAGGAAAGAAAAATTGATACTAAATCAAAAGACCAGGGTTAGTCGTTTATATACCTGAAGTTTTCCGGTCCGATATGGACTTTGTTTGTTACTGCTACTCATTCTAATTAATTTTTCGATAATGTACTAGTGCATGAAGTTTGATAAAGTGGATATGAAAGTTGCATATTGAACTTCTTAAAAATTACAACAACTTCTTGGTAACTCAAAAAATATATTAGGAAACTGAGAGAAGTCGGGACTTGACGAAATCGGTTGTCAAGATTGCAACAACAAATACATCGGCCAAAGCCGACGAGCTATCAAGACCCGTTTCAAGGAGCATTTTGCACAGATGAAATACGGAAGGATAGAGGAATAAGTCTCGCCGAACACGCTCTGGACAATGACCACAAAATTAGTGACAGCAATCTGAAACTGATCAAGCATGTGCATGACACAAGACTACACGATTCATGTGAGAGTCTAAAAATAGCAAAATGGTGACCGGGGCCTATCAGCCCACTTTCCAATCTATTGTTGATAAAGTAATCAGAATAATCAATAATAGCAGATGACGGACTAACGAACTTTGCAGGTAGTTACTGCACTTGTTCATTATCAAGAAATCAATTAGAATAGGTAGCAGTAACGAGCAAAGTCCATATCAGACCGGAAAACTTTAGGTGTATGAACAACTGAACCTGCTCTTTAGATTCAGTATCAATTTTCTTCTCCTGAAGATGCTAACCTTATCAGCGAAACGCGCGTCGAGTGCAAAAATATCAGTGTGGTGACAGGGTTTTGATCTCTAGGAAAAGTTTCAGCAGTGACTGATGTTCATGAATTGTTCACAGATTTCAAAAACTCGCAAATAATTTTCGAATCTGACAATCATGTAGCTACTTCATATATAACGGAGAAAAGTGTTCTGAAGAATCCTGGTTTATTGGCTGTTGCTCTCTTAGTTCGAATTATCATCTCATTTGTGTCAGAGGAAACCTGGAACAGACAGAAAAAACAGATCACAAATTCATACTAAGAATTAGAGAAAGTGTTGCTGAAATAAGTTCACATATCTTACTCATCAGCGATGTATGACAACTCTGAAAACATAAATCGTTTCTAATGGGCTCTTTAGAAAGACATCACTAATGTGATGGTCATTTTGAAACAGACCAATTTATTGAGCGATTTCTGAAGAATAGATAGCTTACAGAATAAAATGATGCCAATGACCCTGAAAGTACAGAACAGTGAAATAAATGAAAATTACCAGTATTACGATATCTCTTAATTGTTCTCATGAACTTTTCTCTCATTTGATGAGAAGTCACTTTTCACCTCCATAACATTTTTTAATGTTATCTCAAATCCGATTCTTGAAAAGTTTTTACTTATTGCGAGTGTGACTAATGAAACCCTCAACTTCATAATACTATTAGAATTGACAACGCCTATAATGAGCCTATAGAGGCCTCCAAGAAATATACACCAAGCACAGAGAGATATTACAATACCTCAATGAGTGATGATATGAGTAACCTGCTGTTGGTTGTATGCGGAGCCGATAGCGGAAAAAATTACTCAATGTAGTTGAATTCCAACTTCATTCAGAATGTATGTACGAGTCCAGTATGCAAGGATTCCGGGAAACAATGTTGTGAAAATCATAAAAAAATCTCTGATACATACAGCGTATTGCGGAAGTAATTCATATCACTCATGATTCCTAAAAGTATTCGGTAAAACCTAAGAAAGGTTGTTTTTCAAATACATGTCGTGTAATCAACGAAAATTATGGCTACCCACGCATATAGCACAAGACATCCAGTGGACGTCCATTGTGGGCAGATATAAGAGAGAGCCAAATTTCTATGGACTTGATATGAAGGTTCATTGGATTTACTATACTGGATGACTTTCGTACATTTCGCATTGTACGTCTCAAGAATAATTATTATCATTATACTGGACCAACAAGAGGCATCCAAAAGGGAATGTTTGTGAATGTACATTGATGTACAATAATCGACCAATGATCTGAACGTTACTTATTACTCGTATATTAACGTCCATTATACGAAAACTACTGGATCAGTTAGAAACTTCCATGTTCAAACGTTTTTAGATATAAACCGAATATATAATTTTGGACTTCATTTGTACTTTCACCATTGGACATACGATAGATCAATCAAAAATTCCCATGATTTTACGTTTTTGGGTGTACAATGAATGTGAGATTCTGGACCACACCTTTACGTTCATCATCATTGAACTTTAATGCGCAAACAAAACTGAATCAATTCTGAACATACATAAGTGTCCATTTCAGAATGTACACCGAATACTGGGCCACATCTTCACGTTCACGAATGGCAGAACATGGGATAGACAAAACTGAATCAATTGAAAACTTTCATGACATTACGATATCGGATGTATATCTGAATGTAAAATAATGGACCACATCTGAACGTACACAATTGTGAGTATATGGGACAAACAAAATGGGAACAATTGAAAACTTCTACGATAATACGTTTTCGTATGAACACCGAATGTACAATATCACACCCCATTTGTACGTTCGCCATTGTATTTACGGTGGACAAAAAAAAACTGGATAAATTTTTGACTTCCATAATTGTATGTTTTTAGATGTACAGCGACTGTAGAAAACTCAGACCATATCTATATTATGTTCAAAACTATAAGTACATGAGAAAGAAATAAAACTGAATCAACTGAAAACTGATATTACGTTATCGGATGTGAACTGAATGTAAAATACTGGACCACACCCAAACGTCCGCAAATTGAGTACATAAGGACAAACAAAATGGGAACAACTAAGAACTTCCATGATAGTACATTTTCGTATGTACACCGAATGTACGATACTAGACCACATTTGTACGTTCACCATGGTACTAACATTGAACTAACAAAACTGGATCAATTTTGAATTTACATGATTGTATGTTTTCGGATGTACAGCGACTGTAGAAAACTTAGACCATAACAATAAGTATTTGGGTAGAACAAAAGTGGATCAATGAAGACGTCGGTCTTAGTACATCGAATGTACAATACTGCATCACATCCGCAGGTTGACCAGAAAAAAATTGGATCAATTGGAAAACCCCTTTATTGTACCGTTTCCGAGTGTTGGTCTTGAGGAAACCAGTTGATTTCATTTCTGTGACTAACTATGATTGGAACAACAGTATTCGAACATTTCCCATGTGAGTCGACCAATGAATAAATACGTTATTATTTACTAAATGTACATGTTTATAACGAACCTGATTTCCATGAATTATCATAGCTTTCACTTTATACTTATTCGAACAAACACACACTTTATTATCGGCATATTCTTGCATGAGAATGTGTTATTACCTTATTATCACCTATTATGGCCTTTTTCGATTCCTGTAGTGACAAGGACAAACAAATTGTTATGAAACATATCAGCAAACTTTGGAGCAATATACGATGCTGCATATCCTGAAACGAAAAGCTGTATCAATTATTATTCGTTTTCGAGACGTATCGTAAACTATTCAAATCTTTTCCATTCAATCATTTTCCTGAATCCTGAACCTGATCAATGATAGATAGATATCGTCGTTGAAGAAGTGACACCTCGTAAGTGATGATTGGCTAACTTTACAGTAGGGACAAAAAACGTTTTAAAAATCGAAAATGATTACAATGGAGTTGTTTTCTCGTGTTAATGCTTTGTATTAATCATATTCAATAAACAATGTTTTGAAATGTTATTATTTTATACAAATTAATATTTTATTGCACTTACGAGTTTTCACTCCAGCAAAAGTTCAATATCTTAACACATACGATATTTCACTTTTAAGTAAATTGTTAAGTTGAGATAACTAAATTAAGAAAACAAAGAATTGCAAGATTTTAAAAAATATATTTTTCTACGAAACAAACAAATAATTTCTATAAAACATCCAGATTATTATATTTCATGAAATGTTCAGTCCACATTGATATTTTTTTTATGTTTTAAGCTCCTCTTGCCTTTGATATCATTTTTTAAGCTCCTCTTGCCTTTGATATTACTTTTTAATTTTTTTAAATGTAAAGATTCCTGTATAGGCTGAGCTCTTTTCTTCCCTTTAGTGGAGATTTGTTGTTTATTTTCCTTCCTTTTCCCCTTTTTGGTACACTAGCCTCCTTAGTTTCTTTAGTAAGCTTTTCTTCATGAGGGAGGTTGTCATAGTACGCTCCACAATCTGATGGAATCACATCCTTCAACTGTTGTAAGTGTTGCCATTTCGTGTTCTTTATTTTTATTGGAGCGTCTCTAAGTTGTGGAAAGTCACATACATTTACAACAACATAACTTACTTTTCTGCTTGGAAGGTCAACAAACTGTCCATCAAAGCTCAGCTTTACTTGAATTTCCCCATCTGGAGTGTACTTTATCACCTTAATTTCATTAACAGTTGGATCGTTCGTCTTCTTTCCTGGACGAATAGATGGATACTTCATCATAGATACCAGGCCGTAATCTTTCACAAAACTGTATGATATCTCTTTCACTTCATAAGGCCCAACTCCTCTCACCCTTGCTTCTTTTGTGTATCTACCATAGTCACTTGGAAGATGGATAGCCTTATTTCTAAGTTTATTTTCAATACAAGAGTGGACCGAATCGACCTCCATTTGGGTATGACCTACTTCTAGGTACTTTTGATAAACTGTCACGTTTTTTGAAACAGCAAAACTGAGGAGGGCACAGTCGCGTTTTTGTTTTGGTATCCACATCCATCACTCCAGATGATAATAGACTTATTGGTACCATCCCATTTTTCACATAAATAATCAATTATGCAGGATGCGAAGGTGTTAGCTGTTAAGTCTGCATCAACTTCTGTAAACCAGTAGCATGTCGCATGATGGGTGTTTACCTCATAGATGCTGAAATTATGAACACATAGTTTGGTCTTGAAGTACAAGGCGGACGCATTCAAACTAGGACACACTTTCACAGCTTGAACATCTTGTGTTAGTACAACACACTCTCCCTTTTTGGCAAGTTCTAGGTCAGTTGCTTTTTCCGACCTTGCAGCTTCTTTGAGTGTTTGGTGTTTTTTATATGTTAATTCATCAATATTATTGGTTTCATATGCTATACATGTGTCACATCTGTCTTTCTTAGGTTGCTGAAATCCAATGTTCTTTTCATGAACAATTTTTTCAAATGTAAAACGCGACAGTTTTGCTATGTTGGCATCTCTACATTGTTTCACGTACTCCCTATAAAGCCCACTTATTTTATCACCAAAAATAGGTTCAATGTATTGTTTGGTGGTAGATTTTCTACAATAGTGTGACGGTAATTTAGGAATTTCATCTATAAATCTACAAAGAAATGTTCTTGCTGATCCTTTGTCGAGCTCTTGTGTTGATTCATTTAACGATTTTTCTCTAATTCTCTCACTAGTTATCTTACGTGAGGGGCAAATACCATGGTGTTCAGTATTATTGACCCAATTCAAAACTGTCCACTCCTTTAAACCAAAGGTAGAGAGAAACATTTTTTTACATACAGTCAGTGCTTGCTGTGCTATGGACGTTTTTATGGTGTAGGTTAAGGTAGCTGATCTACGTGATTTCTGTGTGGATGGTATTGTGCAACGTTTGGTAGTATCTTTTTTTACAAGAGACACAATGTATATTTTTTTTTGGTCCCAATTCATCTCACTCCAGAATGACTTGAAGATCTTTTCTCTTTCTTCTTGTGAAATCTTTCCACATTCTCTCACATTTGACTTTTTACAGAAAATAGAGTTGCAAGGTGGTCCCATTTTCCTCTCCTCTTTACTATCACCTCCTCTTTTTTTCTTATTTCCTTCCGTCTTCCATCCAATATAGCTCTTTCCCTGTTCACGAAGTTTTTTATTCTTATTGTCAAACCAGTCGTCCGGTCCTGCGATTCGTTTTCTTTTTTTCACCATTTTACCTAGTTCTCCAGAATTTTCTTTATCTGCATCTTGCTTTTCTTGCACTGGAACTCCTTTCTCTATGCTTCCTTGTAGCTCAACTTCGGCTTCTTGTGATGTAACAACATTAAGTTCTGTGTTTTCTGATGTATTACTAATATTTAACTCGTCATCATTAACGTCATAATCAGGGTCATTCATCTTATCAAATTCTTCATCATCATTACCGTAGTCTTCATCATTGCCAAATACAACATTTGTTAAAGGTTGTAAAGTTACTGGCGGGGGGTTGAAGGTGATAGTAGATTCTCTATTTGATGCATTCTCTTGGTATTCTGGTTGAGTATAAAGGATCTCAATTGGTCTTGCATTGTGTATGAGTGGAAATAGTTGAGAATGAGACTCGATATCCATCTGACTGGAACTACTGAGATCCCAGTTCACTGAAGCTTCTGATATATCAAGTACTGGAATGTCTCCAATCCTGTGCTCGTCTTCATTGGGGATGTGTTCTTGGTAACCATCTGCAATTTCCCACTGACAATCATCTAGAAGTTGCTCTGTTAAGACATTATTTGTACTGCTTTGGTTTTCATCTATGGTGTCCTTCAGCATTGCCATTATCCTTTCAGCACGAGACATAATGCATTTCCGTGACCTAAATGAAAGAAAATAAAATATTTCAGGATATTATCAATCTTTAAAATTTTATTTATTATAGTTTCCAAAATCTCAACTCAATCCTGGAAGTTGTATCGAAAACGCAATGCAGAAAGTTGTGCAGGTGTCACTTCCCAGACTAAAAACGTACACAACATGATTTTTTCCACTTTTTCTTTCTACTAGATATTATAAAAATCAAAATGGGACAAAAGTCTCTGTGATTTGAATTAATAATAATTTTACAATAGAACAAACGACCTCGCAGTGTTTATTCTCATCATTATCCCGTTCAAAATTTCCCAGGGGCTCAACTCAATCCTATAGCTATTTTTCGAGATACAGTTCCTCAAAGTTATAATTTCGTACTTATACTAACATTCAAAGCTTATGGTATTAAGTACGTAATCTGTGGAACACACTGGTATCAAATTAACTATTGTCTTTGCTCGTTGTGCATCCGTTATGATTAGATCAAAAACCGTAATCCGAAATCCGAAAATTTTAAAACGTTTAAAATCTAGTGAGCTAGTAAATACAGGCACCGCCCTAAGAAACAACTACTAAAACTTCTGAAAACTCACGTAAAATAGCCACCGTATCAATAATAAACAATTAAAAACTTACATTGCTAGCATAAAAAATTTCTTGATTGGATAAAATTATCAGGTTATTCGTAGCACCACACTATACAACCTCACACCGTCATAGCCAACGAAGAACTACTGTAGATACGCGATAACACCAAAGACGATCTAGAAAAATATCCACTTAAATTACGTAGTATGTGATTCATACTGTAGATACCTGTAAACACAAGTAAAATAGCTCTGAGTGAACATACGCTTTTTCACTACCAAGTATTTACAGGAAATCACCATAAATTTTACTTCTACTAAGATACAAGTAATCACATTGATGTGGTTTTAGGTATCGATTTATTATTTCTCAGTTACGAGGTGTCACCTAAAAGATGAAGGATATTTTTCTGTAAATGATCATGTGCATAAGTCAGTTTTGGTCAAAAGTGTAGATACGAGGTCTCACTTCTTCAACGACGATATATTCATTTCAACAGAGTATTATATAATCAGTCACAAGAATGGCAGAATATTTTCGTCTGAGAAATACGTCAAAACGAAAATGGCAAGTATCAAAATGTGTACACATAAATAATAAATGAAACATTCAAAATGGATAGCTTCAAGTTTTAAACCCAATTACAAACATTTCAGAATGTGCATTGAAATGCGCATAATAATTTAGAGTTGAAACAATTTCTATAGAATTCATAGATTTCTACAGGCCAGAAAATATTCGTCAGTAGTGTAGGGCTCTGGGTTACATAAGAATTCTCTAACAGATTTCAGAAATCTGTTAGCAACGACAATATCCTATGTTTGTTGGAAGGTTATTGTAGAATTTCATTTCACTATAGATAGTGCTCTGTTCACATAGAGATTTTGTATGGATGGGATATGAAAAATCTTTTCACGTCTTGTCTCATAAAGGTGTGTTTTGCGATGTACGTCAACGTGGTCTGGATGATTGATAATAAATGTTTTGCTTCATTGATATACACCGCTGACACGTTGAGTAGTTTGTTGAATTTGAAGATTCCTTTGCAGGAATCTCTTGAATTTATATTGAAAATTATTCTGATAATTTTTTTTGACATAAGAAAACTCTGTTCAACCTATGACTTGAGCCCCAGATTCCTAGTCTCATGGCAGAGTAAAAATTCGCAGAATATACTGTGATTAGTGAATCTAGATCAACGTTTTCTTTAACTCTCATGGCGTATGTTACCGAGGATATTTTGAGGCAAAGGTTGTCTAATTGACTAGTCCAACTTAGAGTGTAATCGATGTGTATACCGAAGTATTGCAAACAATTTTTTGTGTGCCTATAGTTATGTTTTGTGGTGTTTCTATACTGTCATTTATTTTAAACGTGACACAGTTTGTTTTCACATAATTCAGAACCAACCTATCCTCTAGAAAATTATTTTTGGATTGTTCTATTATTTTGCTACTCTTTTTTATACGGGAAAGATCACGTTTGTCCTAGCGAATTGCTTTGTTCTAAAATTCAAAAACTCTCAATTATTTGATTATTACTGCCGTGTCTTCCACGAAAGAGGAAAGAAGATTGATACAGAACGGTAAAAGTTTGGATCTTATGTAAGATGAAAATGTTTTGAATGGAAAAATCTGAAAAATAATACATGGAACATCACATTTCCCCCTTATTAAATCCCATACAAAGTAAAATTGGTTCGAAATTCCTTCGCTTATCATGTTGAATATTATTTCTTTAAATTTTCATTCATTCATTGACGGAAGATCCCAATTCAAAGTCATCACCCAAAGACGATTGCGGATACCAACATTCGAAACGTCGTGAGTAAACTCAACTTTCTACTTGGTTTCAACATTCATTCATAATATTTCATTTATTTCTTCATTTACATTTTTTGACTAGTATTTCACATTCGATCCTTATTCTTTAATTATTGACCAAAGAATCCATTTCAAACCTTCGTTTGGGATTTGATTTTCTCACTCGATTTATATTTTAATCCTTCCGTTCTTAGCAACAGGTTTCAATAGAGTTGAAAATATAGACAATGGAAGTCCGAACCATTACCATTCAGCAAGGATTATCGTCAACCACTTTCAAGCAATTCCATCTCAAGAATCAGCAAAAATGATGATCAACAAAAACTCAAGGCTCACATTACAAATATTGAAATTCATAATGATACAAATCTGATCATAATTCAATTTATCAACATGATGACTTGATGAAAACGGGGATACAAAAACAAAGCGCAATGGTAGCAGCAGAAAGCTAAGCTGAAGAAGACATTGAATTGCAGCTTAAAAAGATTTTTCAAGGAAAATGAATCTGTGCATCACCAGCGAATCGCGAAGAGGAATATCCACATACAAAGAAAGAAACTGCCGATTTCTATGTTATGATTCCAATGTGTGTTCCACGATTCAACAGATTCAAAAACAAATCAAAAGATGTGGTTTTTACTTTTCTTGTGATTCAAATTTGAGCAATTTGGATCATTCGAACAAAATTTTCATGAATGGAACATTTAAATACTGCACATGATTATTTTCTGATTTCATTTACCATTCATAGATGGCAAAACGGGCATTATATCTCACTAGCGTTTTGTTTCTCAAAGGAAAAAATGCAACTATGACCTTCGAACAATGTCTGATTCTTTTACAATAAAATAAGATAAATGAAGAGTTTGGAAAAACTATAGACAAGCTGTAAAAATTGTTAGAAAAAATGCTGAAAGTATTCGCTGTTGCTTCCATCTCAGTCAAGCATGTTGGAGAGAGATCAATATTTGGGGTTGACCATCACAAGAGGAAAACTGGAGTTGTTCAGTGGATCGATTATTGCTTGAGAATTTTCTATTTTCAGTTATGATAGCTCCTATTCACAATTTTTTCTGTACAATAATCGTCGATGCATATTTCCTTTTGCATTTCTCATTCGATATCCAGAATTCCGGAATTACTATGCGATTACTTCGCATTCAAAGTGGTTCGAATTGAACCATCATACCGTATGTTCGAAAAATTATGGATCAGTCAGTAGATGATTATATGGAATGAGATTGTTAGTTTCCCTCAGCAGACGCCAAAATCTTCATGTTGCGGTAAATGCACGCAAATCTACGCTACATACATCCAAATAAATTCATATTTTGAAACCAAATTCAATTACTTACAATATAACTTCAGCAATACCTGGAATAAAAATGAACAATTGAACAACGAGCAAAATACGACACAACAATATATTTGTCAAACTAAACTAACATCACATCAATAATTTTTGATTTCTCACCTGTTAATGAATTATATATATATATATATAATTGAGAAGCAGAACTCGAATCAATTAGTCGAGTTCGGAGGTCGAAATTCAATCATCACCTAGAAGATGGCAAATGAGACTTTGCCGAAACGTTGTGACAATTATCCTACAGAGGATCAAAAACACAGAACACGAAATGAAACCCGAAAACACAAATCATCATACTTC
Organism: Zygogramma bicolorata; assembly: GCA_032362365.1. Classification (NCBI taxonomy): domain Eukaryota; kingdom Metazoa; phylum Arthropoda; class Insecta; order Coleoptera; family Chrysomelidae; genus Zygogramma; species Zygogramma bicolorata. The sequence goes on along the minus strand of JAVJAQ010000137.1, from coordinate 13,576,024 downwards.
GTCCGTGAAAATCTTCCTGCTAACATATATATATATATATATATATATATATATATATATATATATATATATATATATATATATATAAAACACAAATCATCATACTTCGTCCGTGAAAATCTTCCTGCTAACATATATATATATATATATATATATATATATATATATATATATATATATGTTAGCAGGAAGATTTTCAAAATACCGAGGATGATGAATTGTGTTTTCGGGTTTCATTTCGTGTTCTGTGTTTTTGATCCTCTGTAGGATAATTGTCACAACGTTTCGGCAAAGTCTCATTTGCCATCTTCTAGGTGATGATTGAATTTCGACCTCCGAACTCGACTAATTGATTCGAGTTCTGCTTCTCAATTATATATATATATATATATATATATATATATATATATATATATATATATAATATATATATATATATATATAATTCATTAACAGGTGAGAAATCAAAAATTATTGATGTGATGTTAGTTTAGTTTGACAAATATATTGTTGTGTCGTATTTTGCTCGTTGTTCAATTGTTCATTTTTATTCCAGGTATTGCTGAAGTTATATTGTAAGTAATTGAATATGGTTTCAAAATATGAATTTATTTGGATGTATGTAGCGTAGATTTGCGTGCATTTACCGCAACATGAAGATTTTGGCGTCTGCTGAGGGAAACTAACAATCTCATTCCATATAATCATCCACTGACTGATCCATAATTTTTCGAACATACGGTATGATGGTTCAATTCGAACCACTTTGAATGCGAAGTAATCGCATAGTAATTCCGGAATTCTGGATATCGAATGAGAAATGCAAAAGGAAATATGCATCGACGATTATTGTACAGAAAAAATTGTGAATAGGAGCCATCATAACTGAAAATAGAAAATTCTCAAGCAATAATCGATCCACTGAACAACTCCAGTTTTCCTCTTGTGATGGTCAACCCCAAATATTGATCTCTCTCCAACATGCTTGACTGAGATGGAAGCAACAGCGAATACTTTCAGCATTTTTCCTAACAATTTTTACAGCTTGTCTATAGTTTTTCCAAACTCTTCATTTATCTTATTTTATTGTAAAAGAATCAGACATTGTTCGAAGGTCATAGTTGCATTTTTTCCTTTGAGAAACAAAACGCTAGTGAGATATAATGCCCGTTTTGCCATCTATGAATGGTAAATGAAATCAGAAAATAATCATGTGCAGTATTTAAATGTTCCATTCATGAAAATTTTGTTCGAATGATCCAAATTGCTCAAATTTGAATCACAAGAAAAGTAAAAACCACATCTTTTGATTTGTTTTTGAATCTGTTGAATCGTGGAACACACATTGGAATCATAACATAGAAATCGGCAGTTTCTTTCTTTGTATGTGGATATTCCTCTTCGCGATTCGCTGGTGATGCACAGATTAATTTTCCTTGAAAAATCTTTTTAAGCTGCAATTCAATGTCTTCTTCAGCTTAGCTTTCTGCTGCTACCATTGCGCTTTGTTTTTGTATCCCCGTTTTCATCAAGTCATCATGTTGATAAATTGAATTATGATCAGATTTGTATCATTATGAATTTCAATATTTGTAATGTGAGCCTTGAGTTTTTGTTGATCATCATTTTTGCTGATTCTTGAGATGGAATTGCTTGAAAGTGGTTGACGATAATCCTTGCTGAATGGTAATGGTTCGGACTTCCATTGTCTATATTTTCAACTCTATTGAAACCTGTTGCTAAGAACGGAAGGATTAAAATATAAATCGAGTGAGAAAATCAAATCCCAAACGAAGGTTTGAAATGGATTCTTTGGTCAATAATTAAAGAATAAGGATCGAATGTGAAATACTAGTCAAAAAATGTAAATGAAGAAATAAATGAAATATTATGAATGAATGTTGAAACCAAGTAGAAAGTTGAGTTTACTCACGACGTTTCGAATGTTGGTATCCGCAATCGTCTTTGGGTGATGACTTTGAATTGGGATCTTCCGTCAATGAATGAATGAAAATTTAAAGAAATAATATTCAACATGATAAGCGAAGGAATTTCGAACCAATTTTACTTTGTATGGGATTTAATAAGGGGGAAATGTGATGTTCCATGTATTATTTTTCAGATTTTTCCATTCAAAACATTTTCATCTTACATAAGATCCAAACTTTTACCGTTCTGTATCAATCTTCTTTCCTCTTTCGTGGAAGACACGGCAGTAATAATCAAATAATTGAGAGTTTTTGAATTTTAGAACAAAGCAATTCGCTAGGACAAACGTGATCTTTCCCGTATAAAAAAGAGTAGCAAAATAATAGAACAATCCAAAAATAATTTTCTAGAGGATAGGTTGGTTCTGAATTATGTGAAAACAAACTGTGTCACGTTCAAAATAAATGACAGTATAGAAACACCACAAAACATAACTATAGGCACACAAAAAATTGTTTGCAATACTTCGGTATACACATCGATTACACTCTAAGTTGGACTAGTCAATTAGACAACCTTTGCCTCAAAATATCCTCGGTATTTTGAAAATCTTCCTGCTAACATATATATATATATATATATATATATATATATATATATATATATATATATATATATATATAAAGGTTAGACGACTGTCTGAGAGAAGAATCCCGTTAAATTCCGGATATGCAGTCAACAAGAAGATGGAAATCAAGAAAACTCTTCATTCTGTTCAAGCTTTCGAGATTTTATTGGCTCAATTTTAGGATGTTCCATAGATGGTAAAATATCTCTTTCGAGATAGTAGGCGTCGTATTGTTGAGTGCATCTACAAAAAATTCGGGGCTGGTGAGGAAATGAAGGTTCTTTGGTCTCATCGAATTTTAAATTGGGCAATCAAACAAAATGTGAAAAATTGTTTCGGGACAGGAATTATTACATATCGTACAGATTTCATTTGGATTTATTTTGTATGAGTAGCCTTTAAAGTTAAATTTGATGCTGTATTTATTGTTCAAACGAAGCTGGGCCAATATTCGTGTTATATGAAGAGGTAAGTTGAGGTTTAGGTATTTTTGGCTACCAGGTGTTATGGTTGAATGCGTATAGAAAGTCAAATAAGTAGAACGTGTATGCAAAGAAAGATCTTCTTGAATCAGTTTGTTCCGGAATATCTGTAGAAGTGATTTTCTCTTTCGTTTAAGGAGGGCTCCGTCGACTGGTCCCCAGTCTTCATTGTATCCAGCATAGATATGATATTCTCTGAACTGGCTCATCCAGTTATATCATGGATCGTTATTCTGCAAAGTTATGAGCAGGGGTATAGTTATTTTTGGTAGACGACTTTCATTCATATCGAATATTTTAATGATCCAGTTAAGAGTATTCCTAAATATGCAGTGCCATATTTTTACTCTACCAGTTTCCAACCTCACAGCGAAATCTGCTGTGTTTTTAGGTAGCAAGAGATTTTTTTAAAAAAAAGTGATTTGAATTCGTTCAAGTATGTCCACGTAACGCAACCCCCACACTGGAAGGCAGTTCGTTACTATGCTGGTAATAAGGGAATCGAATAAATACATTTGTGAAGACCATGAAATCATTTTGGGCCTAGACATTATTGGAATGATCAATCCGCTGGCTTGCTTGGCTTTGTTCGATGTACTGGTTGCCATTTCTCGGTACATTAAGGAGGATGAAGAGGTTACTCCAAGATACGTGAAATGATTAAAGATTAAAGTTATATATATATATAATGTTTTATTACCATAACTTCAATGTGATGTAATACGTTGTCTTTCAACTTTCCAATGGTGAAATTTTTCTATTTAAAACAATCTTTTTGATTCATTGTAGAGTCCTGATGGAGAGCCAATAATGACTCGAAAGCTCGAATAGGCAGTTTTATGTAAATCATAAAAATCATTGACTGATAGGACGCTGTTGTCAACCAGAGCACTTTTCGCGGTACAATAGAAGTTTGTCCTTCTACAATCGAAAAGATATCAATATTATCCCCTCTTATCTTGTAAATATGATAGGTTATGATCACATTTACATATGAAACTTCTTCTGCACAAAAAATGATATTGAAACATAACTGTGCCATCTGGGTAGTAAAAGTATCTCCCTATATACTGATATCGTTCACACAGAAATCTCCGAAAAGCCAGAGGACATATTTTGGTGCCATAACACACGAGTTGGCCTGCTGATGAACCGATAACTCGGTTTTCGTGTTGTGCATGCATCATCGATCAGTACATTGACTTTGCAAATCGGTTATATCGAAAGTGAAAGCTCCAAAAAACAGGACGAAGCGTTTGACACGGATTTCGGTCTGTTATGTAATTACACAGTGTATCGTCTGAACTCATGAAATGGCGAAGGGTCACAGATGTTTTTTTTTTTGAAAGAGCGATTTGAAGAGATGCCCGCAGTGATACAATCCAGTGAGAAAATTCATAAAAAATTAACCAATAGATATCTTTTTGGGGATCTGTTTTGGCTTCCTCATCTGCATACACAAAAATCACTTGGATGAAAAACAATAAATGGAAATCAACACTTCATGGACACTCAATGTGTGTCACTATTTATGACAAGTTGAGGATAACCATTCAACCGGATCGAAACTTTTGAATATTTCGTATCCATCAATTATTGCAAAAATGAAAATCTTAACATTGCTATTTTTGAAACTTCACGTCTTCAAACGAAAAGTATAAATTTTTCAAAGTAGAAATATAATTATAACTTCGAATATAATTTTTTAAAGTCGAATGGGACAAGATATCAAGGTCGGGCAAAGTTAACGTTAGATGGTGACACCTCCTTTGAATAAAGGTCTATCAATCTATCTTACTTCCGGAAATCGAACTGGCCATTCCTGAGACGAGAGCAGTCAAAATCACCAAATATGATGATGGTTTATCTTGGCTCGAGTCTCAACTCCAGAAAAGAAAAGTTGAATCCGTTTCAATTTACATCTTATATGGGCATAATCATCACGGAGGTTGTTTGGAGTGTATTTGAAAAAAATTAGTTGAATTTCATTGAAAACGAAAGAGAGCGACTACTTCGATTGAAAAACAAATTAGAGTCGGATAGAGCACTGACTGACTTTCCATTCAAGAATAAAATGTTACACTTTCTTCAGCGCCAGGTATTGTCAAACATTTTTTTCACTAGAGATTTCTGAGATGAGTTTTTTGAACATTACAGGGCTTTCCCTTCGTGTGGATCTGCATATAAAATAAGTATAGTATTAACTAGGTATCCTGTCCGGTTCAAAAGTCGATAGAGAATTTTTTTTTTTTCAGCTGTACTGTATCATTATTGAATGTAGGCATGGCACCACTGAGCTGCAATTTTATATTCGGGACGTGAAATGCGTTCAGAAAAATGGAGGTCACTCATACATACCTCATCATTACATATTTTATAATTTTTTAAGAAATACTCTCTCAATTCTGATTGAGATACTGATACCGTAATTTCAAAATGCTAACGTCAACAAATTGGCCTCAAAATCAATATCCAATAAGAAAATGAAGCTGAAGCTGGCGGTCGAAGCTAGCAGCCGGGACTGCAAACTAAAAACCACTGTACTGTCACACAGTACTGTGAGAACAGGAACATTGCATCCGTTACCTCATAGACTTTGATAATGCCTACCACAGCTGTAGGCAAATAGTCAGGAGTAAAAACCATGGCAAACAAACCTGAAAAATATCCCAGAATCATCCCTGATGTATAAATAATTCATCGATAAAATACCAGCCCATTTCCAAAAACAACACTGGTACAGAAAAATATGAAAAGCGAACACCGAAATCATTAAATTGGGAGGGTAGTGCGCTCTTCTGTTGAGGTGAAATCCGAGATGATTTCCGTGGAATAATCACTGACGTATTTGCAATTCATCGATGATATACCTAGGAGCACATTTCCAAGAATATCTACAGGGGTAGAGAAAATTATGAAAATTGAACACCGAATTTTTCGATCTTAATAATTTTCTTTACCCTTCTTTAGGCTCTTGGCTTGTGTCTGCTATATTATCGATGAATTGGTGATACATCGGAAATAATTCTACAAAAGTTTGCTCGGATTCCACCTTTGCATGAGGGCGCACCACGCTTTCATTTTGAAAAATGTTCACAATTATTCTGCCCCTGTATATGTTCTTGGAAATGGGATGCATCATCATCGTTGAATTACCAATACATCAGGGATCAATCTACAAGAATATCTTCGGAATCCACCGTGGCATAGGAGTGCACTACATTAAAATTTTGAGAATTTTGATGAACGATTTTCGTGATTTTCTCTACCCCTGTAGATGTTTTTGGAAATGGGCTGCTATATCATCTGTGAATTGCTTATACATCAGGAATGATTCTCCAAAAATTTCACGAATTTCTCCATTGCGTAAGAGCGCACCACCCTGTCAACTTGGGAAATTCGGTGTTCGATTTTCAAAATCTTCTCTACTCCTATAAGTGTTCTTGTCAATGAGCTGCCAGATCATCGGTGGAATTCTCATACATCAGCGATGATTCCACAATAATTTCAGAGGTTTCCACCATTGCATGAGGACGCACTACCCAATTGATCAAGGGTTTCGGTGTTCTATTGTCATAATTCTCTCTATCCCTATAAGAGTCATTGGAAATGGGCTGCTATTTTATCGACGAATTGCTTAAACATCGGGGACAATCCTTAAAAATATTCATCGGATTCCTCCGTTGCATTGGGGCGCACCATTCGTGATGGATGTTCTGTTGCTATCATCCAGAGAAAATACAATAAAGATTTTGTATTAATTTTTTAGCGGGAGGCTAGTCCTGATCTGTGCCGACGCTTACTCTGGCCGCCAGCTTCAGCCTCATTATAGGAAAAGGTTCGGACCTGGCAATGCACTAGCAGCTCTGGAAACACTGCGCTATAATATACTGACTGTATACTCGAGGTAAGCTGTTCTCTGTTCTCTCACAAGAGGCGACTTTGTAGTTTTCGCTGCATTCATGGAATAGGAGAAACTCAGATAATTTTATGGGGATGATGAGTTTTGATAAATTCTTTTTTGACCTCCCTCTTCTCCAAATAAATAAATAGAAATTACAAGGGGATAAAACAATCAATAATTACTAATACATATATTATATACATTATATATATATATATATATATATATATATATATATATATATATATATAGATATATTATATACATTAAGATGGCGGCTAGTACAGACGTACTGCTGAATGAACTTAACAAAATTCTCAAAAAAGATATTATAGACGCGCTTGTGAACCACAAGTTCAGTGATGCCATAATCAGCAACACAGCACTGAGTGAATTCTTCTCAAAAATAAACATCCAGTTAAACAGTAGTGACGAATCTAATGAAAGTTTGAGTGGAACATTCATCGACGCCAGTGACAGCTATGAATGTAACCGGCCACCATGCTTGAAGGCAAGGACGTTATCTGAATCATTGAAAACTCAGGTACAGATCTCAAATAATACAATCTCACACATAGAAAAGCGAATTATCGACCAAGAAACTATCATCTGTCTGTTGAAAGAAAACTCACAGAAAAATCCACCTACAATAACACCCGCTACTTCCGCGCCATCTACATACGCACAGATCGTAAACAACATACCAAGCTCCAAAAAATCTGCTATAACAAACCCTAAACGAAACTCTGACACCCAGCCAAGTAATGGACCCCAAGGAAATCCTCCATCCCAGCAACAAATGAAGCTCATAACTACACCTGAAGCGATTAACATTGTTTCGCCATCTCAAGTTAACAATGCAATTCACACCGCCATGACACATTCCACGATGCAAAAGCTAATATATCCTCCCGACAACCGGAGCACTCACTCGAATCAACATCATAGGGTACGAGGAAAAAAACCAATAGTGGGAACTAATACAATCAATAGTACAGTAAAAAGTGTTCCAAAATTAGGATATCTTCACGTTTATAGACTTGAACCTACCGTTACTCCTCAGTCATTAACTGGCTTCCTGAAAGTAACAGCACCTGATATCAGTTTTCACTGTGAAGCATTGAACAGAACAGACAAAGGATCTTCGTTCAAAGTATCTTTTCCAATTCAAGATGTCCATAAGGTCTACATCCCATCTATATGGCCACAAGGTGCATGTGTGAATAGATTTCGCTTTGCAAGAACCTCGAGCCAAGCTGAAGCAAATTTCAACCCCTCAGCCTCAAGCAACCCACCCAACTAGAAGAAGCAAAACCAAGAAAATCGACTCCAAACTACAAAATTCAATCTGACTCGAATGACTTTACCGTTTGTCACATTAACATAAGGAGTCTTAGGAGAAAGATCGATGACCTCTCAACACTTCTCGAAAGTTTGAAGTTCCCTCAAGTGGTCTGCATCACAGAGACCTGGTGCAAAGATGCAGAAATTCGTTTGATCAATATTAACAGTAATGTACTAGCTGACTATTTTTGTCGTTCCAATCAAAAGGGTGGTGGGTCGGCGATCTTTATCAGAAGTGATAAAAAATTCACAGGTATAATACATAATTGCACAAAAATCAATAAACACTTTGAATTTTCATGCTGCCACATTAATATCTCCAACAAAAATATTCTTGTAGGCTCTTTTTATAGATCTCCTTCAGGAATTTTGGATCTTTTTTTCGACTATTCAGACTATTTTTGTCGCAAAACCCTGAGAAATGAAACAGTTGCATTTATTTGTGGTGACTTCAACGTTGATTTTGCTAACATCTCTTCTAACAGTGCGAAGCTAATCGAAAATCTCTTATCTTCATATGGGCTACAGAAAACCATATCTGAATATACGCGCATCCATAAAAATAGTAAAACAACAATTGACAACATATTCTGTAATATTGGATTAGATTCAATTAAAAACGAAGTCATCTGTACAGACCTCTCGCACCATTTTATGCAATCAGTAACCATGAAAATTTGGAAGGAAAAAATTGAACCCGTTTATAAACAGCTATTTTTCAAATCCTCAAATATCCAAAAATTTCAATCACATTTGAGCCAAATTGACTGGTCTAACATAAATTTGCAAAAGGAATCACTGAATGATAGGTTTAACTTTTTTCATGAAATGTTACCTAGAGTTTTTTCTGAGGCATTCCCTTTGGAAAATTTTTCACCAAAAAATAATATAAACAGAAGGCCTTGGATGAGTCAAGAATTAATCACAAATAGTAACAATCTACGGGATCTTTACAAATTATGTAAATCAACAGACAATAAAGATCTCTGGTTTCTGTACAAACACAATAAAAAACAATATTCTAAGCAAATTGACCTGGCAAAAAAAAATCATAACAACAACCTGCTACTTCGCTCGAGCAATAGGCAACGTACAGCTTTTCAAATATTGAGAAATGATTTCGAAGGGTCCAATGCAAGAAGACTTCCAGACTCCTTTCTGTGTCCGTCAAGTAACACAAAAATTACAAATTTGGAATTAGCTGCACAAACCTTCAACAACTTTTTCATTGATTCGATCAGTGAATTAATCAAAAATCAAAATTTCACTGTAAACTCAGTACATCCCCTACAGAAATCTTCAAACAATAGTATGTTTCTCAAACCTTATAACTGCTCAGAAATATTGACCATCATCAATGAGGTAACAACAAAGAACTCGGCAGGGTTTGACGGCATTCCATGCTCCATCTTAAAATATATCACTCAAGATATAGTCGAACCAATCACATATCTAGTAAACTTGTCTTTCTCAGAAGGTACCTTTCCCAAGTTCTTAAAGAGGCCATCATTCTATCATTGCATAAAAAAGACGATGTCCATAACTTGAACAATTACAGACCTATTGCCCTTTTATCCGCCTTCTCAAAGATATTCGAAAAGGCATTCTATAAACAATTATTAAGCTTCTTGAATTCTATCAACTTCTTTGATGATAAACAATTTGGTTTTCGACAAGGAAGATCAACAACACAGGCACTATTGTCTCTTTACAAAAAAATCCTTTCAAACTTAGACAACAAAGAAACCACGGCCTGCATATTCTTTGATTTGCGTCGTGCTTTTGATGTGATCGATATAGATCTACTATTGAAGAAATTTGAATGCATCGGTATCAGGGGTAATCCACTGCGTTGGCTCAGTTCTTTCTTACTCCACAGACCTCAAAAAACAGAGTTACGTATCAATTCAAAAGTTTACAAATCGCAAGAAAAACTTGCTCTGAACGGGGTCCCGCAAGGCAGTCTGTTGGCTCCACTATTATTCATAACTTTCATCAATGATATTTTTCCTCTTTTTGCCAGAGAATACATAGCATTATTTGCCGATGACGCGATATCATCCACTTCCAGTCAATCCTCCAAAGAGCTCAGTTTGAGATCAAATCAGATAGTCAACTCCATGAAACATTATTGCAACACCAATAAAATAATACTAAATGATAAAAAAACAGAACTTGTGGTATTCTCATTGAGGGACTTGAATAGCAGCCTTCTGGTACGTGTTCATGGAAACACAATTGCACAAAAAAACGTCGCAAAGTACTTAGGAGTTTACATAGACTCGCAACTCAACTGGTCGAATCAAATAGATCATGTTCTTCGCAAACTGTCGGTCTGCTGCTTTGTCGTATGGAGGCTCCGCACACATGTTTCATTTGAGCTACTAAAACTGTATTATTACGCTTACGTTCACTCATGCCTCAACTATGCAAATCTGTGCTGGGGAAACAGCACTAGATCAAACGAAGTTTTCAAGTTACAAAAACGAATATTAAGAACAATGTCATTTAAACCGAAACATCATTCTTGTCGTCATCTATTTATGAAGGCTAATATTTTGACACTGCCAAGTTTATATATCTATAACAGTATTATGCATCCCAAAGAGAATCTCTCAGAGTTCTCTATCTCACGATACGATTCGATACCTTATCATTTCCGAAAAAAGTTATTGGATATCCCAAGTAACAGATTAACGCTGGTTTCACACAGCCCTGTAGTACTACCGGCCAAACTATTCAACAAGCTACCCACCGATTTGAAAAAAAATAATAGTTACAACAAATTCAAATTCATGTTAAAAAGTCGCCCTACCCACCATGCTTTTTATTTTATTAAAGAATTTTTAGATTGCAAAAATTTTTAAAAAAACGATTTTCCTGTGTATGATTACTTCTCTGTTATTGTTTTTTTATCGACATTTTTTACTGCTCTTGTATATTGATTGTAGCATCATTTTGACATTATCCTTCACTTGTATTATGCAGGTCTCATGGAAATAAATGTATTGTATTGTATTGTATTGTACTAACACATTTAATGATATTCATGACCCTATCAACAGAGAGTATTTGTACTTTTTTTATTTCACTTCTTTCATAGAAGTCGTAATTTATTTTTTCTATTCGGAAAAAAAGAAAGCTGAAAAATAATGTATCGAACAGGATTTCTACCAGAACATCATTCATTATGTCCAACCCCCTTCATAATATCCACTAAGAGCAGTTAGTTCGGATTAATCGTAAATTCAGGTTCGTTTCACAATGATCTTGATTATTCGGAGTTACCAGCATTCAATTGGAATTTACATAAACTCCTTGTAACTTTCAGTTCAGCTTATTACGACGATACAAACGCTGACCCACCTTACGTAATTCATGCCATAACATTATTCAATTTCTTGTTCAAAAAACCGGCTCATTCGTATGAAATAACCAATTGTTTATGTATTCCACGGCTCAATGATTCATAATACCTAAGGCCTACATTCTCTGGCATTCTCTGAATATCCGTATCATTTATGGGTTGCCCATCCATTAATTATAATCACCCGGTGTCGGACATATTTATCATCAATATACCATGTCTCAGCGAGTCTATTAGACAACTTATAACTTCAAGAATAGTGGGTGTATCGAAATAAGATTTGGTATAGGTAAATAGTGTGAGGTGGTTAGAGGTTACGCATATTTTCCATTTCTCGGCGCTCCCTGTATATTCACTCTATATTTTTGTATTTCTGGGACAATTTCGGATGGAATGTGACATTTTCCAAAACTTTTTTTCCCAATTCCATTATCCTAGAGCCAATTTCAATATTGCATCTATTTGGCCATGATCGGACGTAAACTCATCTATGTACTTCGGATCATATCAGAAAATCACAATCGCGGAGTTTGATAAGACAAGATGACAAAATTACATTTTCTGAATATTATTTTTCAAATGACGTCCAATTTTTTGAGAATCATTCAAAAAAATTGGATTTTTCAATGAATCCAACGATATTAATTTTTCACGTTTGTAAATTGAAACATGAATTAAAAATTATCGGAGAGAACTCCCAAAGAAGGCTCTGATACGACTGTCTTTGAATATAGTTTTCATGTATGGAGTTCGACACCAGAACATTCATTGAAATTCTCGATTATTTTCAGAATGGTGATTCTTCGCTCACAGACTCACTCACTCCATTGGAGTATCGCAGAAGGGTCGGAAACTTGTCTCTCTTTTATAGATATTCTTACGGTTTTCTGAATTGTTATCAATCGTTCCACCCTTGGCAATATCTACACGGATGACTCGACAATTTCGTTTGCACCGAGATAGTTTACGTTCTGTAGGAATAGTTACTCCTGACATCTGAATATTACATAAAGATAGATCGCCTTTTTTGAGAAGAGACGTGCCAGGGGTTTTCCAGCATTAAATTCAATCGAGTTGATGATACCCCTTTCTATGATTTCGTCAAGTCATCTTCAATACTATTGACGCTGATGTCCCTCTTTATTTTTGTTTCCTGCGCTGACATGGTGACTCTATATTTTTATGAACTGTCAGTTCTGTCGAAGTTATGACGCCTACACTCTATCATTGTTCTAGCGAGCTATTATCGGCCTTTCGAAATGATAACACATGTATAGTAGCTTTCACAATGAATGGTATTGACTGTGGGATTATAATGAAACCAATTAAACCTTCAAGTTGTAAAATCCGAGATGCACATCATAATTGTAAAAGGACCGGATTCAGGTAATTTTGTTTCTCAGAGAGGGATTGAAGAGGATTACAGCTTACACTTCTTGTTCATTTTAGTCTTTGTATTTCGTTGGAAGTGTTCACTTGTGTCACGGCGTGCAATGATTTTATAACATTCATTTGTTATTACAGACATTAATAGCAAAGATTTTATACCCCAACGTACAGAATAGGCAGTTTGTGGCGTCCGTGGATGAAAAGTAATAGTGCTTCTTCCAGTGGTTCGTTAAGGAAGAATCACTTATCTTGTGACTCGAAAATCATTATAAAAAATGTGTATAGTTCCTTACTTCAACAAAGATATAACGCGGGTGCTGCAGCAAAAGTAACCAGTAATTTGACGAAGGTGCCTCTTACTTCAGTTAGACGAATTGTTGAGAATTCCATGGAATCAAGAAAAAAGCGTAAAGATTCCTGTGTCACAAAGAGTCTAGACGACTGGGAAAAAGATTTGAAAAGGCAAACAATCTACACTATGTACGATGAGCAGCGTGTCCCTACAATCAGAAGTCTGAAACAGCGGCTCACTCTACTCTTTGGCGAGCTCTGTCTACAATGGGCTTTAAATATCGCAAAATTGACAAGAGACAAGTAATAGTGGAATCCAGACGTTCAATAAACTGGCGTTCTGAATATATAACGTCAATAAGAAAATACCGGTCTGGAAATCGGTCAATACTCTACCTCGACGAGACGTGGTTTGACACGCATGACACCCCTTCCAAAGGATGGTCTGATTTCTCTGATAAGTGTTAAACAAAAGCACCATCAAATAAAGGGAAGAGAATCACAATATTACATGCAGGATCAGAAAATGGTTGGATCCCAAACGCTATGTGGCTTTCTGCGAAAAATATTAATGACTTTTGTGTTGATTATCACGAAGATACGACAGCAGAGTTTTTTGAAGATTGGTTTAGAAATTGTCTGCTACCCAACATTCTGCCAAACAGCGTTATAGTAATGGACAACGCAAGCTATCATAGTCGACAATTGCAAAAAATTCCTGGCTCAAAGAATACGAAATTGAAGATTCAAAACTTCATGGCTGCAAATGACATAAATTAGAGGAAAATTATACAAAAAAAGAACTTTTACAAGTGCTGCAGTCATTTTCTTTAAAAAAAACGTATGTTTGTGATACAATTGCAGAAGAATTGGGACATACAGTGTTACGAATACCTCCCTACTACTGCGTGTTCAATCCCATAGAGCTTATGTGGCACCAACTTAAATCGAGCGTGCGCGGAAAAATACTTCTCCGACTTTAAGTGGTAGTGTGGTAGAATTGATTAGGAACTGTATGAATGACATTCCTACCGAGAGTTGGAAAAGCTCTGTTAGTCATGTTATAAATGTTGAAAACTCGTACCTTTCTGTAAAATCAATTACGCCAATTATAAATAATTAAGATGAGGATAGCGATAGCGACACTGAACTAAATATAGAATAGAATTGTAACATTTAAATAAATTACTTGTATACCTATCTCCTACATTATGCAAAATTCGTTCGACCTGTAGCACATTTGCATCTTTTACCAGATGATTTTCTACACAATGGAATTAAATCGGGTAGTTTAGTGCAGTTAATAAGCCAATACCATTTACTGTGGAAAATACTACAGGAATCGGTACTTGGTAGCCATAATTTATCAAGATGTGAAAAGCGAACAAATGTTTCATTAGCGAATGGGCAAGAGTAATAGACTTTAGTGTTTCGCAGTTTTCAAATGTCATCCAACGACGGGAAAAGAAAAGTAAACAAACGCAACCAACAAAAAACAAATGTATGTAGTTTCTCACCTCCAATTTCGATATGTTCACGAACACACCAGCCACTGTCGGTGACACACACAAACTACTGTCTGTTCACCATTTTGATTGTTAGTATCGTTTGCACCATCGATATCATTAAAATGTGGTTCAGCTTTGGACACAATATGCCGAATAGGTACTTGACTGGAATCATGAATAGTTTGTTAACAGTTGAGCAAGTTGCACCGGTTACGGAAGAAATTCACTCTCCAACGACCGCCACTATCTCTTTTCTTCGCACGGTAGAAAGATCCGTGAAGCACGGTGCTCTTTTTCCACTGCACGGTGAAGAAAATCGTGATCACGGGTTGTTGTGCGTGTACAGGGTGTAGTCAAGAAGAATGCTGCATTGTTGTGTGGAGAAAAAGTATCTATGCCAAAGGAATATCAATTATAATCAATTGTGTACATGAATCGTTTTCATTGGGAAGAAATGATATTATTTTCAAGAACTAATTGTCTTTTTATCCTCCAAATCAATATGAAATGGATACAAAACATGATGGGACTCAGAATTTTTGTAAATATGCGAGGGTACTTCAAAATAGGAAAGGATCTCAATGCTTTAGACTATAGACTGATCTACCGGATAGTTTTCAATGAAAAATGTATGAAAGATCTCTCGAACCTACGGAACTTGATAAACTTGAGGTATAATGAACAGTAATTCACACATAATTCCACAAGGTCCATCATTGGAAAGTTACTTATTCACTGTCATCCTCATCTACTTCGACATCCTACACTGACCGTTCTCAATTCAAACATACTTATTCTATTAATATTGGGGATGGATATAATCGTACAATGATCTGTCATAAGCACCTGGTCAACTTCAGTCCCGGTTCAATATGATAATGTGCTTGCACATGTTTCATTAAACAATATGTAAATATCAGGTCGTGTGAATTGATTTTCCTGACTAATAGAGCACAAAGACAATATATATCTTATGATATATATATCTTATGATATATATAGATATATATATATATATATATATATGTATATATATATGTGTTCGGATAGGTTTCCGCGGTCAGTTGTGTGTTGTTGTTGAGTTCGGGTTGAACCGCGTCTGGAGTTTTGTTCTCGACGTTTCGGCTCCGATTTTGGAGCCATTTTCAAGAGGTAAATGTGACTTCACGCTGAGGTCTCAATCTGCCTACTCCTCAGGTGTTGTCACAGGGGGCAAGGGTTTGTGACTTGACGCCGGGGCCTCAATCTGCCTACTCCCCATGTCTCGTCACGAGTTCTTTCTAAGGTCTCAATCTGCCTACTCCTTAGATCGAACTATATATATATATATATATTTGACTGTTATGAAGAAACTAGCTTCTTTCAAACTCACGATATAAGTCCTGAAGAAGGAAATGAACATTTCCGACAGCTTGACGCAATACCAAAGAGTTTTTTTCACTCCCTGGGGGCCGTTCATAAAATACGTCACACTAAAATCAGCTTTTTTTGACCCCCTTCCCCCCTTTGTCACGATGTGTCACACTTTTTGTGACCCCCCCTAGAAATATTTCGTCACAAAAACTAAGACCCCCCCCTGCTTAGTATGATAAATTCTAAATGATAGTACATAAATTCTGAAAATTAATTTATTTATTTATAGATGGCCACAAATAATATACATATTTTACATAATCAGAAGATTCGATGTTCAATAACACAATGAAACAGTAAAAAATCGTTTTATTTTGTTTAATTTGTATGGTGAAATACAGTGTACCGTAATAAGATTAATTCGCATTCTCAATAATTGAAAATTCATTCGCGAAGATGGAGTCACTATAGATTTGATTAAAAAATCTGACGAGTTTAGGAATTCGTTAGAAGATGTCGCACATATAGATTTTTACCAAAATCTACTGAAGATTTCTTTCATACCAAAATTTTTCAATTTTGTCAGAAATCTACTAAAAAAGTAGATTTCTACCAAAAGTGGTCACGCTGGCTAGCGCTCATGTAATAAACGGCGAACGTCACGTTGTCGTATACCCGCCGTTCCCCCTTGTCACATCTTGTCACACTCAGCCAGACCCCCACCCCCTTGTATGCGAATGTATTTCATGAACGGCCCCCTGGCATCCTCAAGATTGACTGCAACCTCACCAACAGAAATCACCTAGTGGTTTCGAAGTTCTTTCTATATATATATAAATAAATCAATAAATTTTTAGTTACACTAACTAACAGAATGTATCAAAATTATACAGGTCCGTATTGAAAGAAAATATTGATGGTGGACTTCAATGAACGAAACTTATCGAAAATTGGCTTGAACGGTTTTATGAAAAACATGAAATGTAACAGAAGTTGTCATTTGTTGATATTTTCTGAAGGATCCATATCAGAAATCTTTAATTTTTTTTGCAAAACGGTTGCAGATTTCTCCTATCTGAGCATATCATTCTGTTGCATCCTCAGAAAGATAGCTTTCGTTTCATTCAATCGACCTTGTAGAACATAGCATTTCCGAAATAATGCCAGTGATCTCTCGATATCCTCAAACCCCTTATTGATTTGGCGTGCACAATTTTATAGGTATTCAGTTGAACCAGCCAGGTTTCAGATACATCAGGGGTGATTCTACTTTTTTGACCTAACGGCTGGGAAGCAATTGAAAAAAATTTTGCTTTTCAGAACATCACGATTGTGTCTGGGATATTTAAGGAAATGATGAGTTTTTTATTTCACTGAAATATAAAATTATATGAAGTAGGTTGCGTGATTGAAAGATATATAATAAAAGTTTTTTTTTGGTGATCGTTGAGAATATCGATTATTCAAACTTATTGTTGCTTTCTTCATATAAATATGATTGTTTTTATAGACATTCATACCAAGAAATAGGAAACTCATGAAATAAAAATTCAGTGGGTATTGGAGTATTGTAGTATTGGAGGAATTTCGATGCCCTTAGAACTATTGACAATTCCCAATTTTGAAATATCCAATGGCATTACCAATTGAAATCAGCATGTATCTGAAGATGAAGAATTGCTTTGAAGCGTATGTTTTTTTCTAGGAATTTGTCGAAGTAGATGTGCGTTTTGGGACGGTCTTTGCCATTTTTCGGTTGATTAACTTATGCAATTACACGACATCTATCGTAAATTGGTGTAATTCGGCTAGGATGAAGAAGCTTCCTCTTCAATCTGATTGCTCCACACAGATGTCTGTAACGTCATAACGCTAGAATTGGGAAATGGTTGCAGCAAATGGGAAAACCAGTAATGGCGAAATTGTCAGATAATACCGAAAATACATTCATGAAGTTTCCTGGAATAATGAATAATTTTTTGGAACCAACAAAAAATTTTTGAAATTTTTTCAATTACATTCTTCCGACAAATACTTAAGTTTTTGACGATTTTTATTGGTTCGTAATTCCATTGCCTATGTAAACATGTAACAAGAATATTTTATGGAATAAATGACTTCGAAGGCTGTTTTCGATAAGGAAAGACAATACGCAGTCAACTCAGAATAACTCGACTACGAGATAAAAACAACGACAACGTTTGTCTGAAACCATGCTTCTGCGGTAAATCCTTCATAGAACAAACCAGAAGACAATTGGAAGTCAGAGTAGGCGATCACAAAGATAATACACGAAGATGGGAAATCAGGAACAGCAGAGCACGTTAGGACAAACCAACACAGCATTACATGTTCTGAAGCTGAGATTATACACACCAAGGAACCTCGGTTCATGAGGAAATTCATGAAAGCTGCTTTCATTCTCAAAAACGATGCATTCAGTTATCCCAGCATAGAAATCCGGAAAGTGTGGAAATCTCTCATCCGAAAAATGGACCAACTTCGGCTCTACGAAAGAGAACGTTGCTCAAATACACCCTTTTTTCACAGCTCATTAGTACCCAAACGACTGGTTTGAGTATTACCACCAATAAATATATAATGAGACATTTCATCTGAACTTTCCTTCGTGATGAATTTTATGATTTTCTCGATGAAAAACCTTGTTTCGATCAGTTGATGATATCATTATTCGAATTACATTTGAGCCCTGAAGGATGCAAAATTTTTCTAATAATTGGATAATGCATACTATAGTCGGGCTGTTCAAAAGATAGAATTCAAGGACGCGTGAACAGTAAATGCCTGCATAGCCACGCCTTCTAAACTGAAATAAATGAAGAACTGTTTACACTGTACTGTACTCATTTGTGCTCTGTATTTACGTGTGTTACGTTAATTAAATAATATGGATGGAAACACTCTTTCACCTCCGAGAAAAAGATCAAAAAAAAGACATTTAACTGTAGAGGAAGAAGGTGTAATAATGAACACTTATAAAAAAGCATCCCAAGAGTTGATGGGAGGACGACGCGGCGACGTTCTTGTTGAGTGGTGTAAATCGGACTTGTAACATTGGGAAGAGGAACATTCAAAGAGTGCGTGCCGTTCACGTGATCATTTTATCTTTTCAGCGGCTACACTATAACATTTTGGGACCAGGTGACACCCATGGCTTGACGACTTCGACAATTGCGGAACTAGCCAAACGTTACACCCATACTCAAACCCTCAAAAGATGGGATGAAACCAAAGAATGCAGTTTTGCCAGGATCACCCTGGGCGACCCTGAGAAGCTGGATCCAAATAAATATTTGGCGATGACCAGGAAGAACCTACGTTTAACAGTGGGATTTCTGACTGGACACTGTCAACTAAGGAAACACCTCCATATTATGGGGCTAGTGGACACACCTCTATGCAGGATGTGTGAACAGGAAGATGAAACTGTCAGGCATGTCTTATGCGAATGTCTGGAGCTATCGTCGATAAGAGAGTGTGTGTTCGGTGAGTCTTGGCCTACACCTGCCGATATTAAGGAGATGTCCCCTGGTGACCTGTCCTCCTTCCTGGATAAGGCAGGATGGACAATGTCCTAGGAGGGCGACTCCTTGGGAGGATGTACAATGGGCCATATTGTGGCCTAAGTGCTGTGGGTCTATACTCACCCTCCCTACTCTACAGATACAGATACACTATAACTAGTTCACTTGCTCGTGACACGAAATAATAGCGAAAATATATTAAAAATGCTATAGAGGCGTAAAATTTCATCTAGTTATTGAATTGAAAATTACCACTAACACAACGCTTTGAGTTAACTGAAAACAATTCTGGCTACATAAACAATATACAGACCAGGAGGTGGTGACAGGTGACGTTCTGCCATTTTACACTGCATGCCTCTTTAAGGCTTGATAATTAATCCTAACATATGCGAAATAGACAGATTCCTGGCAGCCGAGCGTGTGCACTTCATAAGGAAAAACGCTTTTCTATCTATTGGGAATTTTCGTGTTTTTCTATTCATTATTTTATCTTAGAATAATATTCACTAATACGATACAAAGCAGCGCGCACGAAAAAATCACGGAATTTTCCAAATGTTTGGCACCGTGCTGGGTAATCGCACGTTAAAAGGTAAGGCCTCGTTGATCCATTGCTCGCACAAGTTTCGACTTCTGAGGGTTGACGTTAGTCAGCTGGTTAACGGAACGAACAATGAACAATTTAGAAAATTATGTTCATTAATTTTTTTCACAATTTCTGTATGTTTGGCATGCCATTCACGTCAATAACTTGAAGAGACATTAATGAAATTCCAAACGACATGCGAATCAAAAACACGAAAATTTCCCACAAAAAGAAAAGCGTTTTACCTTATGAAGTGCACACGCTCGGCTGCCAGGAATTTGTCTATCTTTCATATTTTGTGGTTATCAAGACTTAAAAAGGCATGCAGTGTAAAATGGGCGAGCATCACTTGTCACCAACTGGTCTGATAGGTAAATCATAAGAAATGCTGAATCTACAATCATTCGAACAATCCATAAAAATGTAGCAACTCTTTCAAATGATTCAACTCGTCCCAGCATGTCTTATGACAAAGATAACCAACAACTCACTCTAATCGCGAAAGCTGCTTTATTCCTCAATAATTCGAACTTGGGCCAGAAAATCCACCGAACAAAACGAAATGCACCAGCACACCCAACTATAAGACATCACACAGTGATGGCAAAACCAAAGCTGAAACCTAAAGCCTTCAGAGGAAAAATGCCATTTAAGTCAAGGTCACAATTAACTAACTTTCTTACATAAGACCGATATGCATAGGCTGGGCTGAGCGCGTTCTTTGGTATATCTCAAGAACATGAATGGAAATAATGGTTCTGGTCATTAGGTAATTGACCTTTGTTAGATAATTCGAACTCTACGAATCAAGTGTTTTGACCTATGGGTAGATATGTCGAAAGCAAACGGTTTTCAAAAAAAATTACCTTATTAACTATCAAGTTGATATCATTTTGTCTCTGTATGTTGATTTGAATTTTTCATTAAAATTCAATATTCAATGCTCAGATGAAAGTGATTGTTTCATTCAAAATACTTTCAATCCTCGAATAGCTGGATATTGCGCTAGCAACGGAGTCAGACCAGAAAAATCAGCAAAAAAAACTGATTGGGAACAGCAGATGTAACAGAGAAGCTTAACGATTCGGTTATAACTTTGTTACTTGAGATATGAGTATGGTGAAAATTCTTTAACGATCCAAAGAGTAGTTTCCGGAAAATTGTAATTGATACGAGAAATATGTTCTTCATAAAACAATGAAGTTAAAATATTTTCACGGGTACCTAGTGAAAAATTCGTTCCAAGTTTGAGAGAACATCATATTCATCTTCTTTGAATTTAAATGGTTACTTTTTCCAAATGGAACAACAGAACAGCTTATTTGAACGGATTTCTCTTGAAAATTATTATTGCTATTGATATAATATAAACACTCAACTCCCAACAGCCACTCAGTTGGAGATTTCATTTTGAAATAATGATAATTGTAAAATAGTCATTTGTTTTACTAGGCAGCAAAGTACTAGATTGTCTAAGGCAGGCGATTTACTTTGCTGTCGAGTTGAACATATATATAATTTTCTCTCCGATTGTTATAATGATATATGTGAGATGTTCTATATGCAGATTATTCCAACTATCACAATGATTTAATTTTTCTTGTAGTGATAAATCGAAACAAAATTTAATAGAAATCGCAAATGTTGTAATGGTTGGTTGCTATGAAAATGTATATGTCCATGGTAATTATAGTTCAACAACATTATGGACAGTAATAGCGACTTACAATAGTTACTCCTCCAGACACATATCAATAAGAAAAGTATTAATTTTGCTGACTAGGCAATATTTTCCTAGTACTCACAACAATGTGCAAAATAATCGTGTGTCGGGGTAACACTTGGATACATATTTTATATAGGCTTCCCAAAAGAAACTGGCAACTACAAGTTTTTCAATTGGGAATATATTCCATGATAGTAATAAATTGCTGGATAGGTCATTTTACTACAATTGGGCTGAACAAGAACAAATTTAATAATGAAGTCTTCAACGCTCAATTTCAATAGCTGTGAATACATGTACCAAAGACGATTTGAAATCAAAATTACTGCCGAAATGGACCAGAAGCAGTCCTGGATTTGTCAATAGGCTATATAGGGGCGGCAGATTTTAGAGGAAGCTTACTCAATTTTAGAGGATAAAAATGGGAAGTTAATCAAAACTGCAATTTTTGTTTCTTGATGACTAATTCATTTTATTAGCCAACTTCAGTTCCATTTCCACTACATAGGGCAAATTATAATTCAATATACTTTTCACCGTGCTGGGTAATCGCACGTTAAAACGTTAGGCCTCGTTTATCCATTGCAAGTCTCGACTTCTGAGGGTTGACGTTCGTCAGCTGGTTAACGGAACGAACAATTTAACAATTTATTTTTCACAAATATGGCGGTCATATCCAATCGAATTGTACAGTTGATTTTTTCTTCGACCTGCTGAATATTTCGGAGCTTCAAGTATCATATTGATAATCATTTTCAGATACAGAGTATTCTTTCGATATTACTGAAAAACTCAAAGGAAAGAAACTTCAAAGCATCTTTCGAACAATTCGTCCAGGCCAGTCTCAAATCTACTAACACAGTAGAAGAAAGAAACTTCATTGAATTCAATATTGAACGATACAAATAAAAGTAATGTCAAAATAACGAAAGGCCAAAAATATTGGTTTCGGTGAGACTCGAATCCACCACTATCATCTCCAAAGGCTAACGCGCTAATCAAATAAGCCACTGGGAACGTATAAATTCAGTAAAGAGTTACTATAAGTCCTTCAATTTCACAAAAAAAAATGTGACACTCCAAACTGAACTCAATAAACTAGAAAATGTTTCAGATATAACTACATCTATTTATGCCCAAATGAATCGACTTGGACTTCCTGTTTGTAGGACATATTTTTAAGTAGACGGATCAGAATTGTTATGTTTCCAGAAGGTAATCCCTATGAACCAAGAATTTTGTTCTTTATGATTGATGGAATTATACTCCTTCTCGATCTTGTAGTCGAACTCAAGCTCAACCTTTTTTTTGTGATGAGTTCTTTTTTAGAATTCTCAATAACCACTAATGATGAAATACTTTTTGTTTTTGTTGGAATCTGGTTGTAATTCAATTATACTGAAAATTGTGAAAAATATCTCCCAGAGTTAGGTCTCCATAGATCAGAAAGGTTGTCCCAACCTTCTTCTCAGGTAGCCCAAAAATTTCTCAAATTGTTATACCTACATAGTGCTCACCCTAGGTCGTGAGTTTGATGTCAATCCCATTCATCAAATATGCTCACTTAGTGACTTTTCTCTATGAAATAATTGAATTAGAATTTAAAAAATCGTTTGAGAAAACAAAGTTAAGGAAAAGTAGAAATATTGCTGAAATGAAGTTCGTGAAATTACACAAAAAATAAATTGAAAGAACAGAAACAAAATGAGCAATAACGAGAACAACAATCGGAGTGGAAAGTGAAACAAGCCAGTACGAAAAAACCTACATGAAAGTCTTGAATCATGTCTTCAGGTTATCGACTAATTTGACTCAACGACATTTTTTTCATACACATTGGGTGCTTCACTATCCCAAGGGAACTTGCCTGCCCTATTTGCTTCATTTTTTATTTTCCATATACGATATTACAACAATATTTTCTGTCACACTCTTTTATTCCATTTTGAACGATTTTTTTCAACCCCAGGTTTCAAATTTGAATTGAATATTTTCCTACTTTTGATCAAACGCCCAGCCAACAGTATAGGCAGAGAACATTATTTCAGATACTTCCGACCAATTTGGAAGACACAAAAATACTCGATACTTTCCCTTTTGATTTCATTAGCCTATATTACAACAATTCATATCATTATAATCAACAATTGGGGAAACAAAAAATATACTTCCTACTTTAACAAACATATTACTAATCGTAATTGTAAAATAAATCTACTATAACAATACTCAATAGTGACAAAAAATATCATGTTCATCAAGCTCATCAACATCAATAGAATAGTTTTTTCCTTCAAATAAAAATAATCCCACGAAAACAGTCATTAAATACATTATCATAGAGCTACAGTTTGTGATAGTGATATCAATTAATTCACAATGTTCATATTATGGCATAAAAAAGTTAACAAGGTCATGCGCTGTATTTTCTTTGGTGGAAACTGCTTTTTTTCTCCCTATTAATTGCCTTTGTTGCCTTCTTCAAGTTGAGTTCGGATCTGAAAATATAGGTTTGTCGGTTGTTGCTTCAATAACAATCCCCTTAGCACCAAAAATCCCTCGTAGAAAAGGTCTCATCGATTCTAACAATCTCTGCGCTCTCAAAGCCGAATTCTGTAACAAGTATAGATTATAAGACACATTTTTTATACTACGTCAGGTGAGGATAACTGGGATGTTTCTTCTTCGACATATTCATTCTGAAAACCAACAAATGTACGGCAAACTGGACATTAGGAAACAACAAAATTATAGGCTTGGTGAATTAAATCAAAGGAGCATCATTGAAAACATAGTTATTTACGAATGGTAATAATTTGGACTACCATCATCTATATTCTATATTATTGAGGGCCCGTTTATCAATGCCGGTATAAATTAGTTATCTGATAGATAGAGATAGCAAGGGAAATGATGCGCTTGGCTACTTTTTTGGTAGTGACAAGGATAAAACTGTCAGTTAATTTTATCCCTGCATCGATAAACGGACCCTAACTCTATTGAAACCTGTTGCTGAGAACGAAAGGATGGAAATACGAATGAAATAAGGTAATCAAATCCAAACAATAGAGAAAAATGAATTTCTTGGTCAAAAGTGAAGTTGGAGGGTTGACTAATCGAGGGAAAAAAAATTATGGCAAAAAAAATGAGATATCGAATATGAAATATTAGTCATAAAAATCAAAATAGTTGAGTTGAGTGTACTCACTAACTTGAAAATTGGTTTCAACATATATATATATATATATATATATATATATATATATATATATATATATATATATATATATATATATATATATATATATATATATATATGATGAATTGTGTTTTCGGGTTTCATTCCGTGTTCTGTGGTTTTGATCCTCTGAAGGATAATTGTCACAACGTTTCGGCAAAGTCTCATTTGCCATCTTCTAGGTGATGATTGAGTTTCGACCTCCGAACTCGACTAATTAATTCGAGTTCTGCTTCTCAATATATAGGGGTGTTCAATGATGGTATCTTTGACCTGGGCCCCTCCCACTTTCTTTGTTGGTCCGACTGCATTTTTCATTACATCCGTATGGTAATTACTTGATAAGGTCCGACCTTGTTCCTCTGGTGTGATCGGCTTGATTTTGTTTTGTGATAGGATGGATTTCCACGTTCTTGGTAATCTTTGGGCGTCATCTCTCTTATTCATACTACTCGGTCGTTTCTCAATTTCGATAGCCTCTCTAATTGTTCGAGAGTAGAAGTTTTCATCGCTCGCTAATGTTTTCGTGTTTTCGAAATTGATGTTATGTCCTGTCTCCAATACGTGTTGGAAGATGGAAGATGTGGTGACTTTTCCTTTCACTGATAGCTCGTGTTCATCCTTGCGTACGTTGATCCGTCTGTTGGTCTGGCCGATGTAGGACTTGTTGCAGTCTCGACATGGTACTTCGTAGACTCCCTGGGACTCCAGTGGTATCTGGTCCTTCGGATTACGGAGTATCGATCTTATTGTACGTTCTTGTTGTAAGATCGATACTCCGTAATCCGAAGGACCAGATACCACTGGAGTCCCAGGGAGTCTACGAAGTACCATGTCGAGACTGCAACAAGTCCTACATCGGCCAGACCAACAGACGGATCAACGTACGCAAGGATGAACACGAGCTATCAGTGAAAGGAAAAGTCACCACATCTTCCATCTTCCAACACGTATTGGAGACAGGACATAACATCAATTTCGAAAACACGAAAACATTAGCGAGCGATGAAAACTTCTACTCTCGAACAATTAGAGAGGCTATCGAAATTGAGAAACGACCGAGTAGTATGAATAAGAGAGATGACGCCCAAAGATTACCAAGAACGTGGAAATCCATCCTATCACAAAACAAAATCAAGCCGATCACACCAGAGGAACAAGGTCGGACCTTATCAAGTAATTACCATACGGATATAATGAAAAATGCAGTCGGACCAACGAAGAAAGTGGGAGGGGCCCAGGTCAAAGATACCATCATTGAACACCCCTATATATTGAGAAGCAGAACTCGAATTAATTAGTCGAGTTCGGAGGTCGAAACTCAATCATCACCTAGAAGATGGCAAATGAGACTTTGCCGAAACGTTGTGACAATCATCCTTCAGAGGATCAAAACCACAGGACACGGAATGAAACCCGAAAACACAATTCATCGTACTTCGTCCGTGAGAATCTTCATGCTAACATTTATATATATATATATATATATATATGTATATATATATATATATATATATATATATATATATATATATATATATATATATATATATATATATATACATATATATATATATATATATTCATACTATTTCATTAATTTCTTTATTTTATTTTTTTGACTAATATTTCACCTTCGACATCTCAATTTTAGTGTCACAATATCAATGCATTCATTTTACATTTTCATGAACAATGGAAGTCCGAACCATTACCATTCAGCAAGGAACATTGTCAACCACTTCCAAGCAAACATAGTAATTTATGCTGTTACACTTGAGATGCAAGAATTGGAAAAATACTCACCACCGTCTTATCGAGTTTTTCGAAAGAGTATTTTTTTTCGACAGAAAATCCAAATCTTTGAATTTTTCCGGTGAACATATATCAAAGAACAGTACGAACACTGCAAGAATCGTATCAGGTGAATTACTTCAATTGATAAATGAATAATAATATATGGGTAATCCTGAACTAGAAACTTTTTTGGCCTTTTCCTTCCTCCGAATAAAAAAATAGAAATTTCATCGTCCATGAGAGAAGCAAAATGGAAAAATACAAACACTCTCTGTTGATTCCAAGACGTTCAACTTATTCACAAAGAGGAAAAAATAGTCCATGTAAAACAACTACTTCGCTGCCTATATAACACAACGGACGAGTTACATATAATTCATATTTCTAGCTCATATTGTATACCAAGCATAAATAAACCAAACCAAATAGATTGAATATTTGAGAAATATCTACACAATAAAACAAAAATAGAGAGCTCTTTGTAGAAAAATCCCACCCAACAGGACAATATTTCATTTTTTGATTTGGAGTAGAAAAAGGCCAATGAAATAGTTCTCAAAGTTCATTTTCACAACAAAAATGCCCAAAATGCCTGCATAGAGGAAGTTCTTCGAACTCAATGAAAAAAAATTCAAACCCTGTGTTTTGACAGTGATTTCGTCATTTATTCAGATGAATTGTAATCGTGAAAAGGATCCTGAGATTGTCCATGTTCTCCTTTCTGAAACACGTAAAGTTTAAAGTATATCAATTCATCATATATGGCAGTGGAAATCAAATTAAGAACTAGCTATAGCACCATAGCTTCAAAGTCAAGTCGTTGAAGGTGAAGTATTGTTTATCGTGAGATCAGCTAGACTTCAATCGGAAAACATCGATATATCAAATTTCGATTTTGATGTAATGAATTAGAATTAGGACAGCCCATGATATGAATAATAGTAAGTCGAATCAATGTGCACTTCTAATAATATTTCGATTATTTTTATTGTTGAATATCAAGTTCAAGAGTACTGTTTGGCTCACTGACCAAGAAGACAATTTAAAGGAATCGTAAACGGAAATATAGAGTTTTTAAACCCATTGAATTGGGGTTATTTGAAGGATATTAGCATATTGAATAGAATCGAGAAGCCTGAATGAATGTTTTGGTGCCGGACTCTACACATGAAAACTATATCAAGTCAGGTCGTATCTGAGCCTTGTAGATCATTAGAAGCTGACAAGAAGTGGAGTATTTCTTCGCATGAAATAGAAATCCAAGTTTCTGGGAATCATCTCTAGCGATCGATCGCAGATGGTTTTCCCATGAGAAATTATTACTGATCGTAATTCCTAGCATCGAGATACTTGAATTTGTAGGAATAGTTACTACTGACATATGAATACTAAACGTTGATAAATCGGCTTTTCTTGAGAAGAGACATACCTGGGTTTTCCTAGCATTAAATTCCACCAAGTTCATTTTATCCCATTTTATTATTTTCACCAAGTCATCGTTAATTTTATTGACGAGAATATTTCTTTGAATTTTTGTTTCTCGAGCTGGTATGTATGTTTGATGTTATGACGAGAATTCAGTGAAAAGCTACTACATTATATGTTAGGATACCCACAATCATGAAATCTCCCACAGCTGTTGACAAATTTGTTACTAGTGTGAAGGACGAGCCGAAGAGTTTGTCTGGTACTTCAATAGAAACTGGCTTCCCTGGTTCGAATATTACTATATCTTCTGTAGTTGTAGGAGTTTTTCTGGTCGTTGTTTTCGGGAATTCCCAGGCGAATCCTTTGGAAGCTGGCCCCTGTATGGATAAAATTTGTATCAGTGCTAGTCGATGAATATTCTCAATATTATATACTTTAGCATAATCTTGATGCTTTTAACGGCATATAATGAATTCTTCGAAATATGATTTATAGTTCCCAGTGCGCTTTCATTCAGTTATAACCATATGAAGAGATGGTAATATCAACTATTCAACTATTTATTCAAATTTGCAAGAATAGCTTAACCACATGGATCTCGCCTCCCACGAGACCAATATTAAATCCCAATGCAGTCATCTGGGACTCTATCAAGTGACCTTTATTCAAAAACTAGACGATATTCAAAGATCAGAATTTATCTGCTTCAGTACAACAGCCATGTCAGTCACACCATCAAGAACCATCAAGGTCATGGTCTATCTTCAATTCATCAACAACATCAACAAACTGCACGAAGTATCTAATTCACAAGGATGTTTAAAAAATTAGTGAAGGCTCATAATGCGGAATTTTCTCACGATCTGTGGACTGGAATGTTGATGAATTTGCCAGTGAATTCCAGACAGCAAGCAGGAAAAATCATGGCAAAACACAATCAAACCAGGGGAGGAATGAGTAAAACTTCTTCGCACATCATCACCGATAGCAAACAATCACTGCTAGCCCCGAGGTGATTACCAGTCACACATAATACAAAGGACATTTGAAGCATAATTTTTTTATCCAGCTCAAAGATGACCTACACTTCCAGGTTTTCAGAGTGGTAGTAACAATGTATTATCATCCTCACCCCCCTCTAATAACCCGTGTTTCAAGACCTAATGAAAATCAATTCCTGAACGTACTTTCTCGATACCTATATTGTCTGAATTCTGAAAAGTATTGATTTGAATGGTATTGGATCAGACTTCCACAGGTCCTTTTCATACCCTACGTGAGAGGACTTTCAGAGAGAACCGGGATGATAAAAAAGGGATACAATGTCGAAGTCTGTTTTAGAAAACTCAACCACTGAATAAAAACAGCTGCATTTATAGGATTTTATGTGAGTGCAGCAAATTCTACATAGCAGAAACCAGGAGACCAATAAACAGATGAAAAACACTGAGGAATTTCAGAAAGAAACTTCGAGGGTTTCACACCATTAATTTTTCTAGCATTCTCTGGCCCCAATGAACAACGCCATATTGATTTTTCAGATATAATTCTTGCATGTAAGGTCTGAGTATTGAATACATCAACTGACTTGGTTGGGCTTTTTAAAATAGTGGGTGAAAATATTTCTATGACTTGTTTGAATGTCATTATTTTGTAGTGGATCAATATTTGTTCCGTAGTTTTTTGGGTTTGTAACCTACCACAATCTGGAAAAATAATAATTAATATTGGAATGCAGAAGGGCAGATTTCCAATCTACCCCGAAAAGTTGCGTCTATTGGAAGAACTGTTTTTCAATATACGCAGCAACTTTTCGGGGTAGATTGAAAATCTGCCCTCCTATACTTGTATAGATTCCAATAATAATACTCAATTTTTCAGATTGTGGCAGTTTACAAACCCAAAAAACTACGGAACAAATTTCTATGACATTCCTTTCAATGCAGAATAATACTTTGCTATTATGAACTTAGAGTCAAATATGCATACCCTCTAAGTTCGATTCTGAGTTTTATCCTGACGTCGGCTGAAATTTCAGTGAATTGCTGTGTAAACGATCAAGAAAATTAAACCCTTTCATCAGCTATTGCCGCTCTATTATGCACATGTAGAAAGTCATATCAGATACGGTATATATATATATATATATATATATATATATATATATATATATATATATATATATATATATATATATATATATATATATAATGTGAGAAGGTTAGACGACTGTCTAAGTTAAAGAAGAATCCTTTAAATATTCGGGTGTGCAGTCAACAAGGAATTGGAAAAAGTGAACTCTTTATTCTGTTCAAGCTTTCGAGTCTTTATTGGCTCTTCATCAGGAACTCTACAATGAATTAGGAAAATTGTGAGAATAGAAAAGTTTTTTAACATGTGCTTGCTTACGAATGTGAGGTTAATAATCCTTTTTTAATGAAAACATGAAGGACAACATATCACAAACACATCGACCTAATGGTACAAATATAATATAAAACTTTAATTAAAAGATTAATTAATTACATGTATGATTGTTCATATCTTTTAATTAAAGTTTTATATTATATTTGTACCATTAGGTCGATGTGTTTGTGATATGTTGTCCTTCATGTTTTCATTAAAAAAGGATTATTAACCTCACATTCGTAAGTAAGCACATGTTAAAAAACTTTTCTATTCTCACAATTTTCCTAATTCATTGTAGAGTTCCTGATGAAGAGCCAATAAAGACTCGAAAGCTTGAACAGAATAAAGAGTTCACTTTTTCCAATTCCTTGTTGACTGCACACCCGAATATTTAAAGGATTCTTATATATATATATATATATATATATATATATATATATATATATATATATATATATACGGTGTTGGGCGACACACTGAAAACTCATATCCCACCTCTAGAAATATTACAGAAACAGTTCCTCAAAACCATCAAGATTTTCAACTGAAAGACTTTTTCAAAAAACTAAAGTATAAAATATCAAAGAGCCCTACTAATACAACATCACTACACGATACTTCAAGAGAAAGAATTCGACGAATCTACAAACACGTGAATATAACACAAATCAAAATTTCAACTCCCAAAATCAGAAAATCACTTGGAAAAACCTCCTACTCGAAATTTTTCAACTTCTTCCCGAAGATTTGAAAAACTAGACCAATCCGACACCGTTCAGATTCCGAATGCAATGATTTATTATTATTATTTATGATATTTTATTGATTCTGTATTCTCCACATGTATTTTTTATCTCACTTGAATGAATATTTCAAATCTCAACAATTTCAGCTCAGCTCAACAGTTCATTTCTCGTCAAAAACTAGTTTTTTTCATCCAAAAATATGATGGAAAATTCTTTGCAATTTTTTTATACTTTCATACTATTTGTTTCTATTTGATTGCATGCACTACCAACGGAAAAACAAATGGGTTACATTTTCGTTGATATCTTTGTGCATTTTCCAATTTCTAACAGTGCTATTGTTTCTTCTTAGTTTGGGTTCTCAACCTACCCCAATCTGAAATAATAAGTATCAATAATGAAATCTATACAAGTGTACTAGGGTACATTTTCAATCTACCCCGAAAAGTTACTTTGTTAATCAAAAAACACTACTGAGTGTAAACCATCTATGAGTCAGCAATTTCTTATATTACTCAAATTTGCCTATCTCAAAAACATAAGAACTGATAATTATTGAATTCTTATCGTTGCAAACGATTTCAAAAACTAACTCAAAGGGTAATATTCGTGAAGAAGTTTTGAAAATGGAATCAGATTTTATTCCGAAGTATTTGATAATTATTATTTCTTGTATTTTTGGGATAAGAAAATCTGAGTTATATGAGAATTTGCTGACACAGCATCTTTACAGGTTTCCCTGATTTGTTCAGATTGTGTTAGGTTTAGGACCCAAAAAAACAAAGAGAGAATTCATCCACCACATATATTCGACACTTTCAGAAGCTATCCGTAATACACGTGCCTTTCGAGTTCCTGTATTTTTTTACGAAAATCAGACTTCTCATAAGTTTCATTCACCTACATCGTTCTCGCTATTGAAAATATGTTCCGGTTCAGAAGAATGCATTCAACAGGCAGAATATCTACGAGGGATTGTCGATGATAGAAAAATGTGAGGAAATGGAATTCATCCATGTCCGACACATTCAGTATCTATTGTTAGAAGATATTCCACATATCGAAAGCCGTATTGTACGTGTATCCATCTTCTCCGATCGATGTAGATGTTTGCAATATTTTTCGAGCTTTCGTAATGGTCTGGTGCATCCTCTGAAATAGTAGAAACAAACAAAAACGTTCACACAATTGTTTTTTATTAAACTTCTATATACAAAATCTACAAAAGTCATAATGAAGCTACAGCCAAATTATATACAAAAACTTAAAAAACATTACAAACAAATTACCAAAACGGAGTTTTCACAAAATGGCATAACTTATTTTACCTAAAAATGATAAATTGTTAACAATAAATTAAAACGGATCCAAAGTCTAAATCTCCTCTGATTTTTGTATCTTGGACTTTGTGGCGGTCGAATAACCTACATAACTGACAGATTACAACAGCAATAAGTGGGTTTTTAGTGAAAGTGATGTTTGGTTATTTTTAAGCAGTAATGTTACCCAATATAATAATGGACATCAATTTGATTGAAATGCATGCTAACCTTGTAACTATTACGAGTTCTTCGACTCGTTACGAATTTAGGATTTTTGAGTGACGCATTACTTGAAATATTTTCAGTTGGATGTTCATGTAATTCATTTCATTATTCAAAAGACAAAAATCGTTCACTGTTTTCTTTGTAATTGAATCGAATGAGTCGATCGGAGTTGTTTGTTGTAATCTGTCGGAATATACAAATCAAATTGAAAACTTGATAATCAAAGCCAAAGAAAGCAGGTTCACTGGATGAACTGGTAAGACTAAATATTTTCAACTGATTGAGTATATCTACTTGAGCAAATTATATGGCAAAACTATTTTTGCGTAAATGTGAACACTGTTTTCTTTTTTATCAATCAGCAAGATTTGGTTGGTAGCATTGGACTACAGATGTACTTAGATAGCAGCACCTCCAGAGGCGTGACCGCTACTACTACCAAATCCTTTACTGACTAGAGCCCCAAAATTGAACCCAGTATGGCCCCCACTTGAACTTCCACTACCCAGTTTGTTGGTGATTATGTTGAGCAAAGGGCCTGAGGCTTGTAAAGTGTTTCCGATAGCCCCAGAAATAACTGAAGAAAGGGATACAATCGGATCTGCAGGGGGTACAATATTATGGGCGGCATTTTTGGCAATATTTGTTTTGTCCAGCTGGTCGATCCAGGCAGTCTTCTGGTCGATGAACGAGTTTATTTTCTGTGGAGTTCATAAGTTAGTATAATAGTTTTTTTTGATGTTAGATGAACTAGTTTCATAAGTACCAGCTACAAGAGTGAGAGAAAGAAAAACCTCAGGTTCAAAAAATGAATTTCGATGAGAATTCAGGGCGAAGTAGCTCCGTGATTTGTGTTATTGTTTCAGATATTTTTTCTCCAACGATACTTTCAATAATCAATTATGTGCATTCGTAATAGAGAATGAACAGGGGAACGTGATACAGATGAACCACAGGCAATAATCTTTCAAGAGGGAACATTGCTTCATACTTGTACCTAGTTGTATGTATGTACAATGAAAAATACTTTAGTACTGGAATAATCATCAACATTCAATCACATTCATTAGAAGATGAAGAAAATATAATATTCAGAACATTCAGTGACAAAATGAAACTGTTCTTAATAGATCAATCACTTCAACACCAAATTGTTTATTGCAAATTTAAAAATGCGAAGTCAAATATTGTTTTACGTTGAAAAAATTGTAATGTCTTAGGAAATTATACCAAATATCTCAATAATGGAAAATGTATATTCTTGTAAGTGTGAACTCATAACGACATCATTGGAATAAATATGACGCCGAATGAAATATCAGTTTCAAATCAGGTACTTCTTAAATAGGAATGTGATCCATATTCGAAATCAAATATTTCATCCACCTCTATAGGCTCTTCATATCACGAAGAAAATTTTTCTCATAAAAATTATTCCATCATCTGCTGACGAGTAATATATTATTTCAGAAAATATATGTTCACATATATCAATATGAAAACTAATTTAATTCCATATCAACCTAGAGTATAACCCAGGAAGTAGGTATATTTCAACCTCATTTATGTGTCAAAAGAGTGTTCGCATTTGAATATTCACAATAATAATACTTCCCCCCCTTATCACTTATCAACAGGATGCCTTAAAAATTGTTTCGTTCATCAGAAGGCATTGTCTCACTGTTACATACTTCACAAGAATTGGAAAATTTCCACTTCTCACTGACTATAGTTTCGATATTTTCTGAAGAATAGACGTAGCTGATCTGATGTTGATGAGCCTTCATGTTGAAAATCATAATTTCCAACTCCTGCGAACTGCTTGCCCAGAGAGCTCACCTACTATAATAACCAAACTTGTAGGCCATATGAATGAATTGGAACGTATTTGAAACGGTACTTTCGAATTCAACTAAAAAAAATACCACTGCTTGAAGAGGCAGTTTGGAGAATATCACTTCCTGCTGGAAGTGTTTCATGACATTTCATTTTTACTTTTACAAGTGAAACGGAGTCTTTTTATTTGGAATTTTCAACGCTTATGTCGAAAACAATCTATTTCAGAACTCATCAAAAATTAATCCAGTGTTGATGATTCTTGCATGTTCAGAGTAAATGAATAAAATATTGTATGTTGTACATATGTTGTATTGTTTTTTGCTAGCCTTTATACATTACGGCTGTAAGAAATCTCCACCGCCCACAACTTTTCAACGGAACTGGACACCAAGATCGGACAGAATAAAGTTGAATCACTCGCAGCCAAAAAGGCGCTGTCAACTTTGTGTTCAATGAATGGGTGATCCTACAATAATTCCGATTTTCTGAGACCGGTTTACTTTTGAGAAATGTTTTAGTTGTTTCTGAGTTATTAAAAATATTTTTGACTTCACATTTTTCATAGCAGTTCATCGAACCAGTTTTGAATTATGCCAAAGCTGGCTATAATAATGTCAGATGTCAGTTTGTCAAAGGTTTTCGAAATGAATTTACGTGATTTTAAAAAAATGATGCTCTGAACTACTTTGAGAAAAATTGAACATGAAATAAAACATAATTGCTCCAAACCGGCTGGTATGATTTTCGAAAATACACCAATTTGATATAGAGAATTGAAAGAACTATTGTATAGTGACGGCAAATAGTACAGATGTTTCCCCGGGAAGTCCTGTTCAGGATTATACGTCCACATTGTATATCAGAAATATCAATATCAGTTCAACGACGAAACAATCCCAGAAGATATACGAATCCAGTTACTCGTTTGTCAAAGTGCCTAATATCATCGATACAAGATTTCATAGAATACGGAAACTGAGTTTTAATTCAAAATGACTATGAAGAAGAAGAATCTGACAAATTTTCATTCTTAAGCGCCACTTAGAGTCTAAACCCAGTTTGAATTTTCAGTAAATTCGGGCCTCAGTCATATCTGGCTCTCAAACACATATTCATGACGTATCCATAAATATAAACAAACCCACTCGCAGTTTGTTCCAGGAGGAAACCAGAAAAATTTCCTTCATTCTAACAAAAATAACATTTAAATTTTGATTCAGTTTTGTTCATATTCTCAAAATGTGCCTCATGTGGAAGCACTCTACGCTATTTCTATGGATCAGTGGAGATATTGGAAAAGAACAACAAAAAAAACTTCCCTTCAAATGGTGGCAAATTTCATTTTCTCGATGAAAAATGATCAATTTGAATTTTCAAACAGAATGTATAAGATGAGTCGAAAGTTACTATATTTCAGGCTGATTATCTGAAAATAACACGATTTTCAATCACGTTCAAATTGGATCTTTCTTCTCTGATGTGATTTTTTTCGTGATCAACAATTACCTACCATACCAGCCCAAGTTGTTGACAGAAAATACACTTACATTGAACACAAATCCCAATACGGCATTCTTCACTCCTGTTACGACTTCTACTTTCCTTTTGTCTCTGGTGACACCATGGTTGGTTATTTCCTGCAAAAATAACAATTTCAATTCATAATCTTTGTTCGGAAGGAATGATCGATTTCAGCTGCAAGATTGGTAGTTATACCCGAGTGAATGACAATCATCAAAGGATGTCCAAATGAAGGTTATGGGCTGGTAACAATCGTTATGAAAACTCCCGAAAACACATTAATTCTTACGAATTGAACTCCCATGTTCTAAATCATCTCCATATATTTGGAATTCGCAGTGGATATTCACGATGAAACATCAGTCATATATGCATCAAACATATCATATTTTTCGTTAAATATTAAAAATCGATTCTAAACTATATGCTTTGAATCGTGTGATGCACAAATAATCGCCATGAGACTTGAGCATAATTTTTTTCGAAATAAAAGAGGTTGATGGGTTTCATCATGAATACTTCCGATTGGGATACTCAGGTCTGAAAGGTTTCCCAATGAAATGGATGATCTCTAACCGTTTTGGAATTCATTTCTTTACGGTGTTATGAACTTTTTGAAGAGATCCATTTCTCTAACACCAAACTGATATTATTTGACTCGACACGCGTTCAATTAACAACGTTAGCATCTTCAGGAGAAGAAAATTTATACTGAATCTGAAGACTAGGATAAGTTGTTTATATACAGGAAAGACTCAAACACATTCTGATACATTCCAAATGACTTGAATCATTGTTCACAACATAAAATGGAGGCACTGGAATTCCTTGGCCATAGGTTATTAACTTTTCCTTTGAAAAAGATAAGTACGACAATGAAAGGAGAGTGATTAGGTACGTAGCTGAAGTGAACGGTTTTAACTTAGAGATAGTTGATAAGATAATAAAAAAATGTAAATTTAGGAAAACACTTCGTAAATCTTCGACTTTTCGTAAAGATGGGAGAAATTAAAAGTTTATAGTAATCCCATATGAACCTCAATACACTAAAAGACTTCAACACATATTCGATAAACTGAATAAGAAAATTGTATATGAAACTCCTTGGAAATTACAACAGCTTCCTGGTAACCCAAAAGATGAATAATGTAACTCATAGAAGTCAGAAAATTACGAAATCAGTTGTCAAGGTTGCAATAACAAATACATCGGCCAGAGCCGACAAGCTATTGGGAACCGTTTCAAGGAGAATTTTGCACACATGAAATACGGAAGGGTAGAAAAATTCAGTGTCGCACATGCTCTAGAGCATGTCGATAAAATTAGTGAAATCAATCTTAAAATGATCAAGCATGTGCATGACACAAGACTACTCGATGCATGTGAGAGTCTAGAAATAGCAAAATGTAAAAACAACATGAATGGTGACAAGGGTCCTATCCCTTTCAGCCCGCTCCTCAATCAATTGTTGGGAAAGTAAGCAGAATAATCAATAATAACAGATGACGGACCAATGAATTTGGCAGGTAGTCATTGCACTAGTTCATTATCGAGAAATCAATTAGAATAATTAACAGTAATAAACACAGTCCATATCGGACCAAAAAACTTTAGGTATATAAAAAAACTAACCCTAACTTTAGATAGAATAAAAATCAGTTTGGTGTTAGGGTATCTCTGAGAAAAGTCTCATCTGATATGTTACCAGCCGAATTCAAGTTAATAATAATATTTATTTTCCATTAGACACAGGTAATATGTATTGGAATCGTCAAAGTACACATAAAGCCGAGGCACAAAATTCACAGTATGACCAACTCCTTTGTTAATAAAATAACAGCAATATCAAAATAAAATATGATAAAATACAGCACTGACACACTTATATATTACGTATCGTAAAATTCTTGCAAATTATAAAAACAATTCTCAATCAAATAGTTCTTCAGCGTGTTATTGAATTCATTGAGGTTTGTTATACATTTTAAATACCTTGGGAGCTTATTGAAATAGTAGGACCTACCACCAAGTTAGAAGTATATGAGAAAAAATATGACCAATTTCGTGAATGGTGCGACGAGAAACATGTAAAAATGAAGCTCATAATAAGATTGTATGCTCTTCTGAGAAAAATAAAAAATTTTAGAACCTCCTAAGTTAGGAAGTGTTGAAAAGTACAATGACTGTTGAGGGAAATATTGATATAAAGAAGTTTCCAGGTAGTGACTGCACTAGTTCATTATCGAGAAATTAATGAAAATAATTGGCAGTGACAAACAATGCCCATAAAGGACCGGAAAACTTAGGTATATAAACAACTAAACCTAGTTTTTAGATGAAGTCAATTCTCTTTCCCTGAAGAGGCTGTTCTCGTAACGCACGTCGAGTGCAAAAATATCAGTTTGGTGTTAGGGTTATAGATCTCTAGGAAAAGCTGACATTTACAACAAAGGTTCCAATCTTATCATTTATCTTCTGGAGAAGCAGATTGGTGGTGTTGATCAATTTTTTTTTCCTGAAGATGCTAACCTTGTTAGCGAAACACGCGTCGAGTGCAAATGACATCAGTATGGCGTTAGAGTAATTGATCTCCCCAAATCACATCAAATAAGGGTACAAGCTCATCGTTCATTTTATACGGTTTTATGTATGAAATGAAGAGTTTGGGAGTGTTTTTTTTTAGGTTGACCTTCTTCCAGTCTCAAGCTATGCCGCTTTGATAAAATATTCTCCAGGGGCTCAAAGAACGACTCTTAACAATGAATCCGTCAGGAATCATGAATTGAATAGTGAATGCTGGCAATGGATGGAACAAGCGAATTTCTCCTTTTTGGCCAATGGGAACATTACGTTTTTCTGCAGATATTTTTATGACAATATATCTCCTTGCTTAACAACCAATTAGTCTATTTCAAATTTTGAAATTCAGCCAATAGAATCCGAATTACAGTGAAAATATAGCTTGTCGCTGTATTTTCACGGTGATAAACCTGCTTAGTTTTTGTTTTACTAGCTGTCAAGTGAAAATAATGATTTAAATTATAAACGTCAAATCTATGTGTTTTGATTAATTATATTTCTTAATCAATATGAGCGATCGTTGGGGACAAATGGCGATTGGTATCATAGATGAAGCAGTGGAAAAGAGTATTCCCTTGAATACGGCCAGAAATAAAGAATCAATTACCAGGCAATTCAACAATTTTTGCTCAAACAGGGGTTATATTGTCGTCCTAAATATAATTCGTGGTATGATTAATAACCTATAATTTTTTGGAATATCAATTCATTGGCAATCCCAATGCAAGAAAATACAACTCGTCCTGCGGACTCGTTGTATTTTCAGCTTTGGGATTGCAATTCATTAATATTCCAAAAAATTATCGGTAATAATCATACCACTTATTATATTACCCCTGAAAATGTAATACAATAGTCGAATTTGAGAATGACAATCATCATGTTAAGTAGTATTATTGAAACCAGTTCACTGAAAATATTTGAAGCAGCTTATTTTTATCATACTCATTCAGAGAATAACCAATGATGACATTGGTACCTTTGGTATGGAAGTTATTCGAGAGTTCTAGTTCTTTCTGGAGATAACCGAACAGTTTGCTGTCAGGGTTATCAATTCATTCTGGAAATACTACAAGAAATTGTACAGAAACCGCCCATTTTCATTGTACATTCCTAAGGCCTCCTTGTGGTTTTCAAAATTCGTTCAGAAGATAAGTTATGAATTCATTTTCGATGGAAAATCCTCATGCCAAAATTTACTGAGCCATATTCTATGTTGCTGTATAATTTAATTATGATGGCATTGATCAAGCCCATGTTTCATTACTTCAAATGAATATATTCCCTCTTCAATTTCCCAATATTTCGGAGTACTATCAAAATAATTCTCTATCCCTCTTTTGACATTTCATATGTATGTCTAATATAGAAGGAAAGTATTTTCTCCTCAATTTGTTTTAAGTATCACTTTCTGAAATTCCCTCAGATATATGCTGATGAACAGTAAAAAGATTTCTCATATCTCTCCATCACCCACACAGACGAATTATATTGAAACGTTACTTTTGATAGCACGAAAAATTGTAAAAAAAAAGAACAAAAATCAAATACTTCTTGTTGTTGGTAATGACAAGTATAACAAGACGTACATCTCATGTAACCTTCGAGAAAGAATGAATATTTGAAAATCATTCATCATTTCTATAAGGTTTCAATCAATTCTGCAGCTCAATACAAAGGAGAAGATGATTGATGATCAATTTTCTTCTCCTGAAGATGCTAACCTTGTTAGCGAAACGCGCGTCGAGTGCAAAAAATATTTGTTAGGTGTTAGGGTGGTTGATCTCTAAGAAAAGTTTCGGATGTGAAACTATTGGAAAAAAAAAGCTTCTTTGAGCACATGTATAACAGAGATCCATCTCTTCTTTTTATTAGATGGCAGGACAATAATACAGTGATCATGGTCACAATTTTAACAATAGCTCGAGCGTCGAAGTTTCGAAGAAAAAATCGAACCAGTTTTGAATTATCGAGAAGCTGGCTGAGATAATCATAGATGTCAGTTAGTCGAAGGTGTTTGAAATTAATTCAAGTGATTTTAAAAAGTGATACTCCTTCAGGCTCTAAAGAGAGATTCGGTATTTATGCCTGCCAAGATGACGAATGTACATTTTAACAATCGCAACTATAGATACACGGACCGAGCGGGTATTTTTCGATACCTACCGGGTATTTGATTACCAGCCCGAAAATTTCCCGCCGGGAATTTATTGCTGTAATTGATCGAAAATGTCCCGCTTTATATGGGATTTTCAACATACGATGGAAATATTCATGAAAAAATATTTCGGATGGAAGGAGCTGGTCATTTTCCACTGAAGTTGCAAAAGCAGTTGAGCAGTGTCATCAAACACTCGGCATTAAGCGGAACTATTTTGGCAGTGACCACTCCTAAAATTGCGTTTTATTTATTGTGTCATAGAATAATTGCTTTTTTTTCGAAAGAAGTAATTTCAATCTAGTAGTTTTCACAATAGATGGTATTGACTGAAGGATTATAATAAAACCAATTCGACCCTTAAGTTGTAAAATCCGAGATGCACATCATAAATGTAAAAGGACCGGATTCAGGTAATTTTGTTTCTCAGAGAGGGATTGTAGATGATTGCTGCTTACACTTCTTGTTCACTTTAGTCTTTGTATTTCATTGGAAGTGTTCACTTGTGTTACGGCGTGCAATAATTTTATAACATTTATTTGTTATTACAGACATTGATAGCAAAGATTTTATACCTACCGAGAATTGGAAAAGTTCTGTAGGTCATGTTATAAATGTTGAAAACTCGTACCTTTCTGTAAAATCAATTGCGCCAATTATAATTAATTTAGATGAGGATAGCGATAGCGACACTGAACTAAATATAGAATAGAATTGTAACATTTAAATAAATCACTTGTATATCTCCTACATTATGCAAAACTCAAATTTCTTAAGTTCGACCCTGTAGCACATTTGCATCTTTCACCAGATGATTTTCTACACAATGAGATTGAATCGGGTATTTTATTGCAGTTAATAAGCCAATACCATTTACTGTGAAAAATACTATACAAACATGAGCTCCTTCCTTTCCATGTCCGAAAACAAGGCGTAGGTACTCAACAAGATTCCCCAGTGAGCTGGTTTTAAAATTTGATTTTGCACTGGTTTCGGATGTATGAGTGTTCATTGAACATGCATTTCTTGCGCAAAAAAGAAGGTTTTCAATAACAGTTACATTTACTGTTTTTCCAATTGATCTTATTACAATGAATGGCAAGGGTATTGACTTTTTTTTAAAAAAAGATCACTTGGGATCTAATGAGTTTTAAGTTGATTATACCTTTTGTGAACCCTCTCAATTACCGAAACTTGCAGATGGAGGCTAATCAGTAGAAAGAAATGGAGAGA
This sequence comes from Zygogramma bicolorata, assembly GCA_032362365.1. NCBI lineage: Eukaryota > Metazoa > Arthropoda > Insecta > Coleoptera > Chrysomelidae > Zygogramma > Zygogramma bicolorata. The sequence continues at coordinate 13,533,473 of JAVJAQ010000137.1, read as the reverse complement.
CCCCCTCCCCGACTATCCGACGATTCAAGATGGGATTATGTAACACTATTCTACCGCTAAGTGATGACTTTGATCTGCATCAACACAGGCGTAAGATGGGCGCTGAGAGAACTTTAGAAAGTGAGACTTGTCCGGAGAAATTGACGGTTTCGTTGCACGGATTCATGATTCGTATAAATAGTGTAAGCACTAAATTCATCATTTGGAACAGAGCGAACTGCTCCATTTCGGGATATCCGTTTAATGGATAATATATTATAAATTCTTAGTCTCAATTCACGATAACCAGATGACATAGATAAATGATTGAACGCATCAATTATTTTGAATATCGTATTGCTTTTTCTAAAAGCCAGAGTGATCGTTAAAAGTGTCATGTTAAAAGCGAATACAGACTGATATACAGGGTTTCCGTGTGGAGAAAAAGCATAAACTCTAACTGATTTTGACAAAAATGAACATAAAAAGAACTCCGTCAGAATATATATGTTTTTGAGATTTGCTTTTTCAGTATTCTCTGAGCAACCCTCACTGAATACTTTCCAGATATTTGATAAAACAACTCAATCTCAGCTGTTTTTTTTTTCAGATCTGGCTACCCTTTCTTTTCCAGAAGGCGCCCAGCCGCCATCTTGAAATTTTCATCTGACACTTTTTGTTGTACGAGGTGTTAGCCGAGTTCGAATCGATGAAAAAATCACTTTGGCACAAGTAATGTTCATATTTTTCCTACGGCTACCTGATTTTTAAACAATATAAGTATCAAACCATCTTTCGAACAATCTGTTCAGGCCAGTCTCAAATTACCTGCACAGTAGGTTTCGGCTGGCACCTGTCAGAAAACAACTACTCCCCTGGCTAATACCACGAAGGGCATTGAATTATATCCGACTACTGTGTAGGTAATTTGAGACTGGCCTGAACAAATTGTTCGGAAGATGATTTGATTCAACGCCAGTCTTCAAGTATGCCCACTGACTATGTCAAGTGTTTTTATATAAGTATCAGATCGTGTATATGTTATATACGCTACAATATGAATCAACTTTAATAGAAACCTGACAGCTGACAGTCCCTTGAGGGGTAATTGGAATATTGACTATCGATGAATATAGATTTAATGGCGCTGACCAGAATCGTTACTTCAATAAAATGATTTTTTAACAAACACTTATTATAATATAACTGATGAATGAACATTATTGTTGTGGGAACTGTGACCTGTGAATACAATATTCCTTTTTTTATATTTAATTTTAATAATAATAATAATAATAGCTTTATTTGCCCAACAGTAAATCCATTGATAGGACAAAAATGCATTGATGTCAAAATAAGAATTATAAAAATAAACATAAATAAATAAATTAAAATTGAAATGAATACAAAAAACATTATTATATGATTTGGTGTATAAATGTTGGTATAATTTGAGAATATAAATAGTAATATTATAAATTTACGATCGGAAAATAGAATCTGATAGACAATGTAGGACTATACACCCAATGAACAAAAAGGAGCCTATGATAAAGTTTCATCGTTTAAATGAGCAATTGCTAAATCTATGAGTTGTCTTGATGAACAACAATGGATATCACATACACCAGAAATTTTATTGAAATTTGTACAGCTGACATAAAGAGGTGCTTTGAGGTACAGATTAGTATGAGGTCTCTTACAGGAAAAGAGTACGTTCTTTCTCACATTGGCTTGTGGAACACGAAAGTTTATCTGTGCCAACAATACAGTACAATCGATATAGCTGCGTAACAGTTCGAAGGGGAAAATGATCGATGCACACTTCCTTCTTATAATCAATGTAGGGATATTAATTTTGAAACACATGGTGTTTTTTTCATAAAGGTTTCCAGCAATGTAATTCGAACCTTTGCCACTCGACAAGCCATATTGTTATTCAGATCAAAATGAGAATGAATTATTAATCCATCACAAAATGTGGAATGTCATTGTCAGCACGAGTATCGTCACAGACATAACTAGTTTCCCGATTGATTCACGGTTTACAGGAAGTGTAGGTGATGAGACCGACACTTATAGCTAATCATCCGTAAATTCGTTCCATCCACTCGTTCTCCTGCTCGAACATCTGCATGCATGCACAGTTTGAATCGAATTCCGGTTTCCAGACCAGAGCACAGTCCGCATATTCGTGGACTCCGAAATGTGGAATTTATTAATGGAATTAACGGTATCGTGTGTAGCCGTATTATAACGAAGAAAGCTGCTACCACTCACTCGTTATCTAATAATGAAAGAAAAAGTGATGATGGCGATTTTGTTTGTTACATAAGACGATTCAGGTTCTAGGATAATGTTGAAATATCTGGATGTCAATGAATAATATCAATTATTGATTTTAAGATTTGGCTCTGAAAGGAGAGTCATTCTCATTTGCAGACGATACCACTCTAGTTTATTCAGGATATAACTCTGAAGAAATAAAAAAATATATGGCTGATGATCTTACTCTTTTATCGTCTTGGATGTCTTCTCACGAATTGAATCTAACCTATGCTGAATTTTCGTTCATGTTTGTTTCGGGAAAAACAATTCCCAACTCTTCGAAAGATTCCATTGAATTCAAGAAAGAATCAATTGAATAATATTCCACAAACACAAAATGTTTGGGGTTATATATCGATCAAAATTTAACGTGGTCAAAACACATAGAAGTAATGAGGAAGCGAATTTTGCCAGTTTTGGGAATTTCATATGAAATCAAGAAACAAACTCCAATACCTTATAGGAAAACAATATATTTTTCATTAATTTATTCAAGAATCCAATAGGTACCTCATCTCAATTTGGGGAACAGCAAAAATGAAAACAACTATCAAGCCACTTCAAACTCTTTGAAACAAAATTATGAAATGTATATTCAATTCAGAGCAGCAAGAACCAACAATTGATCTATATAAACCTAGAGGATTATTAGATATTCATTCTCTTTTCGAATACAAACTTTCAGGATTCATTCATTCGATCAAAAACAACGTTAACTAGACTATTCAACAAGGAAAGCAAATAATGACTTTTCTCTGGCTAAATTCAGAACAAATTATTGTGAAAAATCTATTTTGTATGAAGGCGTCCTCTGTTATAACAACTTGCAGAAAACATTGAAAAATTCAAAAAATACTAATTCATTTAAGAAAAAAAAATACTTATCTTGAACCCCATTCACTTTTTTCTTTATCGTTTCATCATATCTTCCCCATAACTATATCGTGTATAAGTGACTTTTTTTTTCTCTTAATGAACCACTGAATTCAACTGCTTGAAATCAAGATGTTCCCTATCATTAATACATTTCTCATGAGCAATAAACGTTATATATTGAAAAGAAAAAGAACTGATCTAAGGAAAATATTTTCTGAATAAAGGAAGTATTCTGCTCCACATTCACTGTGCGTTGTTTCTCGGTTCAATCTTGAGATTTCCTTCAAAGTTATTTCAGTAGAGTAAAAATGAAAACAATGATGCAGGAATTTGAAAATATAAAGGATTCATTTGAAGGCCGGCTTTCAAGTCTACCCCGAAAATTTGCTGCTGTTTCTGAATTTATCCAAACTAATCATTATGGATGGAATGTTTTTTATCTACACCCGTACTCTAATAATACACTTATATGCCCACAACCCGTTTTATAATGAAATCCATTACGATACAGATTTTCATTACGATACAGATTTTCAACCAATAGAAACCCATTATTTTTCAATCAAGCATGATGTGCAAGCTTTGCATTTTGACGTTTGTCAAGTCAAAATCAGTAGGTATTGAATTTTTGAAGAATTCAGTCAATTTTCGATAATCGAATGAAAATGTCTTATAGCAGGGATATAGAAGAATTACCAGCGACCCTCCAAGGATGTCTTAGACAAGAAAAAAATACAATCGAGAGGATTATATTTTTCATTTTACAAATGCAACACATATGTTGTTATTTTCGTTCAATTTCGATGTTCTTTCATGGCCAAGTGGTCAGCGGCGCGGGCAGTCATCACAAACGTCCCGGGTTCAATCCCAGACCTCGGTAAAGACTTTTTTTAATTTTTTTTCTTCTCATTGTTGTATTTTCCGTGGTTATACCATTAATTATAATTCTGTAGAATTTTTCAAAGAAATACGATTGATTACCTACTATTATTGTGTTCAATATAAATACCTCATATTATAATATTTTTAGTTCTTCATTATTTATTGGGTGTAGATAAAATAGCGTATGCAACTCTCATGTAATGGTTATTAATACACTCGCATAAACCATACGAAACTCACCTTCGGCTCGTTTCGTATCCCGGTTTATGCTCATATATTAATAACCATCATTACACGATCGTTGCATAATATACTATTATATAAACTTCTTGTCTGTTTCTGTTTGAGAGTATGTAATTGAATCGAAAAATACAAGAAATGTACAAATTATTGAATCGATCATCTCTCTGTCATATCTCTTACAGATTGAAATTATATTTTCAATTCAAGTATAAATTCTGAAACGAAACGCCAACGAAACAGATGAAACATGCCATAATTCTTCTTTTACTATTACAAAATTAATTCTGTTCATCAATGAGAACTCAATATCAGTTATATTTTCCATAAGAAACAGTTCCATAAAATTACGGATCGAATTGCTGGAATATTTATTGTTGAATATGAAACTGTATCTGAAATAACAAATGCAGGTGATAGTGAACCCTGGTTCTTGTTGGTCGATACGGAACCAATCATAACGCCTACCCAGATTTAAACGTACTATTTTACCTTATAGATCAACTTTCGCTTTCCAACTAACTGTATATCATTGAGTTGAAGGTAGAAAATTGTGACTGCGAGCAGTTGAAGTCAAGGTTAAATAAGGTTGTGGAAAAAGTTATCCATAGGGGAATATTTTATTTCATTAAGACAAAGGCATTCTGAGCCTGATAAAAAAAATGCCAGTACCACATGAACTAATTCAAATTATTGCAGATAAAGATTAGGAACAAATGTACCATACACCAAGTCCATCAGAAAGTCATTTCAGCTCGATCATTCAAAAATATATTATATAGATTATTAGTACGACCATAATCTGAATTTGAAAATGGGGCAGATCGTTTGTTCAGAATCACTTAACGCCCGATATACAATATGATTAATTTCTAGTATCCCCTACATATGATCACTGCAAGCACCTAATTTTCATTCCATCCAAAAAAATATATGTGATATAACACGACTAGAAATAAAGAACTATTGCTATGTATAATGATAACACCACGTACCTCCAATTGATGTGGGTCTATAGGACTCAACCCCCTCTTGACAATCGTCCTAGATTCGGATGAATCCAAGATGGCGGCAAGACATATTAGAGAGAATGCTGATAGTAGTACCTGCTTCATTTTGCTGAAAGGAAAACACAAATGGTTGAAAAGTGAAAAATACGTTAGGTCGCATCATACATATGATTTTTGAAATCATTACTATTGTTCATTCTTAAGTCGACTATAAACATATAAAATTTGATTCTGAGAGTACTACTAATGTCTTTCAATCTTCAGATTCGGTGTGAGTGTTTCAGATCAAATTGATTTATTGAAAATACTGGCATGAAAATAAATGGATTCTCAATATGTCAGAAGTATACCACTCAAACTAACATTATATTTTTGTTCAAGAAAGTAATGTGAGAAAGAGTGATTACAATGGTATGATAATCTTGGGCGCCTGCTTCATTTTTAAAATGTGTCCAACAACCACCAAACCTTCAGTCCAAGACGAAACCACAGAAACAAAACAAAAACAATGGCACACCACGATGTGTCAAATTCGAAAAGTATCGTGAACAAAAATGAAAACAACAAAAGTTCTTACACTATCCTATATCGAGTCTTAACTTAGGAGTGAATGTGATAATTTCTTAAAGTTCTTCTTATTTCTAAGCCGACTTGTGGGGTTCGAGAGTTGACGAGAACGGTCGAGACTGCAACGAGTGGTTCTCAAAGAGGTCAAGGAAGGTGCCGGCGATACAAGAGTTCTTGTGGTTGAAGAACGCCGATGAAGATCTGCACTATTCGTTCGGATGTGCAATCGGCAGCAAATGGGTTTTTCGGCATTCGTGAACTTGCGGATTATTCAACAGGGTGTTGACGAAACGAGCGCTAGTGATCGTGCTTCATTTTGAATTTTCATTATACCGAAAGAGATTGTACAAGTGGTTTTGTTCTCTTTGCTACGCTAATTGGCTGGAACGGCATATAATTATTTCAGGAATAATAATTATCCTACACTAAGTTTCTAGACTTGACTATCGCATTTTTGTTCCAGTTGTTTGCTTACTGCCAATTATTGTCTCAATTATTTAAATTTGGAAATGGGTATCTACACTCACAGTATCAGTGTATGTTGATTGAAATGTTCATTATCAATTTTATATTTGTTATATATTCTTGACTCACTTCTAACACAGAATTCAATGTGAAATTGAAAATTTCACGAACAAAAGAAACACGAGAACATCGAAACTCCATACATACACATGCAAATGTAAAAATGACAATCTAACCATGGACAGTTCCGCGTTCTCCGCGCTAGCGCTGCGATCTTATTTTCTATTGCGAAAACTCATTCATGCAAATAATTGCAGATATCAATTGGACATCCAATATAGAAATAAATGTCAACACTTTTTGCTCCAAAAACATACACGGCTGGTGGAAAACTTTCAAAATGCGTGTAAATGATCATGTATTGTGAAGAAAAAACGCAAGTACTGAATGACAAGACCTAGCGCTATATATGACGAATATTTAAAATTTAAACCAATTATTATTCCCTAGTTCTCACAAAATGGCAATTCGATGAAGAGTCAAAATTGTGTTTTTTCTTTCGAACCAGCTCTCACCTCCTACAAGAATCAAACCTAAAGAGAACGACTACGAATAATTCTAGAAAGGAAACAAGCTATCATCCTTCTGAAGTCATCCTGGGAAATCGACAGATTTGGCGCTGGACGACTTGAAGAGACTTACTATCTAAGTCGCTGGACAACAAAAAATGGCAGTAGCAGCCTTTCCAGACATCGACGGTGCATTTGATGATGTCTCAACGAAGTCACTTATAGACCCACTATAAAAGAAAGGGGAGTACCAGCGGTCTTGTGTCGATGGATAAAAGCCAGCCTAGAAAGAAGCATGATATACATCAATTAGAGGCTACCATACAGGTAAGTGCTGAAAAGGATGCCTTCAAGGAGGCGTACTATCGCCATTGCTATGGGCAACTCTAGTAGACGATCTCCTCAGGGATCTATCTTGGATATGCTGACGATATGGTGATAGTCACTAAAAGGAAATTTGCAGGCGTTGGTAGGTGGTGCGAGCATGAGAACCTCTAGGTGAATGCCTAATAAATCACTGTCGTCGTGTTCACAAGGAAAAGAGGGATGAGAATCAAAACCACCAGTGGAGATCCCTTTCGCCTCGGAAGTCAAATACTTAAGTGTGAATATCGATAATAGGCTTACGTGGAAGAATGTGTGTAGTTCAGAAAATGAAGCCGAACAAATGGTAAAACTTCGCAATTTTTTCGTCCAAGACCGATTTGCACAAAAATTTGCTATTAGGCTTATTACACCCTCTAGTTCATTTTCTATATCGTGCCGTTGTACGCTTTTTGTTTTGTAGGGGTGAAAACTACCCCTAATTGTTAAAAATTATAAAATAAATTATGAAATAACTTTAGAAACCTAAATATTGAAAATTATAAAATAACTTTAGAAACCTGAATATGGGTAAAAATAGTTAAATAATGATTGTTTCGTGCTTTAGGATACAATTTCATAATCTTTCAACCTACCCTTGTCATAAACTATCCTTGAAATTTTTATAATATGTCTTCGAACTTGGTGAGAAATCAAAGAAATATACACTCACACACGCAAGCAGATTTTTCTTGTCCTCTGTCTCCCAACATAAATGGAAAAAGTGGAAAATATAACTTATAACGGCCGAATATACCGGTTATATAGATTACTACGCTCCAAAGCGGGTAATTCAAATTTTTCAAAAAAAATTGATCGGTTTTTTAAGCATAACTTTTTCATTTTTGGTGATAGAAAATTTTTTTCGAACGATTTTGTAGAGCTTTTCAAGAGCTATGAGACTATGTGGATAAAATTACTTGAGTTCCTTTAATTTTTAAATGGGAGAGTTTAAAGCGCTTGACTAAGGTGATGTTCGATCGTAAATGTCGGTGTTAAACAGCTATATCTCGCCGACTATTTTTTTTTTAAATCTACACACAGGAAAATTTCTGTCATTGAAAAAGCTTAAAATTTAGTACTGTTTTAGAGTTATTGGCAAAAAACCATTTGAAAAAGTCGATTTTTTCGTCAAAAAACTGTTACTTCCAACTTCGAATAACTCAAAAAATATTACTTTTACGAAAAAACGCATGGAACATCTTCTTCTAAGAAAAACTTATTCCGTCGATTCCTACAGTTAAAATGTAATAAAAAAAATCTACCCCTGTGATGGGGTGGCAACCACCTCCCAAGGCTCTATCGTACAGCGTCATGATATAGAAAATGATCCTTGAGCTATTCCCTACCTTCTGTGAAAATTTCAGGTAAATCCATGGTTGACGAAAAAATTGCGAGCCAAAATGCTCCATTTCCTGAACTAGTGGTAAAAATTGAGGGCTCAACCCAAAGATGACACTCTGGTTATATACAAGTGTGGTGAGACCCATGATAACCTACGGTGCAGTAACTTGGCGGACAAGAACAAAGCAACCCATCTCCCCAACTCCAGCACTTGAGGTCCTACTTGGACTTCCACCATTCAGCCAGTCACACGGGGTAGAATACTTGAAACTTCACAATGAACTGAAGGAAGATCCAATATTAGGAATGCGCCGATATATACGAAGTCAAAGCAAAGACGAGAATCGCCCTCAGCCTTCGACATAATGCAACTGTGTTCCAGGCAGAAGTAGCGGCCATCGAACACTGTATAGGAAAAATGAACAGGCAGAAGGTGGCAAATAAAACCATTGCCATTTTCTCCGGAAGTCAGACGGCAATTAAAACATTCAGCTCATTTCAAATCTTCCCAAGACTGGTGGGAAGCTATCTGAGCGCACTCAAGGAGCTGAGTACTCGAAATAGGGTCACTCTAGCATTGGTAACCGGACATGAGGGTCACAAGGGCAATGAGGAGGTCGATGCTCTAGCGCGTGAAGGCGCATCCAAGGCTATGATCGCCCCAGATCCCTTCTACGGGGTAGCGAAAACTTGTATAAAGACACCCATTAATACACGGATGCAAGCCGAAACGACAGATTGGTGGAATACACCCTCAAGAATGAAACAGGCGAAAGAGTTCATAAAGAAACCATCGCCCAGATTCACGGAAGACCTTCTAAACCACAACCGTATGCTTGTAAGGGAAGGAAGACACCGCACTGCATGTGCTCAGTGAATGCGAAGCGAGAGCAAGGCTGAAACACGCAAAATGCGGGGAGGAGAAACCAGAGGCTGCTAGCTATATGAGAGGGTCAGTGTCAAGGCTATGGAGTCTCATCAGAGAGATCAAGCTAGAGAGCAAGCTCTAACATCCAAGTAGCATCACAATAAAAAATACTTGAGAGAAAATTGTGTTTATATGAATAGGATTTCATATTCCCTTATGCTTCAAAGATTTTTTGTCCAGTCAAATAATACAATATTTGGAGTAATAGTTCTCTAAAACGAGATGGATAAAATCTAAAAAAATATCTAAAAATGATGTGGTCGATTATTAAAAGGTAGGTAATGTACGTTTGGGACATATTGTGAGATCATATTAATTATTCAAAGAACGAGAAAATTTGAAAAGAGAAATGTAGATGGTCTTATTCACAGAGTGTTCATGAATAAATATCATCTGTGAATGTTCTACTCAACTGTCGATTATTTCATGAAAAATATTTCTTGGAGTATTAATGATGAATTGCTTCAATGCTTTTTTGAATGACTTAAATTGTCCGATAGTTTTCAGTTCGGGAGGAAGGAAGTTCATGAACTTAGGTCCCAAGTATAAGAAGTTTCTCTGTCCCACCGTTTTCATCATAAAGTAGGGCAGCAGTTGATCTCGGTGACGAGTGCCATAGTTGTGCTTGCTAGCTGTGATCCCAGTTGGAAAAAGGTATTGGGTATAACAAGTAGTTTGGAAAAATAGTTGTCTGCAGTCATATATTCTTGTTTCATTATACAAAGCATCACTCGAATATCTAGAATCTCTGTTCAGGAGTATTCTCAAAAATCTTCTTTGGAGGACCTGTAGAGGTTCCAGAGTAGTTTCTGCTGCTCCACCCCAAGCAATGATTCCGTAATTCAAGTGACTCTCCACAAGACTGTGATGAACAATTGTTTTTTGTTTCTTATTCAGTATGTGGGAGAGCTGCTTGTATCTAAATAGAATACATCTAAGCTTTTTGAGTAGGTACTGTATATGATCTGTCCACCTCATGTGACTATCTATATATATATATATACCCAGATACTTTACTCTTCTCACGGGTTGAATTATTACCTCAGGTTTAGGTTTCAGTTCAAAGCTTGGTAATGCTTTTTCATAGCTGCTGGAAAAGTAAGTAAAATGTTTTCTTGTGATTTATGGACAATCGCTTATGGTCAAACCAGGCTTTCATACGGATGAGCTCTTTTTCTAGTTTATTTTTTAATGTAAACCAGTTATCATCTTCATAAAGAATAACGCTGTCATCCGCAAAACCTATGATTCTACCATAGCCCTCTAGACGAAATAGGTCATTAAGGTAAATGTTGAATAGAATGGGCCCCAAAACAGTTCCTTGAGGGACTCCACATGTAATAGATCTAGTTTCGCTCATACAATTGCCAATTCTGACTTTCTGTTTTCTGTCACTCAAGTAACTCTTGAGCAATTTATGAGTTGTGCCTCTCAAACCTATATCTTCCAGAGTTTCTAGCAGTATGGAGTGGTCAACCGTATCGAAAGCCTTGGCGAGGTCCATAAAAATGCCAATTGATGGTTTGCTTTCGTCCAGAGATTCAGGAATTTTATTAGTAACAGTTCTGATTGCATCTTGTGTCGACATTTTTTCTCTGAAGCCGAACTGAGATTTTGATAACAGTGAATGTTTCTCCAAAAAGCAATAAAGTCTCGTTTCAATCAGTTTTTCTATAATTTTGGATACAGTGCTGATAAGAGCTATAGGTCTGTAATTGGCCATATCATTTTTGTTGCCGTTTTTATATATGGGGGTTACTACCGACAACTTCAGTTTTGAGGGAAATATTCCCAATTCAGATGATTTATTGGCTATGTAAACAACAGGTTCTGAAATGAATTCTGATATCGTTTGTAGAGATTCTGCTGTGAGATCGTCATTACCTGGTGCTTTTTTCCTTTTTAATTTATTAATGGTTTCTATAATTTCATTTCGGTTGGTGGGTGATAGAAAAATAGAATGGCTGCTTAAATTCCTACGCTCTGTATATTCGTCGCTGAAATCTATTTTTTCAGCTAGCTTCGGACCTTTTGTGGAGAAGTACTCATTGAAACTTTCAGCTATTAATTGTGTTCGGGAGTAAATACACAAGTGCTCCAAAATTATCGATAATTTTCCATGAAAGTATGTTGTCTAAAAACTGCATGAGTTTATTTTCATATTTTGTCGAAAGAGCCCGACTCCGAAGGAGGAAGGCTCTTTCAGCAAAATATGAAAATAACCGAATGCCGTTTTTTTACTGAAAACATGCTTGAATGGAAAATTATCAGGTTTATTTTGATGCACGAGTGTGATTCGGTAGAATATTTCCGTAGTTGAAACAACGACTTTTGAAATTCAGTATTTATGCCTGTCAAGATGACAAATGTACATTTTAACAATCGTTACTATAGATACACGAACTGAGCGGGTATTTTTCGATACCTACCGGGTATTTACCAGCCCGAAAATGTCCCGCCGGAAATTTATCGCTGTAATTGATCGAAAATGTCCCGCTTCATATGGGATTTTCAACATACGATGGAATTATCCGCTGTAATTGATCGATAATGTTCCACTTCATATGGGATTTTTAACATACGATGGAAATATTCGATATATAGTTCTAATGTGATGAATGACGAATGTTTATGATTCAGTAAAAAAAATCAGAGATTTCTTGTGGGATCCGTCCACTTTGGTCAGGATACACCAATTCCTGATATGCAGTTTCAAAACTATGAAATATCAATTGGCACCGTTTACGACGATAACCTCAGTAAACGATGATATCGAAACATTTGGTGCGAAAGTGTGAAAGAACACGGGTAATCAGTACCAGTTTTCTTCTCCTGAAGATGCTAACCTCGTAATATCAGCTAGGTGTTGCTTATATTGTTAGAAACGCGTGTCGAGTGCAAATAATGTCAGGTTTCGTGTTAGGGTGATCGATTTCTAAAAAAAGTTTATGATTTTCATGTGTATTGATTGCATGTGACTGAAAGCAGTTGATTCCGATTTTGAATAACTACGACCTAAAAGTAACAACTGGTACTGAAACCAACAGGGTGATCGTGAGCAAATAGTATGATAGTATGATAATAAAGATGATTCATCATACATATAAAAAGTAATCAAAAAATCCAAAACAGTTAACAGTCAATAGGAATTTCAAAGATACGTTCAAGTTAATGGAGTAATTGCTCGACACTTGAAAAATTACTATGGTGACACTCCATAATAGAAGGAGCTAATGGATAGTAAACACGTGTAGCAGTTTTGCAAACTGTCATCGAAAATCGCACAATTAAGTATTTTTTGATCACTTGAGAGTTCCGTTTCGATTCTATCTCTATCGTATAACAAAAAGTAGACAACCAGTCAGTATACCCATTTATATAATTTCATGAATTCGTTCAGTTAATAATAATAATAATCTTTATTTTCCATTAGACATTTATAATACATGTATAGGAATCGTCAAATTTCCCACATATGATCATAAGATCACGCACAGCAGATGTATATATACACCCATACTTATACACATACACGTGTATACAAATCAATACACATAAATGATTATAAAAATAAAGATATATAAAAAACAGATCAAATACAAAATGAGCAATCGTAAAAATACATTTACAAATGTCATACATTAAAAAACTCGGCCAAACTATAAAAACATCCCTGTATTAAAAATATTTCCAGCTCTCTACTGAATTCATTGAAGGAGCGTGCCTCCTTTATATATTTTGGCAGCTTATTGAAAATTATTTTTCCCATCACAGATGGAGAGTCTGATGAAATTTTTTATTTGCAGTATGGAATATAAAAATTTAATTTTTGCCTCGTATTTACATTATGAACATTTGAATTCAGCAAGAACTTATTCTATTCTTGAAAATATATACCTAGGGACATTTCAAAAATATAAAGACTTACAAGAGTCATAACCCTAAACTGCCTGAATAAACTTCTACAAGAAAAAGTGCTGTTAACTCCAGCTACTATTCGCAAAATCCGTTTCTGTACAATAAATACTTCAGATGCCAATGTAGAGTTACCCCACATGCATATACCATACCTCAGCCTGGATGCAGCCTGGAAGTGATATAAAGAAAGTAGTTGTTCTGTCAAGAAATTCCTTATATTTCTGAATAGATAACATAAGGAATTTACTTTACTAATTAGGAGTTCACAGTGTTTTCTCCAATTCAGGCATGGATCCATAGTGATACCTAAAAATTTGGTTGCCTATACTGATTCGGATATCAGGGCATTGTTTCTGGCGATTGTGGAATCTCATCAATAGGGTTTTACCGGCGTTGAGAAATAAAAAATTCAGTCCATCCCAATTGGTAATTTTCTGTAGCGCATTTTTACATTTTTCAGCTAATACTTCTTCTGACTTGCCGGATACGATCAGTGAAGTATCATCTGCATACATCGTCACAAAAGTATCTCTCATGACTGTGTCCATTTCATTTATGTACAGCAAAAACAGTACCGGACCTAATACTGATACTTGTGGCACACCCATGGAAATCTCCGCATAATCGGAGTGATGTCTATAAGTTGTATTTTCATTATTATGTGTTATACTCACATACTGTCGTCTGCCTTCTAAAAACGATTGAATCCAGTCATATGCTACCCCTCTCATACCATAAGAATACAATTTCGATAATAGATTAATTTGGTTGACACGGTCGAAGGCCCTGCTTAGGTCGCAAAAAATGCCTACAGGACATTCCCCTGCTTCTATGTAATCGACCAAACGCTCGAAAAAATTAATCACTGCCGTGTTCGTAAATTTATCTAGCCGAAAACCATATTGCTGGTCAGTAAGAATTTCGAAAAACCAGAAGTCATTGTTACTGGTCTGTAATTTTCCAGTTTTTCCCGGTCCTGCTTCTTATGTATTGGAACTACCTTCCCAATTTTCAATTCTTTCGGGAATGACCCTGTTACAAATGACAGATTGATCAAGGCCAGATGAATGTTTGTTCTTGAGTTTATTTCTCAATAGAGAGAGCAGTTCTTCTGGAATAAAAGGTTCAAGAAATATAGAATGTTGATGAATATTTATGGGGCTCCCTTCGCATACATTTTCGCCACTGATAATATTATTCACTATTTCCTACGGTGTGGTAGTGAAAAAATTATTGAATAAATTTGAAACAGTCGCAGGATTATCATACACGATTTCATTTTGTTTAATCTGAATATTTTCTGTTTTTTTTTTCTGTTTGACAGTTCAGATATTACTTTCCAAGCTGCCTTATTAGGATTAGTTAACAAGTGAATGAAGAAATGAAAACGAACATATAATTCATAGTTAAACATACTCTCGATATTGAGTCAGGATCATTTTCTATTGTGAAACCAATCCGTCAAAAATTATAAAAAAAAAATTCTCTTTCATTACCAACGTTCGATAGGAACTGTTCCACTGTCAGATATTCGCAATTTTATATCGATGGGTTTCAGTTGATGATCCCACTGATTAGTTGATACGATAAAGCTAAATAGTTTGAACATCATTATTTTGTGGTGGATCAATATTTATTTCATAATTTAATGGGTTTGTAACCCACAGCAATTTGAAAAAATGAGAATTAATATTGGAATCTATACAAGCGTAAAAGGGCGGATTTTCAATCTACGCCGAAAGATGTACATCAGGAACAGACAGTTGGGTGGTTCTAAATTATCAGAACACATTCTTACTACCGATGAACATCTCACAGTAGAATGGAATGACACTGAAATAATGACGGAAGGGAGCAATGGCAGAAAACGGAAATCAAAGGAACCTGCTTTCATCATGCTGTCTGGTGAAGAATGTAAATCTATGAGTTCGCGTGATTTGGATCGCGGATGGCTGCCCTCCTGAAGGACAAAATGTTATGTCAAATTTGAAAGACTTGACAAATGTCAATTACTAAGATTGTCTTCAAGAGATAATCGCATTTGAACAGGAATTTGTGCATAAGTTTTGAGAACGGAAGCGGATTTAGTTTCCGAAACGTTATATTATATATTATTTCTTATTATTTTTTTGATAGTTGAAATTTGAGTTATACGAGAAGTTGCTGACTAATTCGACTTGTTCTATCCAGGAGAAACTGTTTTTCAATAGACGCAGCAACTTTTCTAGGTAGATTGAAAATCTGCCCTTCCACTCTTGTATAGATTCCAATATTGATTCTAAATAGTTATTATGACATTGAATTGCTATTTCCGTGCTCGAAATAATATTTGCTCCTGTTTGGGTTTGAGTGTCGACCACTGAATCAAGGTTTCTATTGAGATACTCGAATGAAAGTCCGAGTTTCATTATAATAACTTCCGAGCATAGCTGATGTTTAGAAAATGGCGAAGTCGCCAGTGTTCAAAATTCGAATATATTATGACGCCTGTTACGTACGAAATTGTATGCTCAGAAGCATAACATGTACAATCAGGGCCACTTATTAATATAATTAATGTCAATGAAGAAACTCTTTGGTGATCTATGTTTCATAATAATACAGTCAAAAGAAAAACTTCGACAGAAATTGAAGATCCGAACACAGTCCACAATAGACATACACTCTACACAAAATACACAACCTGTATCGAACATTATACCTTATCTCCCTCGTTTGAATAAAAAGATAAAACGGATCGGCAACAGGTATAATGTTTGAACAACATTCTTAACAACAAATACTCTACGTTCAAAACTGACACATACCAAACCAAATAACACAACGGAAAACACAAAAAGTTGTATTTATCAAATTCCTTGTTCGTGCGGACGAAAATATATCGGTGAAACGTCCCGACTATCGGAAGTGCGAAAGAGTGAACACAAGATGTACATCAGGAAGAGGCAGATGGGTGGTTCTGAATTATCAGAACACATTCTTACCGCCGATGGAGACAACACAGTAGAATGGAACGACTCAAAATTATGACGAAAGAGAGCAAGGCAGGATACGAAAATTAAAGGAATCTGCTTTCATCATGCTGTCTGGTGAAGAATCCACGTATAAGTTTCGAGGACGAAAACGGATTCAGTTTCCGAAACGTTAACGATAAGTATATATATATATATATATATATATATATATATATATATATATATATATATATATATATATATATATATATATATATATATATATATATATATATATATATATATATATATATATATATATATATATATATATATATGCGAAATTGGTATTCTGGGAGTTTATCCGTTGATTTGTCGGTATTGACTTTCGACGTTTCGCCAACATCTCAGTTGGCATTTTCAAGAATGTTACTACTCCTACTTGGTGCTAGCAACTGTTGTTTGAAAAACTTCTGCCAGTTTTTAAATGATTTCTCGGTCGTAAATTGCAGCCGATATGATCTGCTCCCTCAGCCGTCGGATTGATTATGGTTGTCGGACTTTTGGCTAATGACTGTTCAGGTAGTAACGGTCGGTCTGGTTTGTGGTGACCTGCATCCACCGAAGGACCATTTCCTGAACTGTTATTCTTTTTGTTGATGAGGGCCCTCCAGACATTTGAAATATTTTGGGAATCGTCTCTTTTGTTTATTTCTCCATGTTTTTCTATCTCGATAGCTTCCCTGATTCATATAAAAAAACATGGAGAAATAAACAAAAGAGACGACTGCCAAAATATTCCAAATGTCTGGAGGGCCCTCATCAACAAAAAGAAAAACAGTTCAGGAGAAGGTCCTTCGGTGGATGCAGGTCACCACAAACCAGACCGACCGTTACTACCTGAACAGTCATTAGCCAAAAGTCCGACAACCATAATCAATCCGACGGCTGAGGGAGCAGATCATATCGGCTACAATTTACGACCGAGAAATCATTTAAAAACTGGCAGAAGTTTTTCAAACAACAGTTGCTAGCACCAAGTAGGAGCAGAAACATGCTTGAAAATGCCAACTGAGATGTTGGCGAAACGTCGAAAGTCAATACCGACAAATCAACGGATAAACTCCCAGAATACCAATTTCGCATACTCAAGTATCCGTGAAAACCTTCACTGTAACATATATATATATATATATATATATATATATATATATATATATATATATATATATATATATATATATCAGCCCTTATAATTTTTTTTGATTGGCGAAATTTGAGATATACGAGAAGTTGCTGACTGATTGTTCTATCCAGAAAGAATATTTTTTCGGGGTAGACTAAAAATCTACCCATCTACACCTGTATAGATTCCAATATTAATTCTTATTTTTCCAGATTGTGGTAGGTTACAAACCCACAAAACTACGGAACACTCATTATTACTTTTCTGACTCTTCTGTGAATGACAAAAATTAAGTTACAACCTTTTTCGATAACATTTAATGAATATTTAGTGCTGTATGGGTGATATTTTTGAGATATGATTGGTATGTGCACATAAAGCATGCACCCTTGCATGAAATTATGATTCACATACAAAACAATATTTTTCGACTCCGGAAATAAAAACGAAATATTATAATGAACCCAATTGAGTATCATCAAAACTGGCCACGTCGTAAAAGAATCACAAGTCATCAGCATGTTAAATCGTTCTGGCCCGTCAAGTTTCAGATATGGAATATTTCGTGATCACGTCAAATATTTTGATCTGAAGATGGAGTTTACATTACAACCGGAAATTCAATGTGTCACGAAAGTTTTTTGTTGGAATTGTGTACTGATATTATAGAAGAAAGCTGTACTGAAAAGTTACATATTGAATGAAAGTGGTCGATACTTGAAAATCCATATGTCAGTGAGGTTTTTACTCAGAACGGATTACTAAACCGCGACAAGTGTTTCGCTATAGAGAAGCTGCTTGTGGAAGCTATTGTATAGCAAAGCACATGTCGCGTTTCAGTGAACTCTCATTAGTGAAAATCTTATAGACAACTGTATAGATTTCGTTTTTTTCAATACTTCGTCCATGAGTAGATGGCGCATTGACTCCGTGTTGTTCGTATCAGCTTTGGTCGAGGCTTGATACTATAAAAGGTGTTTGATTTTTTATTATGACTTTATTTTTATGATGGCACTGCATTGTACTGACGAGTGCCCAAATAGCCCGAAACCGGTCTGCAACTGTGTTCCTCTCAATAATCAAAAATTAATTCCTCCTTTTGTATCGCCAGAAGCAAATGCAGGATTTTCTTCTGTGAAGAAACCTGCACTCGCACCGATCAATTATACTGCAATGTCTTTCGTAATATTAGCCAGGGGAAAAGTTGTTTTCTGACAGGTGCCATGTGGATAATTCACCTCGTGGTCGGTAGAAAGTTCGTACTGCCAGTTATCTACCAGGACAATTCTGAAATGTTCCTGACAATTTCTGAGCCTATTGGGTTTGTGCCTCCGTTGTACTGACGATTTTCCAAGTTTCCCCACAGTTGAAATAGCAAGTGAAACGGAGGATCACAAAGTTGCCTAGGAGCGCTACACCACTCACTTCTTCAATCAAAAATAATTATTAGTATCACTACTTCGGTTCTGGTTTGAAGGCCGTCGATTTTTGGAATTTCTTCCTGACGTTTCGCTGGCGCGAATGGCTAGCTTCTTTAGAGGTTCATACATCTTGAGTTAGACTCCTCCGAAAAAGCTAGCCACACGCGCCAGCGAAACGTCAGGAAGAAATTCCAAAAAACGACGGCCTCCAAACTCGAACCAAAGTAATGAGACTGAAAACCTCGGCCGCCAAAACCTTAACCATTTTGTTGAATATAATTATTGTTTCCGAAGACATCATCTCCGAAAAATCATTTGGTTAACACAATCTCTGGTAGAAAACTCTACAGAAGAACGGAAGTAGAAAAGAGAAATTTGCAATAGCTATGAGAAAAAACTGGTTCAATTCACTCATCCATCACACAAAATATCCGTAGCTTAGAAAGGTGCCACAGGCCATGAGCACTGAAATTTTAGGAAATTCAAGAAGGATATACCCCAAATTTTGTGGAGAAAGCAAAACATCACAGAAACAACGTATCTTCCCTGATTCGACTGAATGGTGAAAGTTTTTGATTGATATCGTCAATAAACTCAAAGTGGTCAAGGATTTTTTTTTTGTAGATCTAAATGACAAACTATTCCAATAATTATATTGATCTCAAAGTCAAATGGAGAACAAGAGCAGTAACCTATCAGTCAGAAGATAGTAAGGCCACCGACATCCTCCGTCGAAAAAATGTTCCAAATTTCCGAATTGAAAAGGAGTAAGTTCAATACCTCAAGGTGAACTACCAAATATTATACAACACACTCTCGATTGCTTCTGGTTATTCAGTCAGTTGATTTCCCAATAATTTTAATTTTCATCGAACGACGGTCATTAATGACGTATCCGATTAGAATTGTTTGAATATCAATGATCTCTCCAAACAACCTGCATGAGTTTGAATTATACAATAAAAAATACGTAATTCGAATCGGCGGCAAACAAAGTTCATGTGCATGGTTTATGTAATTTCTCTCATGCTGTCTGTATCAGTTCTGGTCACTTTCACTCACTGGAAACACCCATATCGATGCAATGGAAAATCACAAACATCATTGAAATTCGAGTGAAGAGATATTCTATGATTCATTCTTATTTTCCCAACATCAAGTAGGTCTTGTCTTGATCAGCAAAAAATGCTTGTATTTTGGAAGTGATTCTCCTTTCAAGGTCGATGAGGACTCGTAAATGAAAGCTCTTAGGTACGAATGTTTTCATGGTTTCGTTCACCCAGTGATGAATCACCCTCTAGCTTTTTCATTTGACGTTTTCAACAAACCTCATTTTTCTCAAATTCAGAATATTCTATTGGGAAAAATGAACACATACGGAATTAAACTTCTAAGAATTTTCAGGTAATACACAACCTGCAAATTGTTAAGTATGTGAACAGCTCTAGATATAGTATCAATTTACTTCTCCTGAAGATGCTAGCTAACCTTGTTAGCAAAACGCGCGTCTAGTAAAAATAATATCAGTTTGGTGTCAGGGTAATTGACCTCTAAAAAAAAGTTTTTTTTCAAACTAGTCATTCGTTATGTATCTCATCCATATCAAGAACTTCTCCCTTTCACTCACATGTACCAACGAATACTGATATGAAAAAAAACTGGCTGCTGCGGGGCTCGAGCTCACATCATCTAGTTTACCCAGTCACATTACGCCAGGTGTTACAAAGCAGTTACTTGAAGCCTGAAGTATACAGTTTGAATCAATCAACAATATCAAACCAATATTCGCGCAATATTAATTAGTAGAATTCAACT
Organism: Zygogramma bicolorata; assembly: GCA_032362365.1. Lineage (NCBI taxonomy): Eukaryota > Metazoa > Arthropoda > Insecta > Coleoptera > Chrysomelidae > Zygogramma > Zygogramma bicolorata. Next base: position 13,512,628 of record JAVJAQ010000137.1, on the reverse strand, counting down.
GAGGAAGAAAGCTATTCAACAATACTGAAAACTGGTTTGCTGCAATTCAATAGAACTAATAAGAAACTAATAGAAATCCAGTAAAATTTTCTGGAGTAATTTATGTTTTTATGCTAGGAAAAATATTGTTGATGTTTGATAATCCAATTGAAGTCCATCAGCCTCAGTATCTGTATCTCATCATGTTATGAAAAATAAACTGGATGAATGTGAAACGATCGAAAATTATCTCGAAGAAATTAGAGAAAATTAAAAAAAATATATTATGAAGCAGGAAAAGTAACTCCAAGTGACTAATAATAGCTATTTGTATATCAAGGGAGAAAAGTTCTACTTTTCCTTCCGAGGATAAAATTAAGTATTCAAGGAGGACAAGGCACTCAACACCTCCATATTATACATATAATTTCTCCGCATACCTCAAATGACAAGTCATTTTCGAACAATTTAATTATGAAACTAATAAATGAAATCTATTGAAGAACCATAACTAAGAAGTAGGTACAGTATCATTCTTGAAATTCCGAACATGAAAAGAACCTACAAAGCAAACAAAAACGATTTATAAAAGAGCTGTCGACGCCGGATTTTTCATAATATCGAAATAAATAAGAACCTGAATATCAATTGTCTCAATTTGAGATTCACATTTTATAGGAATTCAAATTTGGAAAATATCTTTTGAATTCATAGAGAAACATTCATATTTGTTTTCAAAATTCAAGGTTCCGACAATTCAACAATTGAATTTGAAAAATGTTCGACATTCTTTTCGGCTGTTGGAGATCCAGTGAAATAAAGAGTTCACTACAGTTCATCCCAATATAAAAACTTCATAGCAAATGATGAAGGAATTTATACTGACACTTGACGATGTTTTTGCACTTGTATGGATTCGATATTATTGAAGAATATTGAAGCTAAACAAATGATTTATATATATGTATATGTATATATATATATATATATATATATATATATATATATATATATATATATATATATATACATATATATATATATACATATATATATATCTCGATATATATATAAATCTCGTGTCACAATGTTTGACCTCAATGGACTCCTAAACCACTTAACCGATTATAATAAAATTCGCACACCATGTGCAGTTCGATCCAACTTGAGAGATAGGATAGTTTAAATCTCAAATTAAAGTCGCAATTTTAATTTATTGCTAATTATTTGTCTGTTATTATTTGACAGTCACAATTATCTGTTAACTCCAAATGATTCTAACAGATGTCGATACCTTTCGACTGGGTTGAGTAAGTAATCAATAGATGGCGCTGCTGAACCCATCAGTTGGCAGAACGAATTGAATCAAGATGTTGATACCTTTCGACTGGGTTGAGTAAGTAATCAATAGATGGCGCTGCTGAGCCCATCAGTTGGCAGAACAAATTGAATCAAGAAATCCAGCTCAAAGAATCAGGACAGCAGAAGGTCATGCACAACCACAAATGGTTTAGATTTGGAAAATCCATGTTTTTCTCATGGGCAACTATATGTTGCGTGTTCACGTGTTGGGAAACCGTCGAATCTATTTGTGTTAGCTAAAGACAGGTTAACCAAAAACATTGTGCACCGATTGGTGTTAAATTAAATTGAAATTGATAGTTTTTATAATTCAAAAAATAGATATTAATGTTTAAAAGTTTAGGACTGTCTGCCTTGCCTACCTCATTCATAAGTTTAAGCGTCACATGTTATTTACTGTATCATACTGTAATATACTTATATTTGTTATAAAATTAAATGGAAATAATAAATCTGATAAATTTTCATTTTGTACCTATTGATTTCTGCTTAATATCAAGTGTAAGAACATTTTAATTAATTGTGTTCAACGTACTTCCCCTTCAAATCTCAATCCAGTGAATTTGTATACCAACATCAACATTTTCGTCTTCGTTCGTAAATAATTCCATTGTACTAAAGGGTTATAGTAGTAGAAAGTCAAATAAGGAGATCACCATATTTTTCTACAAATACCATCTGTGTGAAAAAGCATAGTGGACTCCGTGACTGATGTTCTCTTATTGTTCCTCTTAGATTGTTTACTATAATGTAATAAAACAAAAACTTTAGCCACAGCAACGCGTGGCCGGGTCAGCTAGTATATATATATAGGAGGAGTCCAACTCAAGATGTATGAGCCTCTAAAGAAGCTAGCCATTCGCGCCAGCGAAACGTCAGGAAGAAATTCCAAAAAACGACGGCCTTCAAACCCGAATAAAAGTAGTGATACTAATAATTATATTTGATAAAAGAAGTGAGTGGTGTAGCGCTTCTTGGCAACTTTGTGGTCCTCAGTTCCACTTGCTATTTCAACTGTGGGGAAACTTGGAAAATCGTCAGTACAACAGAGGCACAAACCCAATAGGCTCAGAAACTGTCAGAAAAATTTTAAAATTGTCCCGGTAGATAACTGGCGGTACGAACATTCTACCGACCACGAGGTGAATTAATCACATGGCACCTGTCAGAAAACAACTTTTCCCCTGGCTAATATTACGAAGGACATTGCAGTATAATTGACCGGTGCGAGTGTAGGTTTCTTCACAGAAGAAAATCCTGCATTTGCTTTTGGTGATACAAACGGAGGAATTGATTTTTTATTATTCAGAGGGACACAGTTGCAGACCGGTTTCGGGCTATTTGGGCACTCGTCAGTACAATGCAGTGCCATCATCAAAATAAAGTCGCGACTTATAATAAAAAATGAATGCTCTCTCACTCCGTTCCCACTCTGGTTTCTGTTTCCATGACGTCATGACAGTTGATCACACAGATTCGTTCGTATTATGATATTGTTTTGAAATTTTAAAAATTCAATTGCTCATAATTGTTCTCTTATAAATCTGACGCGTTTGTGTATTTCAAAATGACGATTTTTGTTTACATTTTAATAACGGAGAGAGTCTGCGTCACATCCAAACCGTCTGATTATTATATGAGAGCTTTTTTTAGATTCACTAAACATCCCCTCAGAAAATCTGACGCACTCGAGATTTTTTTTTTATTTTCAACTCTTACGTACGACCACCCCATCATGGAAACAATCAGATCAACATACATACATTTTTTAAAATATGTAGGACATAGATCATATCAAAATCTGACGCGCTCGAGTATGTCCATGCAATAGTCTAAAGCCGCTCATCCCACCGATGAAAAAGTATATATTTCATATTTTTTTTTCTTTTTTATCATGTTAGCTTCGCAACCCAATAGGTCTTTATGACGCTCGAGTAAATCCCGATTCAGCATCGTGGGCTCCCCTACTATAAAAAAACGGACTGATTCAGTTTTCCTCAAATTTATACCATCAATATTATCTTTCGTAGTTTTTCGAATATAGCGTATCGTTAATCGCCTTTTAATTCTAACGGTATGAAATATTGTGTAATTGAACACAAGATATCTTCAAATTGCAACAGCAGTATCGTTAAAGTCTGAATAAGTTGTTGTATAACAGCGACCTCTGTCCTAAAAAATATTGATGGCTCGTAAAAACCGAGTACCATACCCGCAACTAAAAGTGCAAATTAATGTTGGGGATAATAGTTAATAGTTTGAATGCGTCTTTCTCAATAAGCAATTCAGGTCGTTTGATGATATCATTGAAAATTGAAATTATTTCCCATTTTAAACGGCTATGTCTACATCGCTTATTTCGTACATACTTGCAGTTATATGCGGTTCATGTTGCGTAATTAGCAGAACTCGAAATTGATGAAGTATTGTCACAGATGGTTATTGCTGGTATTATTTTTATCATCGCTATTCAAATTATTTCCCAATACATTTGCCAGATACAAATGAAATGGCAGCATATCGATGATTACCTAATCTCAGGGAATAGACAAAATTCAGTGTGCCGAATAAAAAAAAAACATGATTGAGAAACGTTGTCTATAAAGTATTGGGTAGCTTCGCTCATATCAGTTTTTACTAGCCAATCGAATGTCTCCGTCAAGAGCCTATAGCCCAGTATATAGCCCAGTAATCGCTAACGATTTGGGACCGAACGCAGCTAGGTCTACATACTTTGATCTATCAATCCTCAATTTCATTATTGAACAAAAAAAAATTATTTTTATTTGATTTTCCCACTTGATTGGGTCCGTTCATAAAATACGTTCGCATACGAAGGGGGGGGTCTGACTGAGTGTGACAAGATATGAAAAGGGGGGGGCGGGGGGTATACGGCAAAGTGACGTTCGCCGTTTATTATTTTTTGACATGAGCGCTAGCCAGCGTGACCACTTTTGGTAGAAATCTACTTTTTGGTAGATTTCTGACAAAAATTAAAAAAATTTGTTATGAAAGAAATCTTCAATAGATTTTGGTAGAAATCTACATGTGCGACATCCTCTAACGAATTCCTGAACTCATCAGATTTTTTAATCAAATCTATAGTGACTCCAGAATGACGATGAAGTGGACGCGGTAGTTTTGAAGATGAAGAAGAAGATGGTGCAATACCGATTGTAGATATTTCGGACAATTTAGAAAATCCTTGGACTTCTGAATGATAGAAATATTATTTATATATTCGTTATGGAAGATATTTATTAATTCAGTTGAATTTCATTATAATAACTAAATGAATATTTTTAATTTTCAGAATTTGTGTACTATCATTTAGAATTCATCATACTCAGCAGGGAGGGGGGGTTTCAGTTTTTGTGACGAAATATTTCTAGGAGGGGTCACAAAAAGTGTGACACAGCGTGACAATGGGGGGAAGGGGGTCAAAAAAAGCTGATTTTAGTGTGACGTATTTTATGAACGGCTCCATTTGTATTTTTATCCTTTCGTTTTTAGCAACAGGTTTCGATAGAATTAACAACATAGACAATAGAAGTCCGAACTATTACCATTCATCTTCAGAGAAGTATCAATTTTCTCCTGAATATGCTAACCTGGTTACCAAAACGCGCGTCGAGTGTGAAAATATCAGCTTGATAGTACGCTAATTGATCTCTGAAAAATTTAATTGTCAGTATATATATGATATCAAAATAACTCTCATATTGGTCATTTTCTCTGCCGAGGATGTTGGTAGACAGTGAGAAAATGATGAGTCTTCACTGAACATAAATGTTCGTATATCAGACTTGTTTTTTTCTTATGAAAATTTTTTCCTAACAATGAAATTTATGAACATGTTGCGGATTCGAAACTATTATATCAGAACGAGTTGATGACTTTCATTTAATGTACTATGGAATCAATTAATATCGATTATTGATGAAAGTTGCAGGATATAATTCCTATGTTGATGTGGAAGAACTTCCTCGTAAAGAAACTATCTGGAGACAGTCTATAAAATGAAGGCGAATCTTTCAATTGTTGAACAATCTCTTGGGCTTCGTTTTTCAAACAAAATGAAAATCACCATAGATATGCGTTTGTGACGGATAAAAAACCATTCATATTATGTATATTGAAGATTTTCCTAGATGTTCCGTCAAATTTTTGGTGTTTTGTTCCAGTAAAAATGAAAGGTGGTGAAGAAGTTATTAATTTTGGTAATTTTGTCAATATTGACAAAATGGTTCAGGCTTTCGCAGCCGAGGTTTTCAGTATTACTACTGTTCTTCGAGTTTGAAGGCCGTCGTTCTTTGGAATCTTTTCCTGAAGTTTCTCTAGCGCGAGTGGCTAGCTTCTCCAGAGGTTTACTCATCTTGACAATTTTTCCGATGATGATCGCGCTAGCAAAACGACAGAAAGAAATTCCAAAGAACGACGGCCTTCAAATCCGAAAAAAAGTTGTGATACTGTTGTCAATGTTTCTAGAAATGAGTTGATGTCGGTTATTTTCTAGTTGGTAATAAAGAGTATTTTTCCATTTTTCCTTCAATTGATACAAATATCCACCAGGTAAATGTCTTTTTTGTCACAACACGAGAGGACATAAAGCGAATACAATCTCTTTAATAATCCCGAAGGGTCGTAGACAGACATGACGGTTTTGAGAACTTGATGTTCTGTAGATATTTGTGTTTCTTCGATAATTCCTCTGAGAACTTTGTGGAATTCCACCTAGAAACTGAAACTGGTACTTCGTAGGTCTCCATACCATCTCCAAAATTCGTTCGTCACTGTGATTTTTTACATAATGTGACGATATCAAAGCAAACGACATCGACACATATTTAAATGGGTATTCCCTAATGCCCTATTACCGCAATACGACCAGCCATAGATGTTTCATCTTTCTCAGGAATCATCAGCATGACATGGGTACGAATCCGTTGATGTGGACCACCTTCAGGGTTTTCTCCTCTTCCCTGAACGTAAGAAATGCGAAATCGAAACTTGGTGGAGTTAATAGAAGCAGTGATATTAAGTTCTACTGCGCCTCTTCGGTTTTCTCAAGTGTGTTACTGCGGAATGATTTGCAGTGATTTTAAAGACATTTTTTGGCAAGATTTGATAGCGCCGAAACGTCAACGACTACTTCAATTAACCTACAAAAACAGCCCTTCAAGAGACAATGAGAGCTCGGCTTTGTATTTCATCCTCGCTTTAGTCAAAATGGCAAAACTTGAGTATAGACTCTCACTCGCACTCAATTAGTAAACGAGTTGAAGGCATTTTCTGTTACTATAAAAGGAGCAGCGCCTACGCAAGCATAGGGACATAGGGAGGAAGGACATCAACCGATATTAAGCGGTCCAAGCCATTGTCGCAAATCGAGTGTCACACACGTAGAAAATTAGGTCACAATCAAGCAAATTGCCCTAATTGTTTCACGTCAGAGAGGAGAAAACTCATGAGGAGCAAACAGACCGACCACATCACATCGGCCTGTAACTTGCTTCAGGTAGGGCAAGTGGACACAACGCCTCGAAATGTACATCGCAACGACAATCAGTGCAACGCATGGAAGGGGTGGAAATTTCGTCGAAGGGTGGTGAGTCGTCGAAGGGTGGTGTGTCCTATTCATTTTGGTTTGATTCAAGAGCAGAATGGTCATTAATGAAAGAGAGCCTGGAAGCCCGATAACAGTCATCACTCGAAGATGATTGCGGATACTTGAAACTTGGGTTCAACGTATGTTCATATTACCTTCATATATTTCTTTATTTGAATCTGTTTTTCGACTGTGCTATTTCATGTTCGAAATCTAAGTTTTTTATCACAATATCATTTCATTGATCAATCAATCCTTTGATTTAATTTTTCGACATTTTTTGTTTGGATCTGATTGCCTTTTAAAATTACAAGTCGATTGAGTTTTTTGACTTTTTTGCTTAGTAACAGGTTTCAATAAAGTTGATAGTATGGTCAATGGAAGTCCTAAATCAACACCACTCAATATTGGACTGTATTGAGACTAGCAATAATGAAATGAATGTAAATATTCCTTCAACTTCCAGATCAGTGGGATCTGAAATAAACCTTTAATTTATATAGTTATACCTATATCCACGTCAATAACATTGATTACAATTTTGTAGAAATTTCAAACAAATCCAACTAGTTACTATTATTATGTTCCTTACAAATATAAATATAATATTTATAGTCCTCCATAATTCATCGTGTGTATAAAAAATACGTTTCGAACAAGCTGTCCTCAAAGTTCATATTCGCTACGGGTTATCCGACCATTTTTCGGGAGCACAAAAACTACGAAATCCAAAAATGTCCTTTCACCTGTAGGAACTGCTGGACGTCTACCTAATGCAGGAACGACTGTCCCCATACGATCGAAAGAGAACCAACAAATCTGAATTCGAAAAAGAACAAAAATCAACTTGTCTTTCAGAGATTTCCCAGGATAACGTATATTACTTACAGTTAGGAAATAACTAGAAAGAGCACATTTGAAATGATTATCAGGAAATTAACACGCGAATGAAAATTTTCGCCATAGCCACGGTAAAATATCAATTTGGGGTAGAAAATCACCCCATTCAGTATTACGAATGATTACGCAGTAACTTATCGGGGTAAATGAAAAAACTGCACTCCTACACTTGTATATTATTTCACCCTAGGTTCATACAGCAAATAAGATAAAACAAGAGATAGAATAAGGAATTAGACAAAATTAGACCTGTTCAAACATATTAAATAAGGAATAAGAAACAACCAATGGAATCGCGCCTTTTTTGACAATGACGTTCAACTATTTTTCTGCACAGCGCACTTCCATTTTCAAACTCCAGATAAGAATTGAAAGTTGGCCAACTCTTATCTCATCGCTTGTTTCTTATTTTATTACAGTTGATGTATAAACATTCCCAATGATTCAAGTATGGTCAACTCCCTTATCTTGATTCTCATTTTATCCTATTCGCTGTGTAAACCCTAGGTGATTTTTAATCCTCCACATTGTGGTAGGTTGAGAAACCAAAAAAAAACTACGAATAAATAATCTACCATCACAAAAAAATGACCTTACACAGTGCCTGGAAACCCTTTCGGAAGTTTCTTTGAATAACTAATTGAAGGAGACAGATTCAGTTTTGAAATTCAAATATATTTACCTATAATTTGCAAACAGAATATTATATTTTGGCAAATTTTCAATTCTCACTATATTGAACGAACGCAATAATTTAACGAGGTTACTATATCAAATAAATTATGGGTGATGAGGAATAAACTGTTAAAAAATTACTTGCTTCAAGAATAATGAGCATATTCATGCATAAAAACGCACTCAGTCTGAATTGACAGAATTTTGCTCTACTTGAGTTATGGATTTATCCTTGCTATGATTCTTCTATGTAAATCATAACATCTCATTTCAAAGCTCATTCCAAATACTCAACTATTGACGATTTAAGGCACACTTTCAACTCATCTTTATCACGATTGGAATATATTTTACTACGGAGAACCTTCCTGGAATTTCAAATCTAGTGTTTATTAAAGAAAGCTACAGAATAATGTAAATATTTGATGCTTCAACGACACGAGTCTCTCTCAGCGTGGAATTAAAACTTCAAAAATACCTTGCATACTTTTCCACGAAACGATATGCTGCTGGTATACGGTATTAGCTTGGCATTATTATTGCAGAGACAATGATGTGAATATTGTAATTTCCTTCATACTCCAGTCTATGACGGTGAAAAAAGTGTTAACTGTGTATTTATTCCATACAGCACCGATTCGTATGAAGATTTGGATATGGGTTCTATTTACCCTCTATTCCAAAATCTACCTCGTGCCGAGGGTTGATTTCACCCTGGGGGTGGATGCCACCCCTTCTAGGGGGTGAAAAATTTTTTATTGGAAATGAGTGCGGAAATCAATAGATTGACTAATTCTAAGCACTTTTTGTTCCATGAAGTCTTTTCTGCAAAGCAATACTTTTCGACTTATTCGCGAGTGAAATTGTCGGTTTTCAGTATAAAAAAAACACGTTTTCAGATCCTTTTTCGCGAATAACTGGAACATAATGCATCTAATCAAAAAACCTGCGGAGAGCATAATCATAGCTTTTGAAAAAACAAAGGCGATTGTTTATTCATGATGTATGAAAACTCACTACAAACTGAATAATTGCTTGTTGAAAGTTCATTGGTATTTTCAAAAGCCAAAATGGAAAGTTTCTACGTACAATAACCAAAAAGCAATGCATTTTTCGGAGAAAACTAATTGGACCTTTTTTGGAGTCCTTCGAAAAGCCTTTATTTTTGTTATTTATAAAAGTTTCTAGCATCAAAACTGACCGAGGTATGACGGAAATAATGTTGAATCCTATGTTTTCGTTGAAAAAAAATTGTGAATAACTGATCCTCTCTTCTCCCCCCTTTGAAAAAAATCGTTGTTACTGCATGATTCACTTCATTCATGTTCTTTCAATGAGATCCGAGTTCTTCATCAATTGAAAGTACGTAGTTTTGCAAAAAATTGAGATTGAAGAGAAAAAATCATCGAAATAACTCGAAAAGTATTGATCACATGCAAAATTTTTTTGAGTACAAAATTGAAGGCTATTCTTCTCTGAAAATTTCAGTGTTTCATTTTTTTCTGCAGGATGAAAATAGAGTAAGATATGGCCAGTTAAATATTGTGAAGGTTCGCGTAAAGTACCTTTTTTGAGCCCTTCCAGCATGAACCATTTCAAAAATATAATCTGGAACAGAAAATGATGTGAATGAGCTTATAGCTCTTGGAAAAAGCTACAAAATACTTCTTTGGTGGTTTTGATTGCTTGAAGACTAAGCGAGTTATAGGAAAAAACCAAAAACAATTTTTGTAGAAATTAGAGTATGTTACATTAGTATATTGAAGAATACACATAGTAACTATATTTTAGGCCTAGTGGAACTATATGTATATTAAATATGTATATATATATATACATATAGTTTCACTAGGCAACGATTTTTTCCAAAGGGGGGGGAAGAGAGGATGAGTTATCCACAATTTTTTTTTTCAAGGAAAAAATAGGACTCAACATTATTTCCTTCATACTTCGGTCAGTTTCGATGCTAGAAACTTTTATAAATAACAAAAATGAAAGCTTTTTGAAGGACTTCAAAAAAGGCCCCATTAGTTTTTCCCGAAAAATGCATTGGTTTTTGGTTATTGTACGTAGAAACTTTCCATTTTGGCGTTTGAAAATACCAATGAACTTTCAACAAGCAATTATTCAGTTTGTAGTGAGTTTTCATTCATCACGAATAAACAATCGCCTTTGTTTTTTCAAAAGCTATAATTTTGCTCTCTGCAGGTTTTTCGATTAGATGCATTATTTTCCAGTTATTCGCGAAAAAGGATCTGAAAACGTGTTTTTTTTTACTGAAAACCGACAATTTCACTCGCGAATAAGTCGAAAAGTATTGCTTTTCAGAAAAAACTTCGTTGAACAAAAAGTGCTTTCCATTAGTCAATCTATTGATTTCCGCATTTATTTTCAATAAAAAATTTTTCACCCCCAAGAAGGGGTGGCATCCACCCCCAGATAGAAAGCAACCCTCGACACAGGGTAGATTTTGAAAAAGAGTGTATGTAGATCCTGAATCCAAATTTTCATGCAAATCGGTGATGTATGGGATAAATACACGGGAAAATGGTTATAGACTGGACTATCAGGATTCCTTCAGGATTATATGTGAGCAAATTGCAACTCAGAGTGAAATATAACTTCAATATCGACCTCAATTATATACCGAGTGCACCAATGTCAATCGGTTGAAACGTGTGCTGCACTTACATGATTTTCGAAATTTTGTTTAGCAAATGACCTGAGTGTATAATAATTTCATAAAAATTGAATTGTTATACACGAAAGCGTGTGCTTGAAAGCCAAGAGTTTGAGAATTATTTAAATGCGTGCATTTTGGTCAATTGAGCTTGGTGAACGAGGGATATATGTTGAGATTATTTCCAGAAAAACTCTCAACTCAGGAAACATCAAAATCGAACACAGGAACAATAAAGTTCCCGAGGCAGTACCTGAAAAGTGTGTCAAATACCCAGTTTATTTTGATCCTTTCAAACGATTTAAAAGGTCTAGTGCATTTATTCAATCGCTGTAAAACTCCGTAAAAGCAGTCTAGCAACTTTTTTATCCTTCATTCGCATTTACGAAAATTATAACAGTAAATGACGAGTGACAAAATATTTCCGGTTAATCATTTTCACTAGGAGAGTTTTCAATGAGAAAATTTCGCCCTTGAATTATTGTCAAGAAATACGATTATTGACAAATATAAACACAAATAAGGAAGTGTGTTCATGTAATCCGTAAGTCGTCCATGGAAATTTCTGCCAGTAGAGGACTCAGCGGATTTCCCATGATCAAACCGTGAGATGAAGAGTATACTTTATTGTCAAATTGAAAGTAATTTTGTTCAAGACATATAATTCATAAGCATCCACTCTCGCAACAGTTTTTGTATCTGTACAGATATGTAGATGACGTTATAGTTTGTTTTAAAGGTACCAACAGGCAATTAGATAAATTTCATAAATATATTAACACTATTCATCCAAATATTCAATTCACAATAGAGATGGAAACAAAAAATTCAATTAATTTCTTTGACTTGACAATAGGTAAAGCCAACAGCAAACACCACTTTGCTATTTTTCATAAACCTTCCCACACTGATATCACTATTCATAATAATTCGGTACATCCATATAAACATAAAATATCAGCATACCATAGTATTATACACAGATTAGTAAACATTCCTCTTTCTGTGGACAATTTCAACAAAGAATTAAATATCATAAAACAAATAGCAGTTAACAATGGATATCAAGTCACATTAATAGAAAATATTCTTGCTAAAAAACTACAAAGAAAAGCTATCCAAGAAGTGTACCCCACTTTGAGGACCCAGGACAATAATTATAGAATCTTAACTTATTCAGGACTTGCTACGGAAAGAGTAGCTTCATTTTTGCATAAACGAAATTCAAAAGTAGCATATAGAACAGATAACACGTTGGGAAGGTTCATCAAGAATAACAAAGATAAAACAATAAAAGATGAAAAATCGGGTGTTTATAAATTGAATTGTGGATCTTGCTCCAAAGTATATATTGGCCAGACAGGTAGACCATTCAAAAGCCGCATACGTGAACATCGTATGAATTATGAATATATGCCAATCACATTTTGGAGGAAGGCCATGACTTCGATAAAAATTTCGAAATTCTGCATGTTGAAAATAAAGGCATTAGACTTATTTATTTAGAATTTTTGGAAATCAATAAATTAAAAAATTCAAATTGTTTGCTAAATGATCAATTGGATCTCAATAGTTTCCCTTTGTTGAACTTATTCAATTAATAAGTAGTTATGGTCCGATATCATAATCATTATCAGTGTAATTCTAGGAATCAGTATCAGTTATTAGAATCAGGTAATAAGTTTAGGAATCATCACCAGTGTCAGTTGTATTATTCTAGGAATCAGAGATAATTAGAGTAGACCCTGATATATTTCAGGAGCTTTTAACAAAGAATAATTTAGTGTTTAAAAACATTCGCTTGATAAAAATACAGTGTATCGAAACATGTCGCGAAGACAATAAATTTTGTGGAAATTTAATCGTGTTCTACCTTATAGCGTAATAACTATGGATTTCCATCAAGTAAAGGCCACCTCAATCCAAAATCCTCAAAAGAAGTAACTTTGAATAAAAGCATATTCTCTGAAAGGGGCATCTTGTGTTCATAATCATTCACTTCTGAAATAATTATTTAAATCAGCTCATTATGTGCAACGTTGCGTAAATGTATCTTGGTAACCAGTACCGACGTCATCGCTATAAATACACATTTTTCTTTTTTTCCGCCGTGACCAATTGTGGATTATCAGTAAAAAAATGGCTGGTTTATTGTTGTCCTTTGATATCAAGGCCCTAAGAAGGCGAAAGTCTAGTTCATAAGACATGGGTGGTGATTGTGACTGTCCAATTCCCAGACGTAATTATCGTCGTGATTATGGAATATTATATTAAATTGAAATGGCGACAGGTAATTTCCTGAAGCAGTCATTACTGAATCATACCTAAATAGCCTTTCCTTCACGAAATACGAAATTATTTTTCTGGCAGGCGAGTGATGGTATTGAATGTATTTGTCCTGTCACGACACAACTAAAAAAAAGAGTCACCACTCTGAATATTCATTCATTTTCGGCTCCTTATAGTGGGTTATTACCTGACGAAATTAAATCTATCTTCTCACTTTTAGGAGTAAAAACCAGAGATATATGTTCAAAGAGTCTCCATACATTGAAAGGCATAATAATCTGGATGAATATATAATAAATAATAGTTTCAAAAACTAAAAAACATGCTTTTATAGCTAACCGAACTAAAAAATAGAAAATAATTTTTAATTACAAATAGTTTATATTACAGTAGTAGAAGGCTAAACAATCATTCATAATCAATCAGCTCAAAATAAAATTATAATGAAATTTAAGTAATTAACAGAATAAAGTAATTCAGAGTAAAATCGTGGGGTGCTTGATATATTATATATTACAATCATTCTATCGGTAATTATCTTTGAGAGGAGACTTATGAAATGTAGTAAAATGCACCCCACGCTTTTTACTCTGAATTACTTTATTGTGTTAATTACTTAAATTTTATTATAATTTTATTTTGAGCTGATTGACTATGAATGATTGTTTAGCCTTCTACTACTGTAATATAAACTATTTGTAATTAAAAATTATTTTCTAATTTTTAGTTCGGTTAGCTATGAAAGCGTGTTTTTTTAGTTTTTTATTTATTTTTCATTTTTTAGTTCAATTTATCAATTAGTTTCTAGTGGAAATGTGATATTTCTTACGAATCATTCCGCGATCTCATCATTTCATTCAAAGCTTCACTATTGCATGGGGTACTTCCTGTTAACTTAGAGCAATCAAGTTCTTCAATCCGAATACCGTCTAAAGATCTTACACGACTAAGTGCTACATAGGCTTGTCCAGCAGCAAACAATCGCGAGCCTAGATAAATTACTGCATGATCAACTGTACAACCTTGCATCTTGTGAACGGTCGAAGCCCAACTCAGGATTATTGGCAACATTCGTCTTTCAGCAGTTCCGTGGCTGTATTTCGCTGGGAACTATATTATATGTTTCATAAATATCATATACAGTAATTTGCATGTATCAGATTCATGTACACCTACGCATGTAAGATAAGGAATGAACATTGTGAGAACGCAACTACCCTGAAAACGTTTCTGCCTCCGTTGTGCTGTGCCGAGTGCCCGAACGAAAGAACGAAAGAGTAAGTCCGAAACTGCAGGCATGCGCAGAACGCGCGCTAGCTCTATCTTTTTTACTCCACTACAGAGGATCTATAAAAGAATTTATTATTCCTGGTGATCCTTTGTCTGATTATCCTAAGGATAATCAGACAAAGCTCTTTTAGTGAATATATCGAGTATGTATTTCTTGAAACCAATACGAGCAAATTTGTTATTTTTATTTCATTGTAGCTAGTTTTTTATAGTGTTTAAAACAATGTTTTTGTTTTTTCTTATTTTCTTCTTGTATTCCGACGTCATTTTCAGTTATTGTATATTGTGTGTAATTTTCAACTGGAAAATAAAGATTATTATTATTATTATTATAATGGAAAACTATGATCAAATTATTGCGTTGTCATCGGTCCTTGATACGTATGCAAAGTTTCAAATTGATCAAACTTCTGGAAATTGGTGAAAATTATGCTCAATGATTCCGTTACATACATAGTTACAACCCAAGCTAATAAAAGCGTGTTAACAAAAAAGATAATCACATTCGAACGGGTTCTTCATGGATGGTACTGAAAGAGATCAATGAAAGTAGTATAAAGAAAAATATCTTCCTGATAAACTGATTGTCATTCGAGATTCATAATATAAAGAATGAGAGTCCGCATTTCGTTCTGTAATTTGTAATTTCCAATAACTAAAATATTTATTTTTATTGGATTTTTCGATAATTTTATATTTCTGTTATTGCATGCCGGTACTAATACGGTACTTCAATCATACTCCGAGCCACGTTCTTATAGACCAAATTGGTACTCACCTCATTTCATTGGGAGGATACCGACACGATGGAAAAGTGATGAAATGAAGAGGAACTTGAGGAAGATTGAGAGGTTGATATTGGATACATCGTTATCGGATCCAGATAGTACTACAGGGTTTTGCAGTAGCATATTTCGTGGTATTTTATCGATTATCGAGAGATAGAGGACTGTTTGTGCAGTTTTTCTATACAGCAGAAAAAAACGGTTTGTGCTCGTTTCAGAGGACATTTCTGGACAATGTTCATTGCATTTCCCAACTCAAATTGGATGCAGAGATACGAACACGAATTGTATGTGGGTCAGGTGAGCATACTTTTTCTCTGGACTGTTTCTGCATAGCTGAAGAAAGCGGTTTGTGCCGTTCTCCGAAGCTTTGCTCGTTTGGGAGAACATCGGTGTATAATAAATTGAATCGGGGCTTGATATTTCCAAAGGGGTCAAAATTGCTATAGTGTGATGAAACAGTCCAAAAGAAGTAGCCAGATATATCACATCAAGATGGACATGTATTTTCCCTGGACTGTGCTTTTTTCCTGAATGGCAAACGAAAGCGGTTTGAAGTTTGAATTCCTGATACGTTGAAGGAAGGGAAAAATCCCTTTCAACCCTTAGCCATTCTTTTCAGGCCTGCATAGGCGACATCAAAGGAAGGTACCTCAAAAATGGCAACTCTCTAGTTGATATGGTGAATATTTTCTGTTCGGAAACCGGCTCGTATCCTTCAGAAGATGAATTTCCACGCCAAATATTAATTATATTTGAGAGGTATATATTTGAGAAAACTGATAAGTACAGCTGATGTTGGAAAACTTCATTCTTCAACATGATGAAAGGCATGAAAACTTTCCATGTCTCAAAATATTTACCAGATCACTACATGAAACTGGTCAGAAAAAAAAGTTTTTTATCAGTCGTCTATTGTTGCTATGAAGAGGACAGACGGTTCAGTCATTCGTAATTAATATTTCAAACTAGAAAACTCTTAAACATTGAAAAACTATACCAAAACTTCTGCCAAATAGATCTGAAGAGTGCTTGTGTGTTAATCCGATTTGTACATGCGATAACAATTATCTCATATTGATTTTGATGAAAAAAATCATGATTTCTGTTGGGGCTTTGAGTACCTACAGTTTTCCCTCTTCAAATTCAGAGATTGTGTCATATTGACTGTTTTAGCAGGAGACTTCTCTAGAAATGCATCCGATATAACGATTATATCATCATAGTCGTTTGTAGCACAACATCAAAATAAAACAACACAGAGCAATTGACAAAGAAATTGATGGTTTTTCAAAGGGGTTATCGCTTGACCCTAATCCCATTTAAGAATTGAGGGTTTGATCCTACACCGCTGAGGGGATGAAATTGACATAGCTGTAAATATGTTCGAAATTTCATTTCCTCGAATCAAAAATCGCTTGTTTCCAGATATATAATATCATTTGTTTGAATTGGCCCTACCCTGTATATGAATGCAGAACGAACCCTTTTTCTCACTTCTTCTGCTTCGTTTTTGTAGATGTCGCCGTATTAAGACGATTGCTGTTTGATATTATCCAGACCATCATCAGTAGCCATAACTGATTCTATATATATATTTCAATGCTAGGTTGCTTTTCAGTTGAAACATCGAGATGGTTTTGGGAAGTTGATACCTAATCCGTAGTTGAATGATCTTCAGGAAGGAAGTCGCTCCTTTATGTGTTTAATGATAATAAGCTTAAATTTGAAGAACACGTCAGAAAACTTAAGAGTAAAATTTCCTCTAGATGTTATGCAGTGGGGGCGGTTTTTAACGAGTTGGACTTTCACACAGCAAAAACGGTTTACTATTAATCCAGTCTATGACCCTTTTTCCGTGTATTTATCCCATACAGCACTGATTCGCATGAAGATTTGGATTCAGGATCTAAATATCCTCTTTTTCAAAATCCACCCTGTGCCGAGGGTTGCTTTCTCCCTGGGGGTGGATGCCACCCCTTCTTGGGGGTGAACAAATTTTTATTGGAAATAAGTGCGGAAATCAATAGATTGACTAATTCTAAGCACTTTTTGTTCAATGAAGTTTTTTCTGAAAAGCAATACTTTTCGACATATTCGTGAGTGAAATTGTCGGTTTTCAGGCAAAAAAAAACATGTTTTCAGATCCTTTTTCGCAAATAACTGGAAAAATATGCATCTAATCGAAAAACCTGCGGAGAGCAAAATTATAGCTTTTGAAAAATCAAAGGCGATCGTTTATTTGTGATGTATGCAAATCCACTACGAACTGAATAATTGCTTGTTGAAAGTTGATTGGTATTTTCAAACGCCAATATGGGAAGTTTCCACGTACAATAACCTAAAACCAACGCATTTTTCGGGAAAAACACATTAGACCTTTTTTGAAATCCTTCAAAAATCCCAAATTTTTGTTATCAATAAAATTTTCTAGCATCAAAACTGACCGAGGTATGGAGGAAATAATGTTGAATCCTATTTTTCTATTGAAAAAAAGATGTGAATAACTTTCCCCCCCCCCCCACTTTGAAAACAATCGTTACTCCATAATTCATTTCATTTATGTTGTTATAATGAGATCTGAGTTTTTCATCAATTGAAAGTACGCAGTTTTGGAAATAATTGAGATTGAAGAGAAAAAATTATATACGTAATTCAGCGGAAATTCACCATTTCTTCGAAATAGCTCAAAAAGTATTGATCACATGCAAAATTCTCTACAGTACAAAATTGAAGGTTATTCTTCTCTGAAAATTTTGTTGTTTCATTTTTTTCTGCAGGATGAAAATAGAGTAGGATATGACCACTTATATGTTGTGAGAGTTCAAGCAAAGTACCTTTTTTGAGCCCTTTCAGCATGAACCTTTTGAAAAATATAATCTGAAACAGAAAATCACGTGAATGAGCTTATAGCTCTTGAAAAAAGCTTCATAATACTTTCTTGGTGGATTTGATTGCTAGAAGACTAAGCGAGTTGTGGGAAAAAACCCATAAACAATTTTTGTAGAAATTAGAGTATAGAGATATGGAGGAAGACAAGATCGAAGACGAAGATGAGGTAGAAAGAAATATCATCGAAGAGGAAGACGAGAGTGAGGAGGAGTATTAATTATTATTACATTTATTTTTTGTAATAATAAAATTCTTTACCTGCACTTTTTATCGATAATAAAAGTTGCTGAAAAATATTTTGAATACATGATGATTTCAAACGATCGCACATCCGAATCTAGACCTTACCTTTTTCAATGGGGTAGTTTTCAACTTAAAAAAATCAAAAGCAACCCCGATTTTCATATATTTGGGTTTCCCAGTTACTCAACAATTTCGATACAATTTTTTAATGAAAACTATCATAAGGGTGGATTTTAGGGGTCGAAACTGTTTAAGAGATCAGAAATTGTCTATCAAGGTTGATTCAACGTATTTACAGATGACTGCACGCTCAAAAATAGTATTTTGAAATGTTTTTTGAATAGAGGTAGTTTTCACCTCTGACGAATAAAAATCAACCCCAGACACAACCTCAACTCTTTGAAGTAGATGGTAGATAGAAGCTAAATGTCAAATTAAATGCAAATAGATACGGAATAAGTTGAATAACTGCCAAATAACATGTTAATTATTGATGATATTCTGTCATAAGGGGGGATGCTAAGGGCTGACACTGATTACTGAACTATAAATTATATTGAAAATTATCAATTCATTGTTTTTACCGATATAAATATGATTTCAGTTCATTTCATGCTCCAGTTTGAAATTTTGATAATTTTTTCGAATAGGGGTGGTTTTTACCCCCTCCAAAAAAGCAACCCTTGGCACAGGGTAGATTTTGAAATAGAGGGTAGGTAGAACCTATATCCAAATTTTCATACGAATCGGTGCTGTATGGGACAAATACACAGTTTACACTTTTTTTACCGTCATAAACTGGAGTATATGCTTTAGTTGACTCCCAAATGAGATATGGAATACTATTTTGGGGTACATACAGTGCAACCCTCCTCTCCTCTGTGTTGATTTTACAGAAGAGGGCAGTAAGGTGTCTCTGTGAAGTCAAACCTAGGAACTCATGCAGAAATTACTGTAGGATTCGGTAGTTCGATGATTGTTTTACTAACAAATGCTGATCGAAATAAGCGCGCGCCGGCCCTGAGTTGCTTTAGTTACGACACCTTGGGTTAGGAGGCAGGCGGGGAAGGGGGACGGTAGCATACGCCGGGTCGAAGTTGAACGGTCAGTGGCTAGTAGAGAGTCATTGGGGTAAGACGAAAGACGAGAAGACGGAAGACGTAAAATATAAAAGACGGAACAAATTGTTCAAAGACGTGAGCCTATCGTACGTTACCTCGATCCCATAAAAGTTTGGCATTTGGAAGCAAATAAACACATCGGCTATTGTTATCAGTGGTTTTTCTTAGGCTTATACAAAACTTAAGTCTACATTACTTTGCGGCCAATGAGATTTTAACTGTCGTTGCACTGTTTATTTTTAAAACTGTATGCCTGGTGTACAAACATAAAAGTGAGTTTGACTTTGTTTCTTCTGCTACTCGTAATAGCATATTCAATATCAGATTTTCCATACCCAACTCAAGAATTCCATTTTTTACAATGGTGAAAATTATTCAATCACTCACCAGTAGATAGATATAAGGTCTGCAAATCTGACCAACGACCAATTCAAGAATGTAGTTAGGAATTTGCTAGCTGATAGACCCTATTACAGCCTACAAGAGTATTTTAATGAATTATTTTAATAAAACGTGTATTCTATTTTATTTTCATTGTATTTTTCTTGTTTTCTTGTAAATTACCAGTTTTTATATACCCGCAAATCAATGTCAATGGGATACAAATCTTCCGACAATAGTACATTTTGATTTGATTTTCTGTGCATGCTTTGTTCCTCGCAGTCAGAACCATACGACTGGAGTCAAATATATTAATTGGGAAAATAATCCCGGTTGACAGTTTATAGTTATAATCGATTTCGTATTGAATACACTACTCTCTCAACTATTTTTTACTTTTCAAGTCGGTCGAAACTAGGATAACAACGTAGTCCAAGAAATGAAGCATTTTGGCTCGCAATTTTTTCGTCCACCATGGATTAATCTGAAATTTTCACAGAAGGTAGGGAATAGCTCAAGAATCATTTTATATATCATGCCGCTGTACGCTAGTGCCTTGGGGGTGGTTGCCACCCCATCTCGGGGTTGGAATTTGTTAATTACATTTTAACTGAAGGAATCGACGGAAAAAGTAATTCTAAGAAAAAAAATGTTCTATACGTATTTTTCGTGAGTGAAAATGATATTTTTTGAGTTATTCGAAGTTGAGAGTAACAGTTTTTTGACGAAAAAGTCGACTATTTTAAATGGTTTTCTGTGAATAACTCTAAAAATATGCATTTATCAAAAAAGTGTGAGACGCCAAATTGTAGCTTTTGAAAAAAAAAAAAACAATGCTTTCTCATAATTTTTCTATGACATATACGAACTGAGATTCAGCAAATTAATGCCGAGCTTTTTTCGTCAATTGTATAAATTGGAAGATTCAAAGCGAAATAACGAGAAAAATTAGCATTTTTCGAAAAAAGCTCATTTATTATTGGTATAACTACTTCTCTTCGGGCTTGAAGGCCGTCGTTCTTTGGAATTTCTTCCTGACGTTTCGCTAGCGCGAGTGGCCAGCTTCTTCAGAGGCTTATTCATCTCCGATGACTAGACAGTTCGATTTCTCAAGGCGTATTTATATTGATGCAGGTAGTCTGGAGTGTTAATTACTTCTGTCGGGTTCGGGGAATAATCATCATCATTTGTTGCCGTACTACCTGCTGTGATTTCATTAGTTATTCTTGATTTCTTCAGAATCGAATTCCAAATTTTGTTTACAGTCAACGCTTCTTCCTTTCTGATAAAATTGTCCGCATGTTTTTGGATCTCTATTGCCTCCCGTACCAGTCGGCTATGGTAACCCTGGTTGGGGGCAATCAGCGTTGCATTTTCGAACAGAATCCTGTGGTTGCCCTCACTCAATGCGTGTTCCGCCACCGCCGATTTCTCGGTTTGCCCCAGCCTGCAGTTCCTTTGATGCTCTTTGAGCCTTGTACCCATGGATCTTTTCGTGGTACCGATGTAAACCTTCCCACAGGTGCACGGTATGCGATAAACCCCTGCCGCTGACAGTGGGTCTCTTTTGTCTTTAGCCGACCTGAGGCTTTGTTGGATCTTCTTGGTCGGCAGATATGCATTCGCAACTACCTGAGAGTCCTCCCTGTTATGAACCGTGGGACTCTTCGGTTTCATGGCCCTGTTGATCTCGGATACACTGTGCCCATTCGACCTCAAAGTCACTTGAAGATGTTCCAGTTCCTGCTCTAGATGTTCTGGTTCACAAATTTTTCGAGCACGTTCAGTTAGGGTAGATATGACTCCTCTCTTTTGACTGGGATGGTGGTTCGATAGTGCGTGCAGGTACCTAACACTCCAGACTACCTGCATCAATATAAATACGCCTTGAGAAATCGAACTGTAGTCATCGGAGATGAATAAGCCTCTGAAGAAGCTGGCCACTCGCGCTAGCGAAACGTCAGGAAGAAATTCTAAAGAACGACGGCCTTCAAGCCCGAAGAGAAGTAGTTATACTGATGACCTCGGCCGCGAAAGCCTTAACCATTTTGTCATTTATTATTGTTTGAAGTATTCAATCAGGGCTTTCAAACAAAAAAATATCTCTCTAGCATGAAAACTGACCGACTTATGATAAAAATGAGATAGGTACCCACTTTTTTCTACGAAAAAAATCTGTGAAAACAACCCGGAAAGTACTCCCTAACTAAAATTGATTGCCACCCGTCTGTGATTCTCTTTATATGAGTACTATGAATACACCCACGAAGTTTGACCAATTCAGTTTAAAGAAACAACGATTTTTTTTATTTCGTGTCTTCAACCTTCTTCTCACAAATATCTCCCAAAATACTGAAGATACAAAAAACGTTATGGCACTAAACTGTAGCTTTTTCAATGACAAAAATTTTACTGTGTGCAGATTTTTTGTACAGTGAATATTCGGCGAGATATAGCCGTTTAACACCTACATTTACGATCGAACATCACCTTATTCAAGCGCTTTAAACTCTCCCCAATTGAAAATTGAGGGATCTTGGGTAAATTGGTTCACATAATTTTATAGCACTTGAAAAGCCCTAATCTACTAATCTACTACTAATCTACTGAACTGAAGTAGCTATGCTTGAAAAACCGATCATTTTTTTGTTGAAAAATTTGAATTACCCGCTTCGGAGCGTAGTAATCAACATAACCGGAATATTCGGCCGTTACACGTTATACGTTCCACTATTTCCTTTCATATTGGAAGACAGAGGGAAAGAAATGTCTGCTCGCGTGTGTGAGTGCATATTTTGTTGATTTCTCACCACTGTATTCTAAATATCGAAGACATATTATAAAAATTTCAATGTTTTCAGGAGTAGTTTTTAATAAGGGTAGGTTGAAAGATTATGAAATTGTATCCCAAAGCATGAAACAATCACAATTCAACTATTTTTACCCATATTTAGGATTTAGCTGTTATTTTATAATTTTTGCCAATAAAGTGTTGTTTTCACCTCTGACAAACAAATGGTGTTCAAGAGCACAATATAAAAAATGAACTAGAGGGTGAAATAAGCCCCATTTCAAATTTTTGTACAAATCGGTGCTGGACGAAAAAATTTGCGAGGTTTTTTCCATATTTTCAGCTTCACTTCTAAAACAATTTTTTTTTTCAGCCGACAAATACAAAATACGATTTCACGCCACTACTGGGGCTTAGTAAGTCGTGCCAGTCAAATATTTTGTGTTTAGCGCCTCGATTTTTTCATGTAGTTCTATCTTTCATATTGAAAAACTTGTAAAACATTGAAAACTTTTTCATTAAATAATTCCGCATATGTATGAAACCCTTTCACCCAGATATCATCACTCTGATTTGTGAGATACAACAAATATCCTTGGCCGGAAAAATGATTCTGAAATTTAGTATAGATCAGCCTCACTTCGATCTAGGACATATATCTGATTTGGGGTCATCCTGTAATATCTCATTAGCAATAAAAGTTTATTTCAGACCACCAAATTATCTAATCGAATCACCTCCATAACCGCAAATTCAAGTTGAATTGTTAATAACACATTATTTGCCGAAAAAACAAATCCTGCACTGACTTTCGTCTGTGTTGCAGTGAAAGTGTTGACCTTTTGTGCATGGAAGAACCCATAAGAATGAATACGGTTTTATAATCAACTGGTATTTCGGAGAAATTAATTTCGCCCATGGACACTAATTCAGTTATGTAATTACCAATCAGTTTCCTGTTCAATTTTCTGTTGCAGAATTGGTTATGGTTGAAAATTTTTTTGGATCGAATAGATGAACCTGATTATGAAGCTTTTCGTTATTAAACGATATTTCAACTGGGTTGGGAGCTATATATTTAATGGAAAACTCTATTGCTCTATTGCATATAGGAAAACCATTGATAGAAAGATAAATCACAGACAGTGTGATGAACTCTGAGTCTAACTGTTGTCATGCGTGACGCTCTGATATCCCTTCCACATTGAAATTCATGCTTCATTTCCCTGATGAAATAAAAAACTAATTTGGTTCAAACAATGGGTCATTCAACTTTTGGGCCATTTATTCAAATTAAGGTAGGTATCCTCAAAAAGTTTGGTAACTGATTCTAGTTCAATGTGTTTTAATTTTTGTTTGATCATAGTTTTGAAGTTTATTTTTCACTTGTACTCAGTATTTCAACAAAATTTTCATGAATTATTATTATTATTGAAGACACCTTCATGCACTCGACATTCAAAATAAGTTACGTGCTTTATTTAGTCACTGCCTTATTTAGTCACTGTGTATCCTTCAGAGCCGACAAGCTGATTTTTCATTTTTTCATGGAGACTACTCTTGAAGATGTAACAATATTTATTACTTCATGCAATATGCAGTAACTTGTCAATTTTGCTTTAATTTCGAAAACAAATCCAATTTAACACTACTGAATTAATTTTTTGGATTGTTCAAAGAGATAAATCATTGTAAAATTCCATTCAGAAATCCAAGTGTCTAAAACAAGTTTCAATTCATTTTCATGTTCGAATATTGGCAAAACTCGAATGGAATCAATGTAATTCGAAACGTTATTACATTTGACATTTTCACAAAATCAAACCAGTCATTTAGTGACGTTGTTCTATCCACAATCCTCGCATCTCACTCTTTTAGATAAATAACTATACTATCTTCTCTTCATATTCTCGAAATAAACGATGATAGAACTCGCATGTACATGTGTTTTCAGTTTTATCAAAGATTGTAGACTTTCACGGCCGGCAACTAATGAATTGTTAGAATTTCCGGGCTTCTGAGCCGTAGTCCGCAGGTTTTTGGGCCTGACGTTTCGTCTGCATCTGTGGCAGACATTTTCATTGCGGCGCAGCAACTGTGAATGGTTACACTCATTAATTTCCAAACTCTTCAAGGGATTTTGTTTCGAATTCTTTCCTCAGAAATGAGGGATTTCAAATTCGTGGTTGAACTCATATCCCTCTGTAATGAGGTAAGATGCATACGTAGAATTTGTTGATTTTGAAAATTACTTCTGTGTTCTTTCACGCTTGTATCAAATGTTCTTCCCGTTTGACCGACATAAAACATAGAACATGAAACACACAATAATCAATGAACTTCTGATCTATCTGATACTGAAATTCTGTATATTATTTGATAATTTTTGGATATGAATATTTGAAATTTTTCCCAGAGTATTCCTCCAGATGTTCGATAGAATAATAATGGAATATATTTCCACCCTATCATATAATCATTCAGAAATATTCCTGAAATAATTAATAGGAGGCAAACTATTTTCTGAATACTATTATCATATGTTACAGATATAAGAAAGTAACAAAAATCTCAAACAGCAAACAAGAGAGCTATTTTAGAAATCTTACTGAAAGGAAGTGGACATTGCATAATTTCATGAATAATAATTCAAAAGCGAAATCTTAACTCACCATTCGACTGGTGAGCTTTCCCCAAATTCACGCTATGTCACCAAAAAGATTTGTCAAGTCGACAATTCCTTCACAAAAATCAAATAACAGTCAAAGAAAACATAAACGTCTATCCAAACACACGCACAACAGCTCCCAACGATCAAAATTCCGTTATAGACTACTTAGCACTCTCTCTTTCGTTCAATGTCATCGAAGTGAATTCTTCAGCTTTCTTCAATTGTTCGAATAATTTGGTCATGGCAGTCATTGACTCGGAACATTTGATTGTTTTGACGCGATTCCATGGGTATCTTTGTGACTTTCTGAATCATGACTTTCGCTTGAAATTGTATATACCTCCCTGATGATCAAGGTAAACATCCTCATGATATGGCTGATGCATCTCAAATGGGAGTGAGAGAGGTCATTTTTACGGTAATTTGACTCCCAACTCTCAACTATAAAAAATTACTGTGATCTGATTTGCCAAGAGGAGAAACAACTTGCTAAATGAATTCCGAAAAAATTCAATACACAATAGAATTTGCACGTTTGGCTGGAATTCAGTTTTAATGACAGAACTCGATAGATTTACAGCAATATACTGTACATGGTGCGTCAGTAGGAATCCTGACTTCTTAACTTTAGAACGGGATGAGATATGATATTTGATTTAAATTCACGTATGGAGGAATCATTTTCTACGCTTTTCAATAAACAATATTCGTGTGGCATCACTCATTGCTATTAGGGTGGTGTCAACTTTTTCAACTAAGTATGGAAATTGTATAGTATTTTTCACAGTAAATGGTATTGGCTTATTAACTGCAATGAACTACCCGATTTAATCTCATTGTGTAGAAAATCATCTGGTAAAAGATGCAATTGTGCTACAGGGTCGAACTTAAGAAATTTGAATTTTGCATAATGTAGGAGATATAAAAGTAATTTATTCGAATATTACAATTCTATTCTATATCCAGTTCAGTGTCGCTATCGCTATCCTCATCTCAATTTATTATAATTGGCGCAATTGATTTTACAGAAAGGTACGAGTTTTCAACATTTATAACATGACTAACAGAACTTTTCCAACTCTTGGTAGAAATGTCATTCATGCAGTTCCTAATTAATTCTACTGTACTACCACTTAAAGTCGGAGAAGTATTTTTTTCGCGCATGCTCGATTCAAGTTGGTGCCACATAAGCTCTATGGGATTGAACACGCTGTAGTAGGGAGGTAGTCGTAACACTGTATGTCCCAATTCTTCTGCATTTGTTCTTTTTTTCTATAATCTTCCTCAAAATATATGTCATTTGCAGCCATGAAGTTTTGAATCTCCAATTTCGTATCCTTTGAGCCAGGAATTTTTGCAATTGTCGACTATGATAGCTTGCTTTGTCCATTACTATGACGCTGTTTGGCGGAATGTTGGGTAACAGTCAATTTTTAAACCAATCTTCTAAAAGCTCTGCTGTCGTATCTTCGTGATAATCAACACAAGAGTCCTTAATATTTTTGGCAGAAAGCCACATAGCGATTGGGATCCAACCATTTTCTGATCCTGCGTGTAATATTGTGATTCTCTTCCCTTTATTTGATGGTGCTTTTGTTTCACACTTATCAGAGGAATCAGACCATCCTTTGGAAGGGGTGTCATGCGTGTCAAACCATGTCTCGTCGAGGTAGAGTATTGACCGATTTTCAGACCGGTATTTTCTTATTGACGTTATATATTCAGAACGCCAGTTTATTAAACGTGTGGATTCCATTATTACTTGTCTCTTGTCAATTTTGCGACATTTAAAGCCCATTGCAGACAGAGCTCGCCAAAGAGTAGTGAGGCCACAGTTGATGTGAGTTTCGTCATTGATGAGCCGCTGTTTCAGACTTTTGATTGTAGGGACACGCTGCTCATCGTACATAGTGTAGATTTTTCGCCTCATCAAATCTTTTTCCCATTCGTCTAGACTTTTTGTGACACCGGAATCTTTACGCTTTTTTCTTGATTCCATGGAATTTTCAACAATTCGTCTAACTGAAGTAAGAGGCACCTTCGTCAAATTACTGGTTACTTTTGCTGCAGCACCCGCGTTATATCCTTGCTGGAGTAAGGAACTATACACATTTTTTATAATAATTTTCGCGTCACAAGATAAGTGATTCTTCTTCAACGAACCACTGGAAGAAGCACTATTACTTTTTATCCACGGACGCCACATACTGCCTATTCTGTACGTTGGGGTATAAAATCTTTGCTATTAATGTTTGTAATAACAAATATATGTTATAAAATTATTGCACGTTACGGCGTGAGCACTTCCAATGAAATACAAAGACTAAAATGAACAAGAAGTGTAAGATTTAAATCTCTACAATCCCTCTCTGATACCTGAATCCGGTCCTTTTACATTCATGATGTGCATCTCGGATTTAACAACTTAAGGGTCTAGTTGGTTTTATTATAATCCTTCAGTCAATACCATTTATTGTGAAAACTACTATAATACCTCGAATGACTGGTTATTCCATTTTGTTCTATGAGATAGTGATTATCTTTTGAGAAGCGAGTTAACCGTTCCCAAAATAACAGCAGCAGTATTTCATATTTTTCGATTTCTGAGCTAGCAAAAATCATAATTTTTTATTGTTATTTCAATTTGAAACACCTTTCAATCTATCACAATATCGAGCCTTCAGTAAAATAATAAATCTGAAGGCAATATTATTTCACACTTCTGACAAACATCTTTTATGTGATTATTTTTGATTAAAGCATTCTTATTTCAACCTAAAGTACACAGTTGATATAATATTTCTTCTTGAAAATAATCATTTTCATTTCGAACAAAAGGAATTGTCCCATAATTATTAAGTAGTACCAAGAACCGATTTGGAATACATAATATAGAAATTTGTATAATTGCGGCATGAAAATTGATGTTATCTTTCAATGACAACATTTCTTAATGATTACAGGAAATATAATAATTCCCAAAATCATGCACTACTTGATTATGAAGGCTTGTGGTGAAACGCCTAATTAAAGTTCATAAGTATCTTTGCAATTTATCTGATAGAATAATCATAAATAGGTGACAATCCAATGGCGTGCCTTGGAGTAGGTTATGAATATGGGGTGACAGTTGAAATGTGAAGAGTTCAGATTTCTGAAATATTATAAATAACTCCACACCTGTACTCTGGAGCTATTCAAAACTTTTCAAAAGACTACATACAGAATGTACCACATCGTTAAAGATAAGATAACTTTTTTCAATTAGTATCGTTTCGATTTCACGAATCGAAATTGAGGTTACGTTTGTTATTTGAAAGTGAGCACTGAATATTTGTGAAACGAATGAAATGTTGAAAATCAACTTGATCAGTTTCTAGCAGTCCACAGCTTAGCACAAACACTGAATCTAATCACCTTCTCACTAGTTTTTTCAACAATCAAACAAGATTGTGGCCCCGGCGTGAAGTCACAAACCCTTGCCCCCTATATATATATATATATATATATATATATATATATATATATATATATATATATATATATATATATATATATATATATATATATATATAAGAGCATAATGTTCATGAACAATTTTAAAGTGTTTTCCATTTATTATAATTGACGTTCAATGAAGAATTGCTCTTCATGTGTGATACCTCTATGGTTGCTGACTTTTTTCAAATTGTCATATATACAAAAAAGCATAATGTTCATGAACAATCTTAAAGTGATTCCAATTTATTATAATTGACGTTCAATGAAGAATTGCTCTTCATGTGTGATATATGGTTGCTGACTTTTTTCAAATTGTCATATATATAAAAAATCATAATGTTCATGAACAATTTTAAAGTGTTTTCAATTTATTATAATTGACGTTCAATGAAGAATTGCTCTTCTGCTTAGGACGAGGTACACTGAGGTATGTTGAAAATATAAGTGTTTTGAAATCATAGGAAGTTTTATTTCTCAATTTTCATGGTAACGCCTTCTTCTCTCAATTCATTGGAAATATTTTTCCTGCCTTGTTGCCAGTAGCATAGTGAGTACTTCATCTCCAGCGACCCTTGGACGATGACGATGTGAAGATTGACTTGACAGAAGTTATCAAGGACTGCACAATATTGATTTGGCCACCCTGGAAGGAAAAAAATCTATAAATCATTCATCTGATTCAGTTTCATTGACGAGGAATTTGCTTTTTAATTTGCACAATTCACCTGATCCTTATTCTGATGCTAGTTGATTTTTTTTCATTTCTCAGTTTTTTTGTTAATAACAAATTATCGACCATTTTGATAAAACATGCTATTCACTTCCGTATATATATATATATATATATATATATATATATATATATATATATATATATAGAGAGAGAGAGAGAGAGAGAGAGGAGAGGAATTCTTTGCTGGCAAGTTAAGAACAAAACCTAGGAATTATATTTGGGATATTTCCTATATTGTTATGAGAGTACACTTTCGCTTTTGCTGCTGTCCCAAATATAATTCCCAAATTTTATATATATATATATATATATATATATATATATATATATATATATATATATATATATATATATATATATATATATATATATATATATATTTGAAAAACTTTTGCCAGTTTTAAAAAAAATTTAAAACTGGCAAAATGCTTTTCTCATGAGAAATGTGGTCAGTGTTTGAAATTGTTGTGATTGCAATAAAACACAAACTCCAACTAGTAAGTAAATTTGCGGCTAATCTCATGGGTGTTGTAAAATTTCGATAATGTCCCACATATTTTTATATGAGCATGTTCAATGAAATACGTTGAAAGTCTCTGAAAAATAATTTTCTTAAGGGCAGTGCTCTGGAGCACTTATGAAGGCCGTTTTTTCAACTTCGTCGTGCTCCGCTGCTATATTTATATTTCTTTCAATGTGTGCCATTAACTGATAAACGCTGAATGAATGAAAAGGGGTAAATATGCGTGCGCGTTGGATATAAAAGTGCCGTGTTGTAGTATGTAGAGGTAGAGATGAAATTTTGTTATTGTCTGCGGCCTATTTTTCCATTACAGACGCTATGCGATTCGGTTTCATAGATAATGTCTGGAAAAAACTCAGTGACGCTCTATTGTTTCTTCATAATATGATGTGGAGACCAATAGAAAAGTAACGACCAAGCAAAATATGTTCTGCTCAAATCGCAAAATTTCCCAATCTGGGCCTGCCTGTGAGGCAATTCTCACATTATAGTACTGTTCTGTAAATTAAAAAGAATAGTTTGATAGCCTAGTTTTCTCTCTACATTGAAATGTTGATATGAAATTATCAAATGAAAATTTCTTATCCTTCCTGGGGTATCTATTCTAGAGCCTTCCAAGAACAGACGAAGGAAGTGAAAAAATAGTTTCATGTGAATTTTCAATAATTGAAAATCCCTCATTCAACTAAATCAAAGTAACATATCCTGATCATTAATTATTTATATTCGATGAGTTGAACATAATTTTTTTTGGAAAGGAAAACAAATCGATCGGCACGAGTACCCTTCTCAGACTTTTTTCTTTCTTTCAATCTCAACCCATCAATATTGGTGATAGGGTTCCTTACTTTCATTTTCATATTTTTATCTTCAATTCTCGTTGAGATATTCGCAATAACCAAAACCCATTTGTAAACGAATCATTTATAATTTATCAGTCAAAAATCCTTCCAATGCAACTTCTTCGTCTCAGACTAGGTAACTGAGAGAAAAAAGATACCAGATATTGTGTCTGAGCACTGTACTCAAAGCCCTAATAGGACCCAATGGCATGGAAGGTAGAAATAAGTGGTTGGTGAACTGGTGAGGGTTGACTCAATCGAACCCAAAGCACAAACAATTCACCAACAATTCATTACGACTTGAGAACTGACAGGTTACTAGTGAAATTTCAACTAGGTTGAATAACGTCATAGTAGAGACAGTTAATATATGAAGACAGTTTACAGGCAATGACCAATCATCATGCACCATCTCATGAAGAGGAAGGAGAATTATGAATTATGCATTATGCGTTCAGTAAACCACATTCCTTTTATCCATTTTACATTACAGATATCCACTAAAATGTGCATATTCGTTAACTGAACCTGCCCTAAAATAATAATCAATGGCTCATCATGTTTCATGTAAAAAATGTATTATGCTCTCCACCAACATTCGACAAAAATTCTATTACTTTTAACAAAGAGTTGAAACTGTTTTCTCACCAACACCAACCATGTGATACTTTCTAAAATTTATTTGCTTTTCATTAATTATGGGTTGGGTGGAATATCCTGAATCAAATATCCACAACGATGAATCAATTTGTCAAAAGATTATTTTGACGAGCTCACTCTTGTCCATTGTTCATGAAAACATGATTGTTATGTACTCGTCTGCCGGTTTCAATTATGATCAGTATTGTTTAATCAATGAGCTGCTTTTGTTGAGGTTCTATTCAGTACCTAACCATTGATATTCACGAATCTTCATGGAATATACGGTAAACAAGACAATAATTATCCAAGAACAATGCCAATTCACCAATAACCATCGGTAAATATTATATGAAGGAGATTATAATTTTGAACATCACAATATAAACCTTCAATGTGTCGCATGCAGATAACGTTATAGTAGAGAGAATCCCCTCGATATTAAATTGCATATTATACGGAACTGCCTTTATTCAAGGTCAACTATTCTGCTGGCCGCGGAAGTAGAGAGTCACCTCTGGTAATTTATTCGACCTGTCATCGCGGTCACCATCTGTTTCTTTATGAAGTGACAAGTGTGTCTATAAGTACCAATATACCCCTTATTAAAATTTATGTTGATTATTTTTTTCACTTGTCAAAATGTGACGTTTTTGGCATTTCAATAGCATAGCGGGTTATTCTATGATTATTCTAGCCAATCATCGGGTATTATACTGATAAAACTGCCTTTCGATTTTCGATAAAACGTTGTTTACCTCTGAACTGTCAAAACTATACGGTTTACCGCGTCGATTCTATTGAAATGGCTCATATTTATATAAATTATCATGAATGAAGAGTTACCTTATTATTATTATTCATTCACTTTTCACTTTCACAGCATATTAATAACATAACACATTTCAATGAACACTCAAACACGTAAATAGCTCATAACCCCAACTTTATGACAGATATAGCGAACGACCGATTCAAATATATAACAGAGGTTGTGCTTTGTGTACTTCGTACATGATGCATGACCACCTGATCTTCGGCGTTTTCCCATGAATCTGTTGATATGTACTTACTAAGTTTATGTTATTCTGTCAGATCGATATTTTGGGAAATAAAGACCTATTATTATTATTATTATTATTAAATATTCAAGGTTTCCTTAACTCAAATGAAGATGGCGTACAATCAGTTTTTATTGAATACAATTCATTTTTTGTTGCATGAGAAGAAACCGTTGTATGAAGATTTTGATACAACGACGTAACGAATGATTTTATGTTCGCTCTGGCGCGATTTTCATTACATAAGAACCTTGTACAATAAGCGGTGTGACGCCATCTCTTGGTATCGTCGGCAAGCATTATCATATTCACTGCGTAAGTATCATATCTCTTCTGGATCATAGAGGCCATACAGCGTTGTTTGACATATCAAATTTGTAAAATTTTCACCTTTTCTCCGTTCCTTCTTCTGTAAATGAAATACTGATCAATTAAATTGTTCTTCCTTCTATTTGTTCAAAAAATAATCTCTCCAAATACAACTCGTTCTTCAAATTCAATAAGATAAATTTTCATTTTCGAAACACTCAAACTTTTTTATTTTGAGGCAAAAGCATTCAAACAAACCCAATTAGATAAAATCACTCGTCCTACGGACTCGTGATTTTATAAATCGGTTTGTTTTTATACTTTTGCCAAATAAAAATTTTGCAGTAGTGGGTCACTTTGTAACCAAGGCAGTTCCCTATTTTTTCTGTCCAAAATTAGGTGGCACAATAAAAAAACAACTCTTTTTCAATCTAACCTACGACCACTGACCTAGCTTGGTAACTTGTTAGTGGTATTTTATTGCATCCCCTACTGCTGGTATTTTTAAAGTATTATTTGGCAAAACACACCCCAGAAATGCCCAGTCCATGATCTTGAAAAGTGTTAACGATCATAATATTCAATTATATCGAACTAAACGAGGAAATGAAAGATGAAAATGACTACATAACTAGTTTTATTTCAAATTCTCAGTCCCACACGGAGAAACTTTCCCTTGAGGATCCCATTGTGTAGAAAATCATCTGGTAAAAGATGCAAATGTGCTACAGGGTCGAACTTAAGAAATTTGAATTTTGCATAATGTAGGAGATATACAAGTAATTTATTTAAATGTTACAATTCTATTCTATATTTACTTCAGTGTCGCTATCGCTATCCTCATCTAAATCAATTATAATTGGCGCAATTGATTTTACAGAAAGGTAACAGTTTTCAACATTCATAACATGACTAACAAAACTTTTCCAACTCTCGGTAGGAATGTCATTCATACAGTTCCTAATTATTTCTACCACACTACCACTAGAAGTCGGAGAAGTGTTTTTTCCGCGCACGCTCGATTTAAGTTGGCGCCACATAAACTCTATGGGACTGAACCCGCAATAGTAGGGAGGTAGTCGTAACACTGTATGTCCCAATTCTTCTGCAGTTGTATCACAAACATACGTTTTTTTTTAAGAAAATGACTGCAGCACTTGTGAAATTTTTTTTCTTGTATAATTTTCCTCAAAATATATGTCATTTGCAGCCATGAAGTTTTGAATCTCCAATTTCGTATTCTTTGAGCCAGGATTTTTTTGCAATTGTCGACTATGATAGCTTCCGTTGTCCATTACTATAACGCTGTTTGGCGGAATGTTGGGTAACAGACAATTTTCAAACCAATCTTCAAAAAGCTCTGCTGGCGTATCTTCGTGATAATCAACACAGTCCTTAATATTTTTGGCAGAAAGCCACATAGCGTTTGGGATCCAACCATTTTCTGATCCTGCGTGTAATATTGTGATTCTCTTCCCTTTATTTGATGGTGCTTTTGTTCTACACTTATCAGAGGAATCAGACCATCCTTTGGAAGGGGTGTCATGCGTGTCAAACCACGTCTCGTCGAGGTAGAGTATTGGCCGATTTTCAGACCGGTATTTTCTTATTGACGTTATATATTCAGAACGCCAGTTTATTAAACGTGTGGATTCCATTATTACTTGTCTCTTGTCAATTTTGCGATATTTAAAGCCCATTGCAGACAGAGCTCGCCAAAGAGTAGTGAGGCCACAGTTGATGTGAGTTTCGTCATTGATGAGCCGCTGTTTCAGACTTTTGATTGTAGGGACACGCTGCTCATCGAACATAGTGTAGATTTTTCGCCTTATCGAATCTTTTTCCCAGTCGTCTAGACTTTTTGTGACACCGGAATCTTTACGCTTTTTTCTTGATTCCATGGAATTTTCAACAATTCGTCTAACTGAAGTAAGAGGCACCTTCGTCAAATTACTGGTTAGGTACTTTTGCTGCAGCACCCGCGTTATATCCTTGCTGAAGTAAGGAACTATACACATTCTTTATAATGATTTTCGCGTAACAAGATAAGTGATCCTTCTTTAACGAACCACTGGAAGAAGCACTATTACTTTTTATCCACGGACGCCACATACTGCCTATTCTGTACGTTGGGGTATAAAATCTTTGCATTGATATCTGTAATAACAAATAAATGTTATAAAATTATTGCACGCCGTAACACAAGTGAACACTTTCGATGAAATACAAAGACTAAAATGAACAAGAAGTGTAAGCTGTAATCCTCTACAATCCCTCTCTGAGAAACAAAATTACCTGAATCCGATCCTTTTACATTTATGATGTGCATCTCGGATTTCACAACTCAAGGGTCTAATTGGTTTCATTATAATCCTTCAGTCAATACCATTCATTGTGAAAACTACTATATCAAGTTTCAATTCCCATGTTTCATGATGATCTACTACCAGATAATAACGGTTACATCTATGTGTTTTTCTTTTACTCTCGCTTAAACCGCTTCTTATCACTTCATGCCTGAACTTGTTTCAACATTCAAAGGTGTATTATACAACCAGAACTGATCAGAGATTTGAAAACAAAATTAGACCAGTTACCCATTTCACAAGTGAATGCAAAAAAATAATAATTCTCAAGTAGCCTTGGAATCTCGCTCCAATTTCGGAAGAATTCCAAATTTATATCACTACAGTTGCAGTTATTGCAAATACTTCCGTCATCAAGAAATGTTTAACATTACGTCGTTATTAATATAACAAAATTTGGTTACGGCTAATTATTCCAATACTTCCTCCAAGATGATAGATCCTCAGAAACTAGTCACCCTAAAGAATGTTGGATCAGAAGCCAAAACAAGTGAATGAGGAAAAAGAACAAACTCTAGATGATGCCTGTCTTCAAGTGTGCCCACTGACTGATATTTGTGAAATTCATTTCCCTGCCTGAAGATTTGAGCCATTTGAATATGCTCTTGGTTGTTCCCTGGAAAGCGAGATGAAGGCTATTCTGTTGTCGTTTGCATGAAAATGTTTGAGGTACGATATTCTGGAAGGAATCCGTATTTCAATCATGGAAAGTCATCGACTTCGTGTTGATGCAGGCTACCTTGTGCACCACATACTACAATGTACTGACGTGAAGCCAAATAGCCTAGAACCGATCTGCAGAAGTGCCCGTTCCAATAATTGAAAATAAATTCCGGTATTCGTAACGCCATGAGCATATGAGAGAATTTTCTCTGTGAAGTATCCCGTACTGATCTGTTGGACATAATACAACACCATTCGTGATATTAGACAGGGGCGTAGTTGTTTTCTGATGGGTGTTAGTCCGTTTACACAAACAAATTTGTATAAAAAAATCATCATAGCTTCCGGTACCATTTTTTTGTGCCGGACTGGCTTTTTTGTGATGTGTTCTTCTGGATCTATCACATTGAAAAGGGCCGTTCAGAAGATTTGTGTACCAGATGACGAAATGATTGTATTTCGCGCCATTCAGTTGTTTGTAGAGTAAAAAATTCGAAATCCCGAACAAGGGTATACTCCGTTGAAGCGAATTTTTTTATTATAAAACGATAGAAAATCTGTTTCAGTTCAATCAGAAACGAACCTGTATACTTTTTTGATCCATTCGGTAGACTATGGAACTCCCTTTTCAACGATATAACACAAATAACCATTGTTCAAAATGGAAGCCTTAGAGCCATTCCTTCAAATTCGATATGGTGGTCTATGAGGTCATCTGTGGAATTATTGTCAAACTCTCTTGATGTTGCGTGGAACAAAAATCGAATCTTACACAACTCAATTCAAGAATTGAAATTCTTCCCCGAGTCACGTACATTTTATTTTTTATTTGAAAATCTATCTTTCGAAGTAGATGAGGTATACTTCAATTCCAAATTTTAAAAATGCCACTTCCTACTCGAATATTCTAGATAAATGAAGCAAAAATGGCATTCCTTATTAAAAAATGAACTGTGCGTGAATTGGGGAAGAATTTCCATTCTCAAATTCTCCCTCTAAAGCCACATCAAGTTGTCTGACATTTTTACAGAAATGATCACTGTGTAACATCGTTGAAAAAAGATTTTTGGCGAATGGTTTAGTGAAATAAATAGGGTCACATTCAAAATTCTCATATTTAATCAGTTTCTGGTTTAACTGATGGACTACACTTCAGCTCCGGATTTCAAATTTTTTTCTTCATAAACATCTGAATGGCAATGTGTACTATGATTTTGTTGTCACCTGTCAATATAATATATAATCGATTGTATCACTGAATACGTCAAAGTACAAAAAGTTATTGTTTCATCTAGTAACATCGATCCGGACAGAATACATATTGAGTGATTCCACCCCCTAAAAACATGTTATAGGCATGTAGCCTATGTGTCAAGTTGATGTCATCAATGATATTAATCGATAATTGTTTGCAGAATTAAATATTCCTCGAAGTAAGTAGAGGTTTAAATTTTGTATAAACGTGAGGTGAATTGACCTCTGTTGGAAGTTTCAACGACATACGTATACTTCATCCATTATTACTTCTATTTCGATTGATCTTTCCCCCAAAAAAAAAAGACTAAGTTGTCTTGATATCCCCAGGAAAAGATTCGGGACAATCAAACGATGATGAATGGAATTTCTCAGCCCGTAAAAGATTCACCAAAGCATTATATAATCAATCGTGTAAATGAATATATGATGAATGTTTGTATACGATTCAAAGACATACTACTTGCGAATGAAAAATATTGAATATCACTACAAAGTGATAAACAAAATCAACTACCAGTGTACATAATGATAACTTATTTCTCACGCGAACGACGAAGCAAGAATACATTAAATCATCTCTTAAACGATTCCTTTAGGTCAGTCTCAAACTACCTACATTACTCATCAAGAAATTATCAAGAGTAGGAAAACAAAAAATGTAACTTGTTAATGCATACTCTTACCCCTTGACCGCTACTCGATCCAAAAATTGTCTTGAGGACGCCTGCTAAGAAACTTCCAGAATCCAATACTCCTTCTTGTGGTTTTTTATTATCTGTCGTGTTAGCCTGAAATGCAATTTTGAATGGAATAGTAAAGATAACATTTCCTCCGGAACACTCAAAATTGCTAGCGATATTATTATTTCAATTACTTTGATACTCACCGGTACTGTGAGAGCTGGGAGTATTCCACTTACAATTTTCCCGGTTAAAATTCCAGCACCTTTCTGAAATCACAAGTTGAAATGAGAAGTGGATTTGCAGGCAATGAGGACTATGTATTCGAGACTCTTTTAATACAAAATTGAAACGTATAGCTCATGAAAATCTGAACGGCCATACATAAAAAACTGGGGGGCATTTCAAAAGAAGTTTCAAAACCTTCTTGTCATTGGGAAAGGGAGTAAATCACGCCCCCTTGGAATCGAGTAGCAAAACAATTTATTTTCAAAAACTGATCATCGTTTTTTTGGAAGGTTATAGGAAAAACAATTTGACGATTGAATTGTATATTGATATTGGCTGAGGATACGGCCTCATATGTTCTTATATTCATCAGAATATGTAGACCTAGGACAAATGTATTTTTTGGAATTTGTGGATTCATGAAAATGAGCGTCTTCCTTTTGAAAAATAACATACGATGTCCTTGACCCCGTTGACGGTCGCTGAGCTATTCTGGTGGTGCTTCCAGGTAGGCACATCTGACCAGTATATCAATGGCACCCCCATATTCCTGCAGTCTCTGATACTCATTGGGTTCTCGACCAGAGCTAGAGCTGGCTCTGGCATACTTGCTTCAGGTACATACAGTGATACATAGGCCTACAGAGCCGATACGACTGCTTCATAATCCATCTGCTTCTCAACTAGGATGACTGGCAGTGTTTCGGATCATTTTTTCCTCAAGGCCAGTATGAGGGCAGTCGCTTTCACCTTTTCATTCCCTCCATTGTTACCTGCGGCCGCCTCAAATTGCCTTTTCTAGATGACCTACAGAGTTTCGGTATCGAAAGTGGGGGTGTGATCACGCCTTGATTAGAAAGAGCAATAATCAGCGACACAGTAGAGGTTTCTTGCCTTCTGCCTTTAGTGGCAGAGAATGACTTGCTTGATTTGTCGTGAAAGCTCTTTGTTCATTTTTCGATTTTTTTTTTCCTTTACCTGTTCCTGAAGCTCTTCTTTCGCTTCCTTGACTTGTTCCCGGAGCAATTCATCCGTTTCCTTGACTCGTTTCTGAAAATCTTCTTTTGTTTCTTCAAGTTTTTACTGACTTTGGTCTCCTTCAATTCGTGGAATATTCACAAAAACATATCTCTATGTCATTTCATTCGTTTTTCCTCAATCTTTCTTTCCTCTCTGCGTTGTAGTTTTTCAGCTTCCTTTTTTCCGGCGTCGTTGTACTTCAACCTCATTTTCTTCCCGGCGTTTTCTTTTCGAAGTCGTTATTCTTCAGCTTCTTCTTTACTTCATTCTAACAGACTCAACATATCACCAACAGAACTCAACAAATCAGGGAAATAACTATGCATTGTTTCATAAGCGTTGTTGATCGCAGTAGTTGGTGTTTATGGTGCATTATCTGGCTTGCTGAGCAGTTGCCAGAAGTTCTTCAGTGGTGTACATGGTGTCATCCACGTATAGCTTGTTATTTTTAATGTCTTGTAAATATGAGATGTTTTCATAAGGTTTCTATCTCTTCTTGGGATTGAGATCGTTTCCTATTGAATTATTCGTAATCAATCTAGAGAAAATCTTGGTAAACGAATTTTTTTTCCTTCCGAGAAACATTATAATGTGTGTAGGCTTTTTGGCTTCGATGTACACATACAACGAACGATGAAGCATTTCAACTCCTCTATACCCTACAGCAACTTCCAAATTGTTAAGACATTTGGAATGTTACCTTAAAGCTCGAAAACAACTTTCTGCAAAAAATATCTTGGTCCCAACCCTTGCAATTTGGAACCCCTTTCTAGCCTGGTGATTATTTAGCAGAAATTTTATATACTCACTGGTCCCGGTGGATTTGCTACCCCTTTGATAATTGCTCCTAGTAATCCTCCAACAAATGCACCGATATCTGAGCCTCCACCCTCGTCTCCACCCTGCAGAGTTACAGAAATTTGAAACAATTTATTGGCTGATCTTCACACTATCTCCAACTCACCCCAAAGAATCCTTGCAGCAGATCGGTCAACCCTTGAAAATCGTATGTACCATCGGGATTTTGCTGGATGAAAAACATCGAAAATTTCATTATTTTTTGTTACTAGGAACTAACAAAGTTTCCAGTTTTTCATCATAGTTTATTTATGGAAATTCAAGTAGAATAAGACAAAAATTTTAAAGAATCATAAAAGTAAATATAAGGAAATGAACTTTGGGGCTTCAAAGAAACGCCTGCACCTTTTTTATGAATTCATTTATGTGTATTCATTTGAATTCATTAATATATAGTCAATTGCGGTAATGTGTTGGGTTTTGTTTATCCCTGTGTCAAATCAAGACAATTGAAACCTAATACATATAAAGTTTTTTCTTCGTGTACCAGGTAACATGAACAGAAGAAACAAGTACTGCATGCTCATGAGGCTTCAGTCTATTGAACCTGGAGGAACAAAATACACACAAAATAGTACCATGCATTCGGAGCCCTCACGTTCCACTTGAACATGTTCATCAATTTTCACCTCGATCAGTATACAGTAATTCTAGGCAAATTATCACATAGTCCCTTCAGGACGTCTCCTTTCATAATGATGAAATGAAAACTAGAATTGCTGTAAATTATATGAGAAACAGTATGTTATATTTATGTACCGAGCCAGGGGCCTATGGCATAAGGATTTGTGAGTCACCCAAAGGCACATACTTCTATTAATATCTGTAGTGCATATACACTTTCATGTCATTCCAGTTCCTTATTCCTAGTTCAACAATACTAATATTTGTTGAAAATCCAAAATGTCTATCGATTTTAATTAGAAAGGTGAAAATTGTAATGTTAACATGCAGAAGGATTTTTCACATTTATATATGATGAACTTTATGCCCCCATAAGCAATATCTCGAACTTTATTTTCGCATGGACATAAAGTATACTGTTATATAGTTGGTAACTAAGCAATAAAAACATAATAATAAACTAATACGACATAAAATAAATGCAAACGTGGAAACGTGAGTCTTATGCTTGTTCATGGACCACACTTTTACTTTACCTTTCACTTTTACTTCAAGAATGTTCTCACAATGTCAATCAATGGATACACAAAATGTTGGTGTGAAAGTGTCGTCTGTGACGTGTGAAGAAAAAGTTGGGGCAATAAACCAAGCATAATTGTGACTTGGAAAAATAATAACTTATCAATGATAATAATAATAAAAATTATATAAATAATAATTTCTTCATTTTCACAAATTATTTTGAACATCAACCGTGTGATAATGCAAATAAATGATGATGATGTGACGATCTCGGTTATGTCAAATTACGTGAGAATTGAATCAGGGGCAAAACTTTTCACTACTTACTAGAAAACGCAGACTTGAATAATCTACTTTCTAACGATCAACGACAGATTTCAAAATTGCTCATACTCATTTCTTAGTTTTGATCTGAGTTTTGAGATTCCATTGAATTCAATCAATTATTAATTCCGATACAAGAAGTCCGAGAACTCCAAAATTGGTGTTATATTATCCGATGTGATTAGAATTGAAGATGATCTGACATTATATCGAAAACACTTCTAGAAATACAATACTCACCGTAAAACAGATTTAACAGTTCAAAATAATATTGAGATGATAATACTTTCCATAAATGTTTTTTTCTAGTTTTTTTATTATTATTTTCCTTTATCAAACACCCTTTCGCGTAGGGGAAGGCAGAGCCTTTTGTGGGTAAGGGTCGAATAATTGTCTTGGGAGACGAATTGCTCTAAGGCGTCTAACCAATTTTCACGGTAGCGCATTTACCATTTCAACTGTAGGTAAACTTATTAAAACTCACAGTGATACTGGGTCGGTTGGTGTATTCAATCCAGATATCCCAACAACCACGATTGGTATCTACACAAGTAACGAGTGCCTACCCAACTAACATTTTTAGTTAGAATTACGTCAATCTCACCTTCGATCAGGAAAGGAAAGGAATTGATTTGTATTTGTAACATACAGTTCAAATACAAATCAATTCATTTTGTAGACAAATTATCCCACCAAATCACAAATATTTTCAAAGATTTTCCACAGATAAAAATAGCCAGATACAACACCACAAAAATTTCGGATCTCTTTTCAAAAGTCAAAGACAAAACACCTGTCCCACTTAACAGCAACGTTATATATGAAATCCCGTGTGGTGGATGTAACCAATGTTATGTGGGACAGACCTCGCAGTGGCTCAAACAAAGAATAGCCCTCCACAAGAGCGATGCCCGGCTAGGAAAAAACTCTCGTGCAGCAGTCGACCACTCCCAAAAAACCGGCCATCAATTTGATTATTCAAATGTAAAAATCCTAGACAGAGTCAGTAACCAGAAAACCAGGTTGTTACTTGAAATGTACCACATTAACAAAAAACCAAATACAGTTAATTATCAAACCGATACAGGTCAGTTAAGTAACATTTATTGCAATATTTTGAGTTCTATTTAATCACTTTTGTAATATTTAAAAATAAGGACAGACATGTGCTTACTTATAAAAACCCTTAGATTAACGTTAATTACATCATTGCCTGGTACAGCTGAGGGACTCCTATAAACATGAATTTTGCCTAGCTGATTCAGTTTAAGTGAGGCAGTAACTATGCGAGCATGGGTAGTTTGATTCAGCTTCCCAAGGCAATGAACACATCAGGAATATTAATTCTATCATTGTAAGTAGAACTGTTATTTTCGATTCAATCTTGTACAATTTTGTCACATTCTTTGTAGTATTTTTCCTGATGAAGCTAATAATCATTAGCGAAATATTGAGATCAAGAACAAATGAGTTTTATTAGTAAACAGACCGCAAACCAGAGAACTTCCAAATCTAGTTTATAAAGTACGGTCGAGAATACATCACAAATATATATATATATATATATATATATATATATATATATATATATATATATATATATATATATGCTGGCTGTAACTTCCAGTTGATCCGCGTCTGGAAAGATTTACTTGTCTACGTTTCGACTCCCATTTCGGAGCCATTTTCAAGACTTAGTGACCTTGCGTCTAGGTCTGAGTTGTCTCACTAGCTGGCTATCATCACTGGAGATCGAGGATAGAAGGTTGGTGGGATTTAAGGGTTCATTAGTAGTTATGGCAGGATCAGGTATCGGACGGTCGATGGGAGGTTCGAACGGATTGGTTCCCAAGTCGGAGTGAATAGAAGTATGTCGGACCAAAAGTGGTTTCCAGGTATTGGGGAGTCTTTGAGAATCGTCGCGTTTATTGAGACAGTTGGGACGTTTTTCGATTTCAATGGCTTCACGGGTAATTCTGGTTTGGAGGGTTTTGGCTGTGGCAACGGTTTTGGTGTTTTTGAAATTTATTTTGTGGTCTGTTTCTAGATGATGTTGGAATAATGCTGAGTTTGTGTCAGAATTACGGACTGCTAGTTCGTGTTCATATGCTCTACAGGACACTCGTCGGTTGGTCTGGCCGATGTATGTTCTGGGACAGTTAGAGCATGGTATTTCATATATTCCTTGGGTTTCATTGGGGATTGTGTCTTTGGGTGTTCGAAGGTAGGTGGATATTCGGTTGTTAGCTGTGAAAATGGTTTTGATGTCATGTCGTGTCAGAATTCGACTTATTTTATCCGTAACACCATGAATATATGGAAGGAAAGCTTTTTGTCGTTCAGGTTCGTCCTTCGAACGACAAAAAGCTTTCCTTCCATATATTCATGGTGTTACGGATAAAATAAGTCGAATTCTGACACGACATGACATCAAAACCATTTTCACAGCTAACAACCAAATATCCACCTACCTTCGAACACCCAAAGACACAATCCCCAATGAAACCCAAGGAATATATGAAATACCATGCTCTAACTGTCCCAGAACATACATCGGCCAGACCAACCGACGAGTGTCCTGTAGAGCATATGAACACGAACTAGCAGTCCGTAATTCTGA
This sequence comes from Zygogramma bicolorata, assembly GCA_032362365.1. Taxonomy (NCBI): domain Eukaryota; kingdom Metazoa; phylum Arthropoda; class Insecta; order Coleoptera; family Chrysomelidae; genus Zygogramma; species Zygogramma bicolorata. The sequence continues at coordinate 13,468,191 of JAVJAQ010000137.1, read as the reverse complement.
CACAAACTCAGCATTATTCCAACATCATCTAGAAACAGGCCACAAAATAGATTTCAAAAACACCAAAACCGTTGCCACAGCCAAAACCCTCCAAACCAGAATTACCCGTGAAGCCATTGAAATCGAAAAACGTCCCAACTGCCTCAATAAACGCGACGATTCTCAAAGACTCCCCAATACCTGGAAACCACTCTTGGTCCGACATACTTCTATTCACTCCGACTTGGGAACCAATCCGTTCCGAACCTCCCATCGACCGTCCGATACCTGATCCTGCCATAACTACTAATGAACCCTTAAATCCCACCAACCTTCTATCCTCGATCTCCAGTGATGATAGCCAGCTAGTGAGACAACTCAGACCTAGACGCAAGGTCACTAAGTCTTGAAAATGGCTCCGAAATGGGAGTCGAAACGTAGACAAGTAAATCTTTCCAGACGCGGATCAACCGGAAGTTCCAGCCAGCACATTTCTGACCGCGGAAGCCTAGCCGATCAAATATATATATATATATATATATATATATATATATATATATATATATATATATTTTATCTCTATCTCAACTCCTCATAATTTGGTTGCCACAACGAATCAGCTATGGTCTAAATAAAATGCTGACAATAAGTATGGGAAAATAAAAATTATTGTCATGCGGTAGCTACAAGCTTTCTCCTCAACAATATTCTCCTTGCGGCGCGAAATTTTCTGTAAAATGATGGTTCTCACCTTCATAAAATCCACGGGCCTCTTCAAATATGCGATATAATGCAAAAATAATTTGGATTGATTGCACATGTTTGAATTTTTTCTCCAAAAAACACTCTTTTAGCAAAGTTATGGTTTTAAAATGTCATATGCAGCCATTATTTAGAAATAAATCGTCAGAACAAACTAAAATTCAATATATTATCGATATTTATTGATGGGTAAAACAGATATTTTAATTAAATATGGCGTAATTTTTGAAATACACCTATAAGTCAATCATCTTCTTCTTACGGTATTGAATCAAGTTAATAATTGAACTATTAGACCTTATATTCCCTGACCGTAACGGCTTATATCTAGTCACATTTAGGTAAATATTCCCCAAGAGAGAATACCAAAACATTCATTGGGTTATGATGACATTTACTTCGTGAATTATACCCTGAATAATACCAGAATTCAAACCGCCCCAATCCTTGCGACGGTTGGGTCATTTTTGAAGAAGAATATAGGTAATTTCTCACATGTTTCTTGCTCTAAAGTTGTTTATGGAATTTGAAGGGGATTTACTGGTGATTATTTTCCTGTAATTAACCAAGGTTGCTACTTATAAATTATTTATACTTTGAAGTTAAATATTCAAGGCCTGTACTACCAGTATTAACCTTTTTTTTAGACATTTCTCCCCGGCATGTGGAATAACTGTCCTGAAATGTTAGTTGGGTATTGCACCGATCCGATGAGAAAAATTCCGCCTCAGAAATCAAATTTCGAGTTATTCGCACTTCTTATCTCCTTTTTTTCTTTCTCCCAAATATAAATTATCAAATGTTCATTATCATTGTCTACTCGTACGAGTTTTCTTCTTTACAAGACTAGTAACAGAAGACTATCTTTGGAGAAGGAAAATCCATACCAATACCACCACCAGGCTTCAGATGGAAAAATATAATCACTCACCGTACTCAAACTTCCCAGCAATCCAACAATGGCATCCAAATCTATCCCTCCATCAGGCTGAAAAACAAACAGAAAACCATGTCACGCTTCTTTGAAGCTATCTTGAAGATCTCACCCTACTCAAACCTCCAAGAAACGCTGATAGGAGCCCGGTTATCATATTTCCATTCCCTTCGTCACTAGCGTCTTCCTGGGATTCGTTTTCTTTCCCAGCGAACTCTGGGTCATCGGTTTCATTGAGTTCCTGTCTCGGGAACCTGCCAACCCCTCCAAGGGTACTATTGAGAGTCAACAGGATTTCTAGGGTGTCGCTGATTTCCGTCAGGTTTGGAGTCTCGGAACTCAATGTCGTCATGCTCATTACTGAAGATTCGGTCGATTCTGTAGGATCTGTTGGTAATATCGTAGCAGATGATTCCGTATGAAACTGAAAAGGTTCGAAGACGGATTGAATGAGTTGGAGTTGAAGGACTCTTTTTAGTGCGCGATTGTGAATAAAAAAAAATATCATTCGAAAACATAATATTCTTTGTGGGAGGTATGGAATAACAAGGAAAACTGATTGAAGTTTTCCCCGAAAAATCTTAGCAAAAACAGTATCTGATGTTAGTGCATAATATCATTCACAGGCGGTGGATCGAATAACATAGATCACGTTTGTTCCGTAGTTTTTCTGGATTTCTCAACTACAATCGGAAAAAATTCGATTCAATATTGGAATATATACAAGTGTAGAAGGGCAGATTTTTAATCTCCCCCGAAAAGTTGCTGCATCTATTGAAAAACAGTTCCTTTTGATAGAACAAGTCCAATTAGTCAGCAAATTCTCTTATATCTCGAATTTACTTCTCAAAAAAATGATAAGAACTAATATATATGAAAGTACTTATCGTTAACGTTTCGGAAACTAAACCCGCTTCTGTTCTCAAAAATTATGTAATATTTGACAAATATATATATATATAAATTGTATTTGAACAGTAATTTGCTAATGATTTCGCCTGTCGAGTTCGGAGATCGAAACTCTAGACATCACCTAGAAGATGGCAAATGAGACTTTGCCGAAACGTTGTGAGAATTATCTTTCAGAGGATCAAAACTACACAACACGGAATGAAACCCGAAAAAACAACGCATCATACTTCGTCCGTGAGAATCTTCATGCTAATATATATTTATTATTGGTATTATTTTTTCATGAGCAAATCTGAGTTATACGAGAAGTTGCTGAATAATGAACTTGTTCTGTCCAGAAGGAACTGTTTTTCAATAGACGCTGCAACTTTTCGGGGGAAATTAAAAACTTGCCCTTCTACACTTGTATAGATTCCAATATTTATTCTAATTTTTTCAGATTGTGGTTGATTTAAAACCCAGGAAACTACAGAGCAAATATTGATCCACCACAAAATAATCACGTTCAAACAGTACATAGATCTACGGTTTTATCATCATTCCCACTTAATTCTCATGGAAAGTGAATCGAACAGATCTCATTTTTTGTTGTTATTGAAGATCGCCATATTCCTGGAATTAAATGAAAAATATCTCACTTCAGTTATACTCGAATAACACATATTATGATATATACTCTCCAAATTTTGCAATAGAGTGCGATGTAATAATAATGTTATCAATTGTAGAAGCATACATGATTGACCTCTGACCCAACCTTGCTGAATAAAGAACAGGTGAAGAATATTCATTGGATATGGTTATGGCGAAATGAAATACATGTATAAGTGACTAGGAAACCAGAACTTGTTTATTAAACTTTTGAAATCGGAATTATTTAATTCTTGTAAGTTATGAAACTAAACGGAGTTTTCTAAATGTTAATCATCTGAATCCCAATTAGAAATGCATATCCTTCATATGAGTCAGAGGCTCAAATTGAATATAAATAGATGTAATTGGGTGATTTTCAACAAAATGGAAAGTGATGAAATATAAATAGGCAGGTGTGAAACTACTCGTCAGTTGTAGTGTCTTCGTAAAGGCTTGAGGATCCTTTTTACTTCGTTTCCAAATTATTATAGTGATGAAAATTGATAAATGAAATTTTCCATTTTTTACATCACTTATGTTTGTAACTATCGTAACTACTTTTCCGTCCTATACGGACATTATCAAACGACCAATATCAAGTTTAATATAATGAGTTTACTAAACTAGAGGTACTAATGAAAATGTGATATATGCTATTTCATTCCAAACACCAGCATCGGCTTTCACAGAATTCCCTCAGGACATTGGCAACGTTACGCAATCCCTACGCCATATCTGGGCACCAGCATGGTTTTTCACAGAGCCATTTTCCAATATGACAGAGAGAAATTCTCAAAAGCAAAATATCCGCCCTATCCGAAAATCAAACCCACGACTTCCCTATCATGACTCAAGACATATCACCTGCTCAACATCCGTTTCCTAACAAAACTATAAATTTAAGAAGTACCTAACATAAGATTATGAGCGATCACTGTGTATATTCACACTAAAGTCATTTTTTCCGCCCACATTGAATTCCAGACTAATTGAACAATTTTTACGATATTTCCACCCAACAACATAAATTACCAAGTTCTTGTGTTGAAATTTCAGTGTGCAGTATATTTATCAATTCAAGACAAGCTGGTTTGCCTCTGAGAAATTTATTCCTAGTGCTTCCTAATGAATATATGTATGGCTCTCGCTAGTGTAGGGTAAGCACGTCCGCCTCTCACACGGGAGAACGAGGTTGTGTAAGAAAAGGTAACTTTTAAGTGACCACCACTCGAAGAAACTAGTTAGGAGGTTGGTTGTTTTTGGGGGAGACGACCGCCTGTAAACGTTAATCACATGTCAACAGACAGAGTGTTTGCTTATAACTCGATAATACTTCCATTGAAGGAGTTTTTTTGCTTCTTTGAACAAAACAAATTTGTCAGATCCTAACGTGCACCTCACAAAAACTACGTATAAACATTATGCAAAAAATAAATGGATTTTACAGTGCATGTTTCTACAATTGAATGATGCAATAACTTTTTTTATATACTGGACACATTATTATGACGACAAAAGTTTTTCGTGAAATGAAAGTAATATGCAAATATTATAATTTTTTTACCACATTCATTATTAGTTTAAACCGACCGTGAATCGAGTAATTATTGTTCTTTGTAACTGAAACCAAGATCAACATTTTTTTTCAATTGAGTAAGACTAATTAGGAGTACGGTTTAATTTATGAGAACAAACCAACCTTCTACAACATTTACTTTGAAAAATTAGAAAAAGTGATAATATACCGGATATAGGATTTATTCGAGCAATACTTGGAACAATCAGCTATTGTGTAATATGCTGAATAATAAGAAATAACGATAACTGTAGATGAATGAAGCAATTTACGAATGCTACCTTGAAAAACTGAGCTGCTATTATCTTCGTCGATATCCTTGGTGATAGATAGTGTATTTGATTGGTTTGAAAAGTTCATTTTTGAACTAAACTTTTCGGGGTAGATTGAAAATCTGCACTTCTACACTTGCATAGATTCCAATACACAGCGGGCATATCTGACAGACGACAGTAAATGACAGTTGTCAATCCAGCCTGCTGTGTGTTTATGTCATATTTTAAAATCTTTTTTCTCAATAAAGTCTCAATTTTGTGCGATTGTGAAATGTGGAAATAATAGCGGCAGGCATGATGTTTCATTCCATCGATTCCCTTCTATTTTCGACAATAGAAAAAAAGATTAATCATCTTCCTGCTAAAGAGATGTGGATTGTGGATTCAGGCAACTAGAAGAGCAGATTTAACTTCTTATAAGTTGAAATGGGCAACGGTGTGTTCAAAACATTTTGTAGGAGATATTGTCAAAGAATCTAGGAAACATAGGCAACATAATTTTATTTATTTTTTTCATTTCAGGCAAGCCAAGTGCACTCAAAGATGTTGACAATATGGACTGGGTACCGAATCAATTACTTGGCCACAAAACAAATATCAATGCAGTTCAAAGTATTCAGAAATTGTATCGTAGGGAGCAGCGTGATAAAAATGAGATTGCAAGTATTCCAGTTGATACGGATAAAATTGATGATGATTCTTTGTGTGAATGATCCAGCTGTTCAAAACTTGAATATTATTGATGAGCAAAATCAAACTCTGAATGATATAAATTAACGAGTTGAAGAAGTGGAACATGCACAAAACTCTGGACCACCTATGTCCCGATATTGATTTCGAGTTGCAGAATTGTTATTGTGGAATCCATCATCTCCGGGAAACTTTGCAGACTTAATCATTCACATTGGAAAGTTTAAAGCATAACTCATCTAAATGCCTTTTTTATACAGGATTGCCATATAAAAAGATATTTGTGGTTTATAATTTTGTAGAGCCTTATATAACATACCCCAAATCTGTTCTTTCAAAATTATTATTTATTGAAGAACATTTTCAGTATTCTTTTTACAAGCTTCACTCCAATCCTTCTAATCCATTTAGATATAAACATATTGTATGAATCCAAACTTTTATAGCCTTTGAAGTCTTCTGTGCATGCACTCTCATATACAAAATAGTTAATAATGTCATACAACATGTCATGAAACTTTAGGAAAGTTTTTGCACAGCATTACTACAATCCCCAAATTTCAATAAATAAGGATCACATCCATCACTTCCCTTCAGTTTCTCTAAATATCTCTTCTGGATATCCATAGACAAGGTGTTGAAATAATCACTTTTATCAGCCATTTCACATACAATTTCTTTGCAAGCAGGAAGAATAATGAATATAGATGGAAATTTATATATGACAGGTACACTAAGGGTATACCCAAAATTAGGGTAAACCCGTAATTTCTTCATAATTACGATCATAATCTCATTAAATTACCATTGTTGCTTATGGAAGTACGGTTTGTATGTCCAGCAGGCTGATTGACAGTTGTCTTGTGACGTCACATGCCCGCCGTCTATATTGATTCGTTTTTTCCCAGATTGTGGTAGGTTAGTAACCCAGAAAATTACGAAGAAAATATTTATTCACTACAAATAATAAAGTTAATAATAAAGTTCAAACAGTTTTCACACAGGGTCTGAATTTCTATGATTTCTTCACATTTAGTCCGTAATTCATTGGACTCAGCAATGTAAAGACCACAAATAATCACAGATTATTCTTACAGGTTGATTATTCCTATGAATAGGCTACATTTCAATTTGGGAGGAGGAATATTCAAAAAAATATGAAAGACGAAATTATGCGAGAAATACATCATGGGTGAATCCCATTATGGTGTTCTGGTTGCTTGAATTCAATTTTATCAATCATTGAATACGAAAGACTTTGAAATATATTGATTTTCAAACTCAGAATTCATGGTAACACTCGTGTCCTTATCAACTGAGGTTAGATGCATCGTCTGATTTGGTTTATTATTCGTTCTGAACGCTAGTATCTTTATTTCTCAAGAATATCGTTACTCAATGGCCTAATCACGTTCAGGTTCTGTTATTCTTGTCTTCGGTACTTGGTTCTGAATACACCAATTTCAAGGCTCGACTATATCATTTTCTGTTTTATTGTGCGTCAATCACTGACCATTTTGCCCACCGTCGGTCACAATCGGTTTCAATTCTTTGGTTTTTAATAGAATTCATTCCAGATGAAGGGATAATCAACAGTTTATTTATTATAGTTTGAATGGAAGTGGCCGATACTTGATGAAATTCCGTATTGAACAATTTGATATACAGTCGCAGGTAAGATATTCACATATTCAGGTTCCCTAAACTTCGACACGTGTTTCACTGTACAATAGCTTCCTCGTTTAAAGTTTGATGATCCTTTTTGAGGGAGCTATTGTATAGCGAAACACGTGTCGCGGTTCAGTGTACCCTGATATGTGAAAATCTTGCAGGCAACTCTAACTTATTTATTCAATGATGTACCCATAATATGTGTTACAAAGCACGTTTTATGGGTTACCTATAATGGGATTTCTCAAATATAATATTGCTTCATAACTCCTGTTCTCGTTCATCATAATAGTTTATTTTTCCAATAGTGTTTGACCTCGGAGTTTTTTGGCGAATAACATATCATCATTGTTATTCACTATATGTCTCATTACATCAAGTTCCCTATTGAAATTCACATCAGATTCACAGGACAGTCACAAATCTGTGATATGTTGAATGTTTCGACTTTACGCTGACGTAGATGAATTGAAGAATGATGACTAACGATGTGATGTCTCTTTTGCAGGTTATCTCGAAAGTGTTTTCATTTTATAGTTATATTCAAATCGAAAAGAAAATTTTCTTCCCAAATATACGTTGCAAATATCATGGAAATTGGTGAAATCCAATGATATATTCATTTGCTCATTTGTTTTTTCGACTCCTAATAAACGATATGATTGGAACTGATTTTATTTGCATCCAACGCACCTTTCACTAACAAGGTCAGCATCTTCAGTAGAAAAAAATTGGTACTATCAATATCAATTTTTTGCAAATAATATCAGTTTGGCGTTGAGGTAATTGATCTCTAGAAAAAGGATCATCATCTCTTCTGTGTGGTCTTTTGCATTTGTGCCATGAGCTATATGAGAGAGAGGAAAAAATCATAATTTTCTTCCGTAAAAACTAGTAAAGAATAGAACGCTTTTGTTACTTTTGAAATGAATTTTCATTGAGTGTTCCACGAGTCTTTTTTGAATAAAAATTGAAAAATTCATCATTATGTCGAGTGCTTCATTGAAAATCGATCGAGTTATATATTTGATTGCTTTCATATGAGCCGAATTGGCTCATATGAACCAATCGATGTTGGAACGTGTAAGATCTGGAATCTTATAATTTCGAATATTTTCGAGAGATAGGAATTGAACCACCTATTTTTTGCTGTCCGCTCTCGGAAAGAAGAGTTTTTTCTGAAAATATCAAAAATCACCACAGGACATTGTTTTCTGACTTTGCTAAATTCTACTGAACCAATCAGGACCAAGCATGTTTCAATCCACGGTATTTTGATGAATATGTAATCTACGGTCTATTGCAGAATATTTCCCTCATATATAAAATGTCCCATAAGAGCAATGCAATTATCGAAAACTTACAGCGGTAATTGCATTGTATCAAGTCACCATAACAACACATTTGGAACTGTATCGCTAGACGTCAGAAAACAACACAAATAAATGTCAGATAGACTTCAAAAATAGAAAAACATTTCGCGTTTAGGTGAGTTTACCATACAATCTATAGAGGAAAGTATAAATGAACAAAAAATAACATTTCCTTGAGAATTTTTATATTCGTGAAATATTCCATTGAATTTTACATTCGTGCATAAAAATGACCAGATAATTTTGCATTCAAGCGTGATATCTTATACAAATTTCATTCGGTTATTTTCATATTTTGTGAAATTAATTTCAACAAGATTTCAATGTGTACGTTTTATAGTTACGATTATTTTAACTCATCTGCATACTCATTGCTTCTCATCATTACTATGAATGTCATCATGCTGAATTGAACCATCAAGTCATACATCCTCACATAAGTTTTCCCATACTTGAAAGAGTTTTTTTTTGACGTGCTGAACTCCCCAACATTCACTAGTTTGTATATATATATATATATATATATATATATATATATATATATATATATATATACATGCAAAAAAATAGTGAATATTTAGAATTCAATGAATATATTGAGACTTGATGTTTTTAATTATTGAAACTATGTTTGAAAAGGTCTCCACATTTTTAATAAGATTCTCAGGGTGATATCGGACTTGAGAGTTGATAGCCATATTTCAATTGAGAATCTGGATTCGAAGATAACCATAGAATACTACTATATTTCTAGGAAAAATAAGTACCATATCGAATACTTTGACCTTTAGAATTTACATCCAGTTACCCCTGAGAAGTAGTAATGTTAAGTATGCTACCTCGTGAATCTACACTGAAAAACACAAAAATGTATTTACCCATTTGGGAAACTCATTTGAGCTGAAATTTCGAAAGAATATGGAGCTTTTCATCAGCATTATGAAAAAACAGTAAATAAATCGTAGTATAACAAATTTCAACCATAAGGAACTTTTCTCTTCAATTTGAAGTTGAATCTTTCATATTCATCGAGTCAAGCTTGAATTTCTGCATCACAAATTTGAAATATAAAAAGTTGAGAGCTTCATTCAATGAAACTGAATTCCTCCATATCAGGTCGAAATCTGAAAAATCACTTAGCCATGATAGCAGGAATTTATACAGCCTAAAAATCTTTGGAGCACACAACACTTGTTGAATGGTGCCACTTTCTTCATTCATTGTTTCTATAGTTCAGTTGAATCTCATAAACTCATAGGTAGTAATTTCATTCATTCTATAGTATCAACTCATTTTTGGACCATTCGAGAAATCAGATAAGAGGACAAATAATTTTCTTCGGTGAAAGTAGATTGAATGTTATTGAACAAATTGGATCACACAGCAAAGGCACCAGGTACACTTACTGGTTCATATGAAAATGATTTCTGCTGAATTGTATGAAAACCTATTCGAAAAGAAACATTTCTAAAATCCAACCTTTTCGCACAAGGAAAGAGTGGGAAAAATATATTTATTCATTGTGGTGTTCACAAGATTGATTGAAGAAATACTTCCAGAAAGAGGAATGTCCAAATAATTTGAGTTATAAGTTGAGATGGCTTGTTTGAATCCGCTTTTATACTACTTTCACTACACCAGAGCTTAGTCAGTCCTGGGCAGCAAATAGTCTTTACATTGTTGACTTGATGAATAGCTTACATATGAACTGTCCAGGAAAAAATCCCCGGAAAAAACAAACGTAACTTACCTCTTGTATCTTCTTCATGGTGTCCAAATTTGTTGTAGTCTTAGCTGAAGATGTTTCATCGTCTATTCGATTGGTTTCTAGATCGAAAGTGGGAACATCATCATATTTTGGAAGATAATTTTTGAAATTCTGAAAAAGTATTTCGATTTCAATGAACACAAATGATTTATTTCAAAAACATAGGGAAATTCTGTAGAAATTTCTCTGAACTACATTTCCATCAAATACTTCCATGTCACAATGCACCTCAAGCAATACTCACATCAAACATATCACTTTCAGCAACTTTTCGTAAGAAATAAGATGCTGGGATGCCATAAACGAAGGGTAATAAAACTAAAGTCCCGGACCATAACATATCCAGAATACCAATCACAAGATCCAAGCTAACTCTTCGACTGATGTTTCATGAAAGACTGTAATAACCCGTCAAATTTAACGAAGAATGACGGTTCTGGTGATTTCACAATGCCATCAATGAATATACTTATGTTTCGAATCTATTTCCAGTATTTGTAAATATGGCAAAGCGGGAAACAAGCACAGAAGAGCAGTGCAGTTTATTGGAATTCCAATCGATTTCCGGCGGTGAAAGTTCATTTGGACAACATTCATGCGTGTGCATTAATTGTATATAATTTGTGTCGTCCTTTTGAATTAAAAAATGAAAGTTGTGTAATTTAATGCAATAGAGTTCGTGAAAATTGATTTTATTTCAAATCCTGATTTGGTGAGCGATAGTTGCAATATTTGGATGATTAGAACATTTCTTCGGTAGTTGACATAATCCTAAGGAGAATAAATTGTTCATTTGATGTGTGCCTCCATTCTCGAATAAGGGTTCATAACCAGTTCAAATAGACCAATGGGGGTGCAGGTAACGTTCTCCCAATCACACTGCATGCCTTTTTGAGGCTTTATAATCAACCCTAAAATATAAAAAACTCCTGGCAGCCAAGCTATGCACATCAAAAAGAAAAAGTCTTTTCTTTTTGTGGGAAATTTTCGTGTTTTTCTATTTATTATTTCAGCTTAAGATAATATTCACTAATACCATACGAAGCAGTGAGCAAGAAAAGTTCAAGGAATTCTTCAAATGTTTTCTTGAATTTAAAAACTTTTGCTCATTAAATTTTTTCACAATTTATGTATGTTGGGCTGTAGCTACATGCATGCCATTTACGTCAAATATGACATGATACATTTTTTTTTATATATAAGGGAAGCCCTGTGATGATCAAAGAACACCGCGTGAATCAAGGGACAGGATAAACAAATTAACATTCATTTTGAATTTTTGAAGTTTGTAAGCCTCAGAAAAAACCTCTCTTGGCAAGGAGTTCCAAACCTCAGCTGTTCTGTTGAAAAAAGATCCCTGAGCAAGAGAGGTTCGACAGGTTTCCAAATTCACAACAAAGGGGTGGGAATTATGTACTCGTCGAGTCATCCGTGTAGATACCTATTGCCAAGCGGGAAACGATTGATAACAATTCGGAAGAGCATCGACCATGAAATAATCTATAGAAGAGAGACAAGTCCCCGACCCTTCTACGATGTTTCAATGAAGTGAGCGAGTCTGCGAGCGAAGAATCACCATCAAGACGAATTGCCTTTCTCTGAATGGAATCGAGAAGCCTCAATGAAAGTTTTGGTGCCGAACTCCACACATGAGAACTGTATTCCATGACAGGTCGTATCTGAGCCTTATAGATCAGTAGAAGCTGACGAGAAGTGAAGTATTTTTTCGCACGAAATAGAAATCTAAGTTTCTGGGAAGCACTTTTAGCGATCGATCTCACATGGTTTTCCCATGAGAGATTATCACTGATCGTAATTCCTAACATCGAGATATTCGATTTTGTAGGAATAGTCACTCCTGACATCTGAATATTTGATGATAATAGATCAGCTTTTCTTGAGAAAAAACATGCCTGCGTTTTCGTAGCATTAAATTCCACCAAGTTCATGTTACCCCATTCTATTATTATTGCCAAGTCGTCGTTAATCTTATTGACGTGAATGTTTCTTTGAATTTTTGTTCCTCGAGCTGGTATGGGGATTCTTGAAGAGAAAATGGTATGAAGAGTATATTGATGAAATCCAAGATGACATTCAAATCAAAAACACGAAAATTCCCCGCAAAAAGAAAAGCGTTTTTCCTTATGAAGTGCACACGCTCGGCTGACAGGAACCTGTCTATATTTCATATTTTAGGGTTAATTATCGAGCCTCAAGAAGGCATGCAGTATAAAATGGGAGAACGTCACCTGTTACCACCTCCTGATCTAGAAGGAACAACCCACCTATCTTATTAAAATGAGTTCACGTGAAACTTGCTCACTACTTTGATGGCGTCCTGAACAGTTCTGTGAAGTCTAAGGTGGATAAGAATAAATCACAGAATAACAATAATTGACTCTAGTTTGAATAAACTTGATTGTATCCTCTCAGAATTTCAATATTGTCAGAGTTCTATTATGCATTGTTCCTGTAATTGAGAATATGTTCATTTCAATAATTTCATTATTTGTAGAAATTTTTTTTTGTTATTGATACTTGCATGGTATCAAAATCAATAATTCCACTTATTTTTCGGCTATTGTTTCGTTCCAAAATTGTTTGTTTCCGTTAACCAGCTGACGAACGTCAACCCTCAGAAGTCGAAACTTGTGCGAGCAATGGATCAACGGGGCCTTACCCTTTAACGTGCGATTAACCAGCACGGTGGCCCGGCATGGAATCGAACCCCGTTCTTCCGCTTGAAAGGCGAAAATGCTAACCTCTACAATACCGAGAACCACAACCGGTTATACCGGCAAAAAATAATTTCATTCCATCAAGAACATAGTGTATAATTCAGAATTTTTCATTTTTTTTTTATTCTGATGTGAGTCATTTCTATTGGATACCATTTCCATAATATTTGTATTCTCTCAGAAAAATCGAGTAACGAGATGAAATTTGTCTAAGTTACATTTTCAGGCTTTCTGAAATTGTTTTCATTTCGTGTCTTGCCCAAGTGATTATGTGGTTTCAGAGTATAATCAATTTCTCGTAATTCTCATATTGAGTTCTGGATAATTAATCTCCAGATTCTATCAATATAAAGCTCATCAAATATCTGGAGTTATCAGGAATAATTAATGATCGACAATACGAATTTCGACTTCAAAGATCAACCAGTGACTTATTGGCTTATGTTTTTCACATTTGGCAGCATTCAATCGAGAAATTCGAAGAAATGTTAGCTGTTGCACTTGACATTTAAAAAGCGTTTGATCGAGTTAGGCATCGGGGCCTCTTTTGAAAACTGCAATCGTATGATAGGTTCCTGATGGAGTATCGTCTGATATTGTTTAAACAAATGAGGGTATTCTGCCGCCCACTTTGTTTCGGCTTCATATCATTCATTTGCTGGAGAAAACATCTTGTTCAGTGCATGGTTTTGGTGACGACAGTACTCTTTATGAAATGCTTGTTTCCAGAGTCCCCATACAAGCAAGAGAAACAAAAATTCAGAGAAGCGTTTGCGTCAATATAAATAACGATGACTTGGCGCTAATAATACAATGGGGAAACATCAATTAGGTGGAGTTTGATAATGGGAAAACCCAGGAATTCTCGAAGAAAGCCGATCTATCCATATCTAGTGTTTAGATTTCAAGATTACCTATTCTTAGAAAGTCAAGTATCTAGATGCTAGGAATTACGATTAATGATAATCTCTCATGGGAGAACCATGTGAGGAAAACGCAATGTACTCCCATGTTATATATATATATATATATATATATATATATATGATTTTTCAGCCTCCCTCGAATAACAAGTTATTTAAAAAATCAAGTAGTTTGAATCTATTATGTGCTTCAGGAGTGACTGGGTATCTTTACCCGATAATAGATGGAGTACAAACAGCTTGAGAATATGAAAATATATCTTCGATTCCAGGAATGTATAATCGAACCTCTCGGTATGAACCCATAAACCCTATGTTGAGAAAAGTACCTCTCAAGCGTAAGCCACATATATGGATAGTTTATATAATGTTTCACTCGGAAAATTGTTGAAAATTTCTGATTTAGCCAGTGTTCATAAAAACTGTTAATGTTATTCGATAATGTCAATTTGGACTCCTCATATAACATTTAATACCATATACCATTCACTTTGGGAAAGTTGATATACCTTGAAACTCAATAGGAACACCTCTCGCAAATATCGATTTTTCACCCTTGAAGATCTAATGAAAGTTCGAATTGTAATATACTGTATGAAACGCACACATCACTAAGTTTGTTTTATCCGAGTTGAAATCGAAACTGCAACCCTGTGATATTAAAGGTAAATTTTGCATTTGTGGCATGTTAAACTTTTGTCGAGATCGCAGAATAACCAGCACTTTTTTCCAGAATCTATCACAGGAATTTTCGTCGTAGAGAATGAGACGTGACAATTCGAAGCCTCCATGGAATTAGGTTCTTGAACGGTTGACATTTTCCAAAAGGAATTCTATTGCCGATACGTGTTCATTCATGTATAATACGGCATGTATTGAAATCTCCGCATGCATGGAAAATCACGTAAAATAGCGTGTTGGGTACAGGTGACTATTGGATACTTTTTTATTCATCGAAGAATAGTAGAAAATGCATTTTTAAGTTATAATCAGAAACTCATTGGAATTCGATCGACTGCTCAGCGTTAAAACAGTCGAATGGCGGACTTGATTTACCTAGGGTTTCATAGGTTGAACCTGTCAAAACCTAACAATGCATGGTGTCAGTGAGGAATTCTTCACAGAAGGAATTCTTGCATACGATTTCAGTGATAGCACCTGACACTTGTCTAGTACAAGTCAAGAGACTACCCTATACTCCCTCTCTCTTTCTCTCTCTTTTTCTCCTATTCAGGAAAACGAATGAGAATATGAAATAATATGCAATGATGTATGGGTAATGATATGACGGAACTCTTACTATCCCGAGAATGATGATGAAATCAGCAAAATATGGAATGAAAAACATCAAGATGAAGTTACGTTGTGGAACGGATGACAGTATATTTTTGTTTTTCATTCCATATTTTGCTGTTTCATCGTCATTCTCACATCATATTAGTAAGTGTCCAATGATATCATAACTTATACATTATTGTATATTATTTCATATTTAGTTGTCCTGAGGAAAATATAAAATCGTACCGGAAGCTTGACAAATACCAAAGTGTTTAAATTTGAAAAACCGTAAGGGTAATACATCTAGTACAGGGTGTTCAATGCTATAATTCAAATTCTGTGAATCGTTTCAGAAACGGCAACTTTTTTCACGAAATTGCTAAACTCAGGACCATTTCTGGTTCCGATCAAAACGTGATGTACTGGTTGAATGTCATACCTCACCTTTCTCTAAACAGCATTGGTGAAAAAAATCACAAAAAACTGTGCGGTTCTTCGCAGATAGTCACCAAACTTGAATGTCTTTGAAATTTCTCATACATGGGGTTCGAAAGTTAATGATACATACTATATTTCTTCAAATGATGTTGCCGTTTTTGGGACATTATCACTAGACATTTGTGCATTTGTACAGGCATTGTGATGTAGTCACAAGTGCCGATATTTTAACCAAGTGTACTGAATTCCATTCTATATACCCAAAATAAGAAGAATGTGAAATTATTCATTGAAATCGAAGGCATTCACTTTTCAGTTGACACTGGTAAATGACACAAATGCTCCGTGAGGCACTTGAAGATCGACTATATAAGGAAACAATTAATTCAGGCCAGTCACACTGTATTTGGAGTAGATTGGCAATGAGATATTGATTTGGAGAATATATCTTTTCAGTATGTTGAAATATCTGCACAGCAACGTCGATCCAAATAAATGAATATATGAATTATTATTTACTTTTGAGCCCCATGTGTAACGACTTTCGAAAAGATTTAGGGTTGGCTATTCTTGGTGGTAAAATGAGTATCTGGTGCAGTTTGTTGCATTTATAACCGTACCTATAGTTTTCTGGGACAGTTTTTAGTATTTTTCGATTCTGTTTCAATACTGTATGAAAGAGGTTTCAGGTGGTGTATTCAACCAGTAGGATACAATTTGATCGGAGTCAAGAATAGACGTGAATTCCCGAGTTTATTATTTCTATATCGAAAGGGGACGTGAATTGGCATTATCGAATTCACGACACTATAGCACTAGTCTCACTGCTTTTTTTTTATTATTAACACGCTTTTATTAGCTTGGGTTGTAACTATGTATGTAACAGAATCTTTGAGCAAAATTTTCACCAATTTCCAGAAGTCTGAATAATTTGAAACTTTGCATACGTATCAAGGACCGATGACAATGCAATAATTTGATCATAGTTTTCCATTATCCTTATAAGGACCACCAGGATTAATAAATTCTTTTATAGATCCTCTGTCGTGGAGTAAAAAAGATAGAGCTAGCGCGCGTTCTGCGCATGCCTGCAGTTTCGGACTTACTCTTTCGTTCTTTCGTTGTTTCGTTCGGGCACTCGGTACAGCACAACGGAGGCAGAAACGTTTTCAGGGTAGTTGCGTTCTCACAATGTTCATTCCTCATCTTACATGCGTAGGTGTACATGAGTCTGATACATGCAAATTACTGTATGTGATATTTATGTAACATATAATATGATAACCGTGATTTACAAAAGGCATCTAAATTATAACAAAATATTCAGAACACAAATTTCAATCTATTTATATAATGGAACAAAATTTGGTAAACAATAAAGCTTTAAAATTTAATTAGACCTTTGGAAAAATGGCTGATCGGGTCTTAATTGTATTAGTATATTCCACGGTTACCTCTCTCTGTGCCAAGAATATCTCCCAATTACGGCCGTTCAAGGATTACGTCTGTTCAAGGACAATTTCTACACAGCTTTAGTATTACAGTCGGTAAAAAAGGAATCAGTTATAGTTAAAACATATTCAATCATAAATTCTCACCAACTGAAATGAAGTTAACAAATGTCAATTCAGAATAACAAAGCTGATAGTTTAGATAACTATATACATGGGAAAAAGCCCGATGAAGTCTTAATCGTTTTGATATATTCGGTGGTTACTTCTTCATTATGGGAGTGAATTATTTCCGCGCCCGCTGCCTTCCTTGGATGTGGTAGCGTTTTTCAGACTTTCTCTCCGAGAAATAAGTTCTTACCTCCGATTACTTCTGTTTCAAGGACGATTTCTGCATAGCTTTGATTTGACAGTCGATAAAGAAGGAATTGATTATGATTAAAACATATCTAATCATGAATTCTCACCGACTAAAACGAAGATAACAAATTTTAATTCAGAAAAACAAGGCCGGAAATATAATTAACTATTCATACGCAAAAAAAGCCCGATCGGGTCTTAATATCGTTTCGGTATAATCTGTAATTACCTTTTCGTTCCGGGAGTGGGTGATTTGTGCGCCCGCTGCTTTCCTTGGATGGGATATCGTTTTCCAGGCTCCCTCCCCGAGGAATAAGTTCTTCCCCCGATTGCCTCTGTTTCAAGGACATTTATTTATACAAAGCTTTTTTATACATAGCTTTGATATGACAGTCGTTAAAGAAGGATTTTCAAAATTCAAAATCAATAATTGTGACCAATGAAGAGTGTTGCCAAAACATTTTAGTAAATATGAGTTCATTTGATAAACTTGAAAACTTTTTGGAAAAAAATAAATTGAACTAAAAAATGAAAAATAAATAATAGTTTAAAAAACTAAAAGAACACTAAAAGATAATTACCGATAGAATGATTGTAATATATAATATATCGAGCACCCCACGATTTTACTCTGAATTACTTTATTCTGTTAATTACTTAAATTTTATTATAATTTTATTTTGAGCTGATTAACTAAAAATGATTGTTTAGCCTTCTACTACCGTAATATAAACTCTTTGTAATTAAAAATTATTTGTATATTTCGATTCCATCACTTCATCTAGTTGTTTGATTTACGACTCATACATAATATAACTATTATACTTATAGTTTCTGCAGTATAATGCCATTTGTTATTCCTTTAGGGAATAATTGCGAGGAATCAATAGTAATAGTATTTGTTCCCTCTTGTAGCACCGTTCTTCTCGAATAGATATAACCAAACTCCAGAATGTCAGTGTCAAACGCGTAGGTAGTGTTTGCGTATTTGTTTTGAGATGAATGAAACTGAAGAATCATTTATTTATGAAAAATTGATTAGTCGCGAATGAAGTATATATATATATATATACTATTCGCAATAATGACTATTACTCTCTCGGGAAATTCCTTGAGAATAATAACTATCATTATTGAGTCGTGGTATAATCTACTATTAAGTATTGAAAATTCAAATTATTTCACTGAGAGTCATTTCCCTATATAAATGGTGTAGTGTCCTTTTTCTCAATCTTCAAGGGGTTTCAGTGGCGAAATACACTTATGGATATCAGTGAATGATCCACATTGAACCATTATAATGAGTAATTTTTCAATGTTCATGTAGTCTGACAAAGGAAAGTAATACAAATGTTATTGCACTTGGGTGATGAAGAACAGTTTTTCACTGCATATAGTCCAAGAAAGTTTTGTTTTAATCAGTCACGTTGAATAAGCTATTTGAACTTCGACTATCTTCATATTTTGTAAATTTGAAGCAATAGCATAATAAGGCAGTACTGGCGTCCTACACTGGTGAAAAAATGAAGCACTCGTAAAGCCGCGTTATGGCGAAGGATATAAATAAACGATGACATTAGAACCTCTGCTGTGAATGTTGAAACTTTTTCTAGAAATCAATTACCCTTACACCAAACTGATATTTTAGCACTCGACGCCCGTTTCGCTAACAAGGTTAGCATCTTTAGGAGAAGAAAATTCATACTGAATCTAAAGACTAGGGTTAGGGGCCGTTCATAAAATACGTCACACTAAAATCAGCTTTTTTTGGCCCACCTCGCCCTCATTGTCACGCTGTGTCACACTTTTTGTGACCCCCCCTAGAAATATTTCGTCACAAAAACTAAGACCCCCTCCCTCTGCTGAGTATGATAAATTCTAAATGATAGTACACAAATTCTGAAAATTAAAAATATTTATTTATGGATGGCCACAAATAATATACATATTTTACATAATCAGAATATTCAATGCTCAATAACACCCAATACCCAAAGTTTTTCGGTCTGATATGAACATATTTTTACTGCCCAAGTAGCACAAACATATTAGACCAATATTGGTTCAATATTACGGGGATATTAACCTTTTGTTGTAGATATCATATTGGCCTCAAAGAAAAAGTGAACATTCGGCGATATTAGATCAACATTCGAAAGCAATGTAAGGATATATCGTTTCAACTATATTGGTACAATATTGTTAATGATATATCGACGAAAAAGGAATATTCGATTGATGTCACTCAATAATTCTTTTTTATAATAACCGGGATTATTCATATCTTTTTTATCGAATATTCAACTTGAATTTGAAATTTCAAACAAGATCACACCTCACGCAACAGGTTAAAAATACGAATTCAAACAAGGAAAATCAGGAAAAAAATGACAGGGAAAATAAACCCCAATCAATGGAAAACGTGTCTCAGCATACAGAAGATGTTTCAAACGATGTATCTTCAGATGAAAATGCAGGTGATACTTTCACAAAAGTTACACGGAGAAAAAGAAGAAAAAATTTGGGCACAGGAAACAGTTTCAACGATAAAAATGAGGAATTTGCAGGGGGAGAACGAAAGGTATGGTTATACATAAACAGAGTAAAAAGGAGTGCAACAGACCAATTGATTAAAAAATACGTAGAAAAGAAAGGCTTCCAGGATGGGCAAGTAGAAGTGAAAGAGATACCAACAGATGAAAACCGACTGAAAACCTTTGTGGTAACAGCACCACTGAACCGAAAAGATGAACTGTATGATCCTGCTTTTTGGCCTAGTGGTGTAGGAATACGGCGGTTTGACTTCAACCGTCATCGGAATTTTCTGAAAACTGGGGGAGACTTTGCGTAAACCCCAACAAGGGTCACCCACAAAATAGGAATGAATATCTCAAAAACCAGGGAAAAAATACTTTTGATAAAATTACAGTTATTCACCAGAATGTTCAGTCAATTGGCAATTGTATAAATAGATTAGAACAATTTCTGGAAGAGTTTCCTGACTGCATGTTCCTTTGTATAACTGAACACTGGAAAACCGAAGATCAGTTGAAAAATTACGGCTTGAAAGACTTTTATTTGGCAGAAGCAGTATGTCGAGAAAATTCAAACCAACACGGAGAAAGTGCTATTTTCGCTAGGCAAGGAATACAATGTAAACGATTACCAAGCATAACAATTCTCTCAGAAATTGGCATTTGTGAATTCAGTGTATGTAAATTCAATATAAAGGGTCAAAAAATTGTTATTATGTGTGTTTACACTCCTGGTGGTATAGTAGATAATTTTTTAACATGTTTAGAGAGAATTCTCGCCAATTTTGTTACTTTTACAGGGTACATTTTTTTGGTAGGAGATTTCAACATACCTATGCATGATGAAGATAAAAACAAAGACAAAGAAAATTTATTTTCGTTAGTCAACTCATATAATTTGTTCCCATTTATAAAAGACTACACTCGAGTTACAAACGTCTCAAAATCTTTAATTGACAACATATTTTCCAATTATAGCGAACATTGTGAGATAAAAGTACATCATAATTTGATTTCTGATCATTCAGCCCAGAGTCTTAGTTTTAATATCCTTAAACAAGATACCTTTGTTTTAAAAAGAATTTTTAATGATGCAAATAAAATGCATTTTCGAAATAGGCTCAAACAAGCAGATTGGAGGAACATATATGAGACAGATGATGCAAATGAAATATGGAATAGATTTCACAATATTTTCATACATAATTTCAATTTGAGCTTTCCTATCAAAAAGGTTTATCAAAATAAAAAGTTGCAAAATCAGAATGTAATTAGGGACCGAGAAATAGATGAGTGTAAGCGACAACTGGACGTTCTATATGTTTTGAGCTCTGTTGACATTAGATATAAAACACAGTATAGCGAAGCAAAAAAGTCATATGAAAATACACTAGCACAAAAAAAGAAGGAACAACTTAAACATAAAATAGAAACTTCAGATAACAAATCGAAAACAGTGTGGTCAATAATAAATAGCATAAAGAGCGGTTCAGGTAGTCAGAGGGATGTTCAGGTACCTGGAGATAATGAAACAGTTGCAAACAGTTTTAATAATTGTTTCCTAAACTCTGCATCAGACTTAGTATCTGAATTACCTGAAAAAAGTCACATATCTTATGTACAACAAGCTGATAGATCTATGTTTCTTAGGCCAATTACAGGAAATGAAATTTTGTCTGTGATAAAAAATTTGAAAAATAAACAAAGCAGTGGTGACGATGAAATTCCAACTTCATTAATAAAATGTTGTGTAAATGAAATTATTATACCTTTGACATATGCAGTTAGTAAATCATTTGAGATGGGAGTGTTTCCAGATAGATTAAAATTAGCAACTATTAGACCTTTACACAAAAAAGGTGAGTTGACACTGATTGAAAATTACAGACCAATAAGCCTACTGCCAAGTTTCTCAAAAGTTTTTGAAAAATGTATGAGCAACAGATTAATGGAGTATCTACTGCAGAATGACATGTTCTGTACATGTCAACATGCATACCTGAAAGGAAAAGGAACTCACACAGCCCTGTATCAATTCATTGAAAACATTTTGCAATCACTTGAGAAAAATGAAGTTATAATGGGTTTGTTTTTGGACTTAACAAAAGCATACGACTGTGTTAATCATCAACTTCTACTGAAAAAATTAAAGCTCTATGGAATAAACGGCTTAGTCTATGATTGGTTAAATTCTTATTTATCAGGAAGATCTCAGAATACAATTATTACTAAACAGGGTGAGACTGTTAGGTCCAAAACCGAACTCGTTAAAATGGGAATTCCACAGGGTAGTATAATTGGTCCAATAATTTTCATCTTATATATAAATGATTTGCCAAACTGTATCACGAATATAAACTGTTTTTTAAGTAACTATGCCGATGATACCAACATTTTAATAACTGCACCGAATTTTAATACTATACTCGAAAACACAGAAAATATTTATTCAACTATGTCAGGGTGGATCTCAAATGAGAAGCTACTATTGAATGAAAAAAAGACAAATTGTCTAATGTTCAAAACAAATAGGTCGCAGTTAGAATATCCTAAAAGCATTCGGTTAAATGAAGCTGAAATCAATATAAGTACAGAAACTAAGTTTCTAGGAGTGACTATAAATGAAGTTCTGTCATGGGAAAGTCACATAGGAGTACTCGCGAAAAAATTAAACTCTGTCTGCTATACACTGAGGGTTATGTCACAGTATTTAAGTGAAGACGGACTGAAAGTAATTTATTTTTCAAATTTTGAATCTCTTGTTGGATACGGTTCAATTTTTTATGGTAGTAGTAATTCTGTAGAAAAAATATTTATATGCCAGAAAAGAGCACTGAGAACAATAAAAAAACTTAGTTTCAGAGCTTCTTGCAGAGGCATTTTTAAAACTAACAAAATTTTAACTGTTGCAGCAATATACATTGAAGAGTGTCTAATGTTTTTATTCAATAATAAGGATTTTTTTAATGCAAATTTACCAACACATTCATACAATAGTAGAGACAGGTATTACACATATCCTATTCACAGACTGACTGTTACAGAAAAGGGTGCCAAATATTCTTGTATGAAATTGTTCAATAAATTACCACAGAATATTAGACTGATAGAAAATCGAAATCATTTAAAAAATGCCATACGAAAAATTCTAATAGATTGTGAACCCTATACAGTACAAGATTATTTAAATGTCTCTCTAAATATTTAAGTATACTTATTTTGACGAATATTTCGTTCTGAATGTGTATGTAATCTTTTTATTTATATGTGATTTTCGAAATAAATATTATTATTATTATTATTATTATTATTATTTGAAAATTTCACTCATCCACATTAACTAACCGAATACTATCCTGGAAAAAACTCTGGCTGCTACGGGGCTTGAACTCACGACCTTCAGAATAGAAATAATGTTGTCGACCGCTATACACTCTACGGCACGGAGAGACTTGTTTTCAAGAAGGAGTTGGGTGGTATAGATACGGTGACTTCAAGTTAGTTATGTTCGAGACAACATTAAAATGTTAGAAACGCAAGTAACAATGAATTATATTCGAAAATACACTGAAGGATCAGTCTCATGTGATGGCGATTTGGAATATCAAAATTGCTGTGCCAAATGTTCCGGACGTAATTTTCTGGTATCGAATTCCACCACATGACGATTTTTCAATTTTTCCACATTTTGTCAGGAAAAATTCGTGATGACTATTGCGTTACCGATATTGATATATGTTTGAATTCATTAAGTGATCACTTTCAAAATCCCGATACCCCATTTCAGGTTGTTATTCTAAAATGACTATTTGAATATTTCCATTTTACTGTTGAAACAATATTCAAGTAATATCAGAATTCGCATATCTATATTGCAGTATCATGCCAATATGCCACCTAATGTGATAATACAATATTTTAATCTACGCTCCCAAACAATGTCGAATATACTAGATCTCGATGTTGAAAATTGAGTACATACAAAATATGCAGACAATATTGAAATATCTATGTTGTTGAACCGATATTATTCATCATCACCTGATATGGTAATTCTGATATTAGTAATGAGTTATCAAACCCATATATCATCAACATTGAACTTTACAAAATGCAGTTGAAATTCATTGTCAATAATGAGCCAATATTCATAATGAGATATCGTTTTCTCAATATTGAATAATATTAGTTCAACATCAATTTCTCACTTACGATGTATCTATATTGGACCAATCTGAACTCGGGGTTCAGCAAATATGATGTTCTACTTGGGTGCCTATTATTCTAATTGATTTCTAATAATGAACTAGTGCAGTTATGATATTTCCGATCACTTTCTCAATATCAAACTGAAAAGCGGGCTGGAAGGGATGGGTCCCCTGTCACCATTCATGCTATTTTCACATTTTGCTATATCTAGACTCTCACATGCATCGAGTAGTCTTGTGTGATGCACATGTTTGATCAGTTTAAGATTGCTTTCACCAATTTCGTGGCCATTCTCTAGAGCGTGTTGAGCGACAAGGAATTGCAACAACAAATACATCGGCCAGAGCCGACGAGTCATTAAAACCCGTTTCAAGGAGTATTTTGCACACATGGAATACGGAAGGGTAGAAAAATCCTCCCGAAAAGCCCTGCATATAGTAACATCGACCTCTATACACATCTCAGTCGGCTTCGGTAGACAAGAATTCCAGACACGATGTTTCCGACTTCAGCTTACCTGATCTGAAGAACAAACCATGGTCCCCAATGTTCATGAAGCATTGATATTATTATCATTTCCGTAACCGAATCAGTCACTAAATTCATATTTATTCTCAGTTCAAATATCTATATCTGACCCTACGAACTCAACAATGACATCAGATTCCTCTATGAACGAGAAAAAACTCTCTCGTTTGCAGTAATCCTCTAATACGATGTGTGAAATATTTCAATTTATGGCAATGACTCCCAAGATAACTGTTATTCTGCTGACCTTACAGTTGACCACTACTTCACTCATTGGTCAATCATTCACCTTTAGCTTAACGTCCATTCTATTAACAATTACTACGGTTTCGCTAATAATTCATCAACTTTCAATAACTCTGAGCCAAGGCAATCCGGATTTTGAAAAAATGTGTCCCAGTTTTAATTATTATAAGTAATTTTAATCCGAAAACACGTACGAGATTTCGTAATTCGGTTGTTTCAGCAATGAAGAAAGCAGTGAACTTATTCCGAGGTTTCGAAATGAATAATTGGGAATGATTTTGATGGCTTGATTTCATTTAATTTCGAATGATTTGATCGCGTGTGTCGTTTGCTGTAGGCAACTGGCAAAACATAGCTGTCGGAAAGTTGTCGAGCCTGACTGTCGTCGGTTCGTTTTTATTGCATCCGCGTAGCTTTTAATGACTTCTTCAACGGGACTGAAGAAGTCAAAAGTGAAAAGGACAATAGTAGTAGTAGTAGTATAGTATATTACACGCCGAGGTGAGAAGTGATTAATTCCTGTCGTGAGAACAGTTAGTTAACCGAGACGCAAAGCGTCGAGGTTAGCTATGATCTCGAGACAGGAATGAAACTTCCCACCGAGGTTTGTATACTATTTTATAGTATTTCTCACAGTAAATGGTATTGGCTTATTAACTGCAATAAACTACCCGATTTAATCCCATTGTGTAGAAAATCATCTGGTAAAAGATGCAAATGTGCTACAGGGTCGAACTTAAGAAATTTGAACTTTGCATAATGTAGGAGATATACAAGTGATTCATTAAAATGTTACAATTCTATTCTATATTTAGTTCAGTGTCGCTATCGCTATCCTCATCTAAATTAATAATAATTGGCGCAATTGATTTTACAGAAAGGTACGAGTTTTCAACATTTATAACATGACTAACAGAACTTTTCCAACTCTCGGTAGGAATGTCATTCATTCATACAGTTCCTAATCAATTCTACCACACTACCACTTGAAGTCGGAGAATTATTTTCTCCTCAAAATATATGTCATTTGCAGCCATGAAGTTTTGAATCTCCAATTCCGTATTCTTTGAGCCAGGAATTTTTTCCAATTGTCGACTATGATAGCTTGCGTTGTCCATTACTATAACGCTGTTTGGCGGAATGTTGGATAACAGACAATTTTTGAATCAATCTTCAAAAAGCTATGCTGTCGTATCTTTGTGATAATCAACAAACACAAGAGTCCTTAATATTTTTGGCAGAAAGCCACATAGCGTTTGTGATCCAACCGTTTTCTGATCCTGCGTGTAATATTGTAATTCTCTTCCCTTTATTTTATGGTACTTTCGTTTTACACTCATCAGAGGAATCAGACCATCCTTTGGAAGGGGTGTCATGCGTGTCAAACCACGTCTCGTCGAGGTAGAGTATTGGCCGATTTTCAGACCGGTATTTTCTCATTGACGTTATATATTCAGAACGTCAGTTTATTAAACGTGTGGATTCCATTATTACTTGTCTCTTGTCAATTTTACGATATTTGAAGCCCATTGCAGACAGAGCTCGCCAAAGAGTAGTGAGGCCACAGTTGATGTGAGTTTCGTCATTGATGAGCCGCTGTTTCAGACTTTTGATTGTAGGGACACGCTGCTCACCGTACATAGTGTGGATTTTTCGCTTTATCAAATCTTTTTCCCAGTCGTCTAGACTTTTTGTGACACCGGAATCTTTACGCTTTTTTCTTGATTCCATGGAATTTTCAACAATTCGTCTAACTGAAGTAAGAGGGACCTTCGTCAAATTACTGGTTACTTTTGCTGCAGCACCCGCTATACACATTTTTTATAATGATTTTCGCGTCACAAGATAAGTGATTCTTCTTTAACGAACCACTGGAAGAAGCACAATTACTTTTTATCCACGGACGCCACATACTGCCTATTCTGTACGTTGGGGTTTAAAATATTTGCTATTAATGTCTGTAATAACAAATAAATGTTATAAAATTATTGCACGCCGTAACACAAGTGAACACTTCCAAAGAAATACAAAGACTAAAATGAACAAGAAGTGTGAGCTGTAATCCTCTACAATCCCTCTCTAAGAAACAAAATTTCCTGAATCCGGTCCTTTTACATTTATGATGTGCATCTCGGATTTTACAACTCAAGGGTCTAATTGTTTTTATTATCATCCTTCAGTCAATACCATTTATTGTGAAAACTACTATATTTACAACCATCATATTTCGATCAAAATTAGTAAATCTCTGTTTCGTTCTGAACGTATCCAAAATATTACGACAAATTACCAAGAACGCGGTTTTCTCAGAATAATGGAGTAGATATTATTGTTACCGTGACTACGGGGTGTACAATTGTTACCAATATAAAAAAATGTCAGATAAAGTCAATAAGTGACAGATAAAGTCTAGAATAGATGAAATGTGGGCGGGAAATGAGGACGGGGAGTGAGGCCGGGAAGTGAGGACATCAGAGGACATGTTTTGGATGGACATAAATGGATATCCATGGGATATCAATAGTGGACATGTTTTAGGCTTGAATTTCAATGGATATTTATAGGATATCCATTACTGGATCTTTCATGAAAAATAATTGTATAATGGAAATAAATATAGGTGGACTCATGCAACAGTATAGATCACCATAGATCATGTCATGCATCGTGAAAAATGGCACTTTTTTTCAGTAGAAGAAAGTGAAATGTCAGGACCACAGGTGTTCTGTGGTTGAACTAGCCAGAAGAAAAGGAGGTAAGCGAAGTAGTAGTAGGTTCCGAAGCGAGAAAAGTATAAGTACTAGCACCAAGCCCAATCAATATAGAAGAATCCCACGGAGATCATTATCAAATATTCACAGGGTTACAACATGATTTAGAATCAGACAACTTTGTAACCCCTTGAACGAGCAAAGCCAATAAATCAGAAGAAGAAGTAGTAGTAGGTTAGAATTTGTGATCTGCGGCACGTCGGTTTTTGAATTCCGCTTGAGTAAGTAGGTATTTGTGATAAGAACCTACTCTACGATTACCGAACAGTTATTGATTGACTCCGACGAAAAAAATGGAAAATAGAAAAAGGAAGCTTTTTAATAAATATTATAGAAAGGCAACTTAAGAGGCAAGAATATCTGTTGCATCTGACTTCAGATGTGACGCTGTTCCAACTCCAACAGCTTCCAATGAATGAGGCACAGTTCATATTGATATTTCGGTAACTTTCATTCATTGTCTGGGTTGGAATGAAGTATTATCCTGGTGAGTGAGATTTTTCTACAAATAACTCTCTATTTTGCTTTGTGTAGATATTCCCACCCAGAAATTGTCACAATTGAACTTTTTGTTGTTATTTTTGTTCTGTATCTAAAAACTTCCTATCTAATCAACCTACATTTATATCAAATTTAATTTTTGTAGTAGCTGCTGACCGTCAAAATTGGAACAAAAAAGATACTGAAGAATCAGTGAAAAAATGGCTACGCAGGGCCAAAGAGCGTAGCGTGAATGAAAATCAACCACTTACCTACAAAGTTATAAATTGATTGTATATTATATTCCTAATACTGAACTTTAATTTTTTGTTGTTTTTTGCTGAGTGCTAGATTTTTTTTTTTGTTTTGTTTTTTGTACTGAATGAAGAAATGTATTTATTATTGGATTTATGTTATGTTTAAAGAGTTTTTTACATTATATATAAAATAAAATGTATTATTTATTGTACGTTTTTCCATATACTGTAACATTTCAGGCTGGAAATTTGGAAACAATAACCATAATGTATTACTCTATCTTTCATATATTTTTGAAAACCCTAAAGTATTTTCCAATCAAATAATCAGCGGATTTAACCAATGTTCAGAGCGTGATCTCTTTGAACGTTTTTGGAATTTTCAGGGGATACCTACCTATCGGATATCCAATATTCAAATAGATGGCTTTCAATGTCCAACAAATATAGGATGTTTTTGAACGTCCAATGGATATCCATAATCCAAAGGGTGGATATACATTGAATATCCGTTGAAACCCATTCCAACGTCCGATGGATATATTCATTTTCAAAATGTGGATATTCATCAAATATCCGATGTAATCCATTTGGATGTTCTTTAACGTCCAGTGGATGTCCATATTTCAAAGGATGGATATTCATCGGATGTCCGATGGGATCCATTTGGACGTTTCCGAATATCCACTGGATATCCCAGATGGATATCCACTGGATATCCCAGATGGATATCCGGTGGACATCCAAAAGTGTCTCAAATGGATATACATGGGATATCCAATGGCTGTCCAGTGGAAAAAAATGGATGTCCATTGGATATTCCCTCGGACATTAACGTATATCCATTGTACATACAGTGGATGTCCTTGTGCTAGTTGGGAACCTTCAATGACGATAGTGATGACAGCATAACATGTATGGTTGTGAATAAACATATTTTTATGCCTGAGGTAAACTTGTGCTCAACTTCTAAACAAGGCTTTCCAAATAGAATTGTCTACTTTACACTCCACCCCTTTGAATTGGCAATGGAGGATGAGAGTCAATACATGGTTTGGAAGATCTTATAATCATTCAATACTTCAATTGCGTTATTTCATTTCTTGGGACCACATATATCATATACAAAACGTCATTTGTAACAAAAATTGTTTATCACTGAATGTATCCCAATCATTTTTTTTTCATTCAGACTCATTGCTACGGCAACAATAGGATTGCAAATGAGACTTTTCCGAAACGTCGATCAAAACCACATAACACGGACTGAAATCCGAGGAAACAGCTCATCATACTTTGTCCGTGAGAATCTTCATGCTAACATATATATATATATATATATATATATATATATATATATATATATATATAGGAGGTCGAAACTCTATCATCACCTAGAAGATGGCAAATGAGACTTTGCCGAAACGTTGTGACAATTATCCTCCAGAGGATCAAAACTACAGAACACGGAATGAAACCCGAAAAAACAACGCATCATATATATATATATATATATATATATATATATATATATATATATATACAGTGTGACCCATTTAAGATGGAAGCACCCTTATAAAACTTACATTTTTCAACCGATTGGAATAATTTTTTTTGTTAGGTAGATATTCAAAAAGTCTATTAGGACACCGAATATCATGAATGAATCTCAATTTCCAGGGCCAACTAAGCTTATTTTTCAAGGTCAAAAATCTAAAAAAATTACTAGCGATTTTTTTAGAAAAACTCTGATGAAATTTGAAAAATATGCCGTTCAATCAACCCACCAATTCATGTTCAGGAATTTTATGAAAATTCTGAATACACCACTGGATTCAGGATGTCTTGAAATATCACTGGTCACAGTTTCATCGAAATCTGTTCAGTAATAAAAAATAAGTAATTATTGAAAAAATAATTGGGGTGATTATTGCAATGTCGTACAATTATAACATCTGAAATTCATGATGGTAAAAATAGTCCATAGGTATTTCTCGAAGTGGAGTGGATACATAAACAAGTACAATCAGGAGAGAACTCCTGGTTAATCTTCATGAAAACAATTTCAACAATATAAGACAAGTCTAATGTACTCCCAATAGAAATTATAACGAAAAAAATATGCAATGGATAATAATTATTATCATTCCAGTAGGTAACATCAGCTGTGATTTCTTCCTTTTGTTGAATAGCAAAAAATGAGATTTGCAATTTTAACTGCCTGTTATTCAGAATGCAAACAAGTTAGCTGTGACTTACAGTTTCTCATCTATTTATTTGCGCATGAATTGTCATTTTGTTAAATTGTCATTTTGTTACGCACCATTAGTGAACTGAATAATTTGTGTTTCAAAATAAAAACAGATAATGGCTCAATTGACAATTCAAGAAAAATTCCAAATTATACGTCTTTCCGGTGATGATTACCGGAGTGAAAGAGAAGTAACTAGGATATTCAATGAAAGACACCCAAATCGTCCAGCCATAAGTAACAGCACGGTACATAAAATAAACCAAGTTTTCAATCGGACTGGAGCAGTAACCACATATATTTTAAAGAACAATATACGAAGAAGGAACGAAAATAACCAGACTATATTAGATTACTTCAGAAATAATCCAAATAGTAGTTTGACGGATGCCAGCTTAGATTTAAACTTACCTAGGGAGAATGTTAGGCGATGTCTGAAGAAAAATAAATTGAGGCCATTTAAACCAAAGTTTTCACATACTCTGGAACTAGGTGATTAAGAAAAACGATTGGAATTCTGCTTATGGGCCAAGGGCGAGTATCTTAATGACAGGCAATTTTTAAAGAAAATTTTATTTAGTGATGAAGCTAGTTTCACAACAAATGGAGTGGTTTCATCACAAAATATTCTATTGGGCCTCTGAAAATCCTAACTGGGTGATAAACTGTAAAAGGCAGTATTCAGAAAAAGTGAACGTTTGGTGTGGAATACTGAATGAAAGGATAATTGGACCATTCTTTTTCGACGGCAACATGAATGGCGCAATTTTCCTACAATTTTTAAGGAATGAATTTTCGGACGCAATAGATGAACTTCCCCTTGCAGAAACAAGAAATTCATATTTTCAGTTAGATGGTTGTTCCATACATAATGCGGGAATTGTGAAGAGTTGGCTGAATCAAAATTACCCTAATCGTTGGATAGGAAGGGGGAGTACATTAATTGGATGGCCACCAAGATCGCCTGACCTTACTTCACTCGATTTTTTCCTTTGGGGTTATGTTACACAAAAGGTTTACAAATCACGACCAAGGGATCGAGTGGAACTGTGCACCAGAATTCAGCAAGCTTGCGATGCAATTACTCCACAACAATTGAGGAATACTTTAAAAAATAATCGTAAGCGATATGATAAATGCATTGAATTGGATGGAAGTTTGGTGGAGGCCACCAGAATATGAATTGCACTCGTTTATTTTTCAATTCGGTATCTTCTTGGTTTCTATTTTTACATTGATTGTGAATAAAAGATTGTTTTCCGCTAGTTTGTAGCAATTAGAAAAATGTACTTACAGTTATTTTTTTGTAGATTCATTTGAAATTATTGATACTAAAGTTTGTTGTGATAAACTGATTGATTGATATGGTTCGACATACATTATGAAAGGAAATTGATTCTCCCATAAACGTTTCATGAATTTTATTTGAATAAATAATATTTTGTTGAATATTGCCCCTAATCCAGTGTTGTAGTAAGAACGTTGCTAAAATTGCATTGAACAACATATTTTTCAAATTTTATTCCTTTATAACTTTTTGATTACCAAACAGATTTCGATGAAACTGTGATCAGTAATATTTCAAGACATCCTGAATCCATTGGAGTATACAGAATTTTCATAAAATTCCTGAACATGAATTGGTGGGTTGATTAAACGGCATATTTTTCAAATTTTATTCCTTCATAACTTTTTTATTGATAGATATATATATATATATATATATATATATATATATATATATATATATATATGTATATCATGCCTAATTTTCGAAAAAATATTGATGACGATCTCGGGAGATCATAATTGACAATTTTCCGTCTGTGGATATTAGCTCTTGAGACGCTTTCCTTCGAATCTATTGCTTTATAAAGAATCTGATTCATCCAGAAATCACTCTATGTAAAATTAACATACCCTTATTGGACATCGAAAGTGAACTGAGCATTTTTTCATCACAATTCAGAAATTGACATTCAAGTGGTCCTCCTCTGCTCTGATCAATTGGCAAGGTCGAATATCAATACGAGATAGTTATCTATCCCAACCTAACGTAACCTATCCTTACCTTCATCTAACTCACCTGAACGCACTCATACAAGTGTGAAATATAGAAGTGTGTAAAGAACACCTGACTAAAAAAAGTGTGTTTTGATTTTTCCTACTTTGGTGGGCCAGTACATCCAAACTATTTCAGATTCGTGTTCTAAGCATCAAAAGTCACAGATTTGGTGCCCTATCTTCGGCAGTGTCACAAATTTTTTGAACTAAAACGTCGAGAGATTTCAAATCGAATTTTCTCGTGAAAAATGGAAAGGTTTGCTGGAGAAAATTACAAAGGTGAAAAGGTGTGAAAACGTGACCACGGGATGAGAAACAAGATCATTGTCTTTTACCAAGTTTGAAGGTCTATAACTACAGATCAGAAAAAAATTGTTACTTATAAACTTCAGAATCGTATTTTAAGCATCAAAATACGGCCATGTGCGCGGTCAGGTTTTGATTTTTCTGACGTTTGTGATCCCAGGTGTGTTGATGCAGTTATTTGGCTTTGCTCAGAGTGTTCGCTTGACAAAAGCTGTAGGTTTTATGAATAATGAATCATTTCATTGCTAAAAATAGGCTGTCAGTTGTGCTGTTTGAAGCTTCGAATATCTTTGCAATTTGGCTTTGTATGCAGATGGGCCTATTGTTTTTGAGATCACTTTTAGAACCTTCATTAGTAGTGCAGAACATGCATCCCAATTGTTTCAATAAAGTGAACGCCAAAGATATTGTAAATAAGGTGGGAGTTTCTTTCTGAAAGTATCCTTTTCACTTATTATCTCTATCAAACATTCGTCTAGTTGAATGAATAAACTTTATCATGTGTTTTTCATTATTCACAATATATATTTTGGGATTCCGAAGGTGTTGAAAAAGTCGTCAAAAGCAGTCTATTGAAATTACTTCAGCGTAGAGTCAAAAATGTAGATTCGTGCTTGATGGGTGAATAAAGTTCAATGTCAATTCGTTCACTCATTTAATGCACACCAAGTCTTCACATTAATGGTGGTATTTTGAAATGAGGCTGCGTGTTTCAACGTTCGGTGGAAAGTAGTACAAACGCACAAAAATCCTACTCTTCCAATTTCCTTAATCTTGCTTATCAGCTGCCAACCAAATCAACCTCACTATGTCTTATGCAATAAATAAAATAGAGCAATTTGATGGCAGTTAGAACATTTAGGTCTAATATAAGGAATATTTTACCAAAATTGTCAGAAGGATTCTTATAATTTCTGTCGGTCGAAGTAGGTTGTGTCAAATCAATACTTGGTAGAACTACTTTTCACGAATGAGTCATGCCAGTGACACATTTCAACTGAATATAACTGATATAGAATCTTTTCCAATTTCCATGAAGCTCTAGAAAGGAACTAGATTAGCATTCGAAACTTTGCTCAGGAGAAATGCTATAAGTTTTTTGAGTTTTCTGGTATGTGAGTAGCTCATCATAGGAGCTGACAAAATGCGAAATATTCAGAAATTGATCACAGAACATTCAATTCGTATCAATATAATATCAGCTTTCATTGGAATGAGAGAATAAAGTGGAAGCATTCAACATTTCTAAATGGTTCACTTACACATTGTGAACTCTTTGAGTCCCTGTGAACTCTTTTTCTGTTCCGATACATTCTGTGTCTTGACACACAATTAAATTCCTGAACAATTCATTAATAGAATGAAACTTTTTCGTTCATATTTTCTCCCTTCGAATAGTCTCGTGTGGGTAGGGGTCGATTGGTGTATTTAATCAAGAAATCCCGCCCACCATTAATGATATCTAGACAACCAAAATGCCTATCACTCCGAGTCAGCCAAAAATTTCTTGAGATTGAAACGGTACTGACAAATCTCAATCGAATATAAGAGGATATCTTGATGGACCCGGACACCACCCACCCATTAAATCAATGATCCACAATCTGTACGAGGCATTTCTGTCCCTGGATTTTCTTCCCCGCTTCCAGCTCGGCCCAACAAAAAAAAGTAACCCAAACAACGATAGGTGCGTTATCAACACGTGATCGAAGCGTGATCACTACATACTTTTGCATTTATTGGGTAGAATAAACACGCCCCCTTACGCTAGCCAATCGACTGCAATCGACTAGTGGAATCGCGATGTAGTGTCGGAGAAGTTAGTTACCAGAGTTGCCGAAGCTACTCCACTCGGAGTAGATCTATTCCCTTTAATCATTGCCTACTCCGCTACTCCAAAAAATTAATTTCTACTTCGGTTGAATGTACGGATTCACAGTTAGTTCAGAACGGACAGTTGCCGATTCTTCTGATGATTAGATTTTATGCGCTTGAGAGAAAATAAAAGATGAAAATCGCTAGACAGAGTTGTCATGTTGTCTACGTTTTATTAAAGAACACAGAACACCTAACCCAGTTAGGCAAGGCGTTCTGTGTGTATTTTTACAATAGTGTGAATATAGAATCTTTTTCAATGTTTATACAAAGTTCAAGAAGAAATCAGATTGGCTTTCGCAACGTCGCTCAGGGGAAAGAATATAAGTTTTTTCTTATATCAATCATTCAATTTGACCCACTCATAATATTTTGAATATACACAGTGCTTCTCAAAAGTCCCCCCCCCCTTTTATCTTTGGAACGATTATACATAAACAAGTAAAATTTGGAAACGGTTGTAAACTTTCCTACTAGTGATGATAGGTGGCGAAATCAGCAAAGATGTCGTCACAAGGCCATTGTGGCCAATCATTTTAAATAGAACCCTACGGCAAGCGACTCTTCTTTTGAAAGGTATCGAAAAAAAAACAATTCAATGATACTAAGTTTATTTGTGTTTATGTCAGTTTTGACAACTCGCTTATGAAAAACGCATAGCTGTGATGAATTAAATCAGTTAATACTTACATTCAAAATCCACGCTCCGCCTCTGGAGAGTTGTCAAATAAGCTGACGTTTTTGTTAGTCCCCCTAATTCGACGTTTACATGTCCAAGGTTTTGATAAGAGGTAGGAGACTTTTGAGACGCACTGTATAAATTCTTCCTAATAACAAATGATATAAGAATTGAAATCTTGCATACAATATATCCATTACCCCGAAAAAATTCGAATTGGGAGTAACATTCGCGATTGGTTCAATATGGCAGGCAGATTCTCTGAAAATAGTGACTTGTGGTATTCCCAAGAATGAACACAACTTGAAAATGAATTTTTGGCTTGATTATAATAAATCGATGCTTAATATTTCAATCTCCCAATGGCTTTAATTCACATCACAGTCATAACCGTTGAATGAAATATATTAAAAAGTCACTTTATATTGGAACAGTTATTAGAAATGTTATTCACATTCGACTATTCAAATTTTATTGAATTGATCGACTTTTTTCATAAGGTCTACATGAATTGATTATTAATAGTTTGTTTCCATATTTTTCTATGAGCAGCAATGCTTCTCGAGGTCATTAAACAAATTAATGAATAATAACTCAAATAAGCATCAAAGGGTGGGGTGCCCAAATATGATCCGTGGGGAACACCAGATGACATGCCAACAATAATCTTCGATATGTATTCTCCAGTACAAAACGCCTGACGACGATTGCTCACGTAGGATATGAAGCAATCAACCAATGGACAAGTTACACCAACGTTAGCCAGCTCAAAAATGAATCAATAATTCTGTCAAACGTTTTACTGAAGTCAGTGTATCTACTTGAAGTATCGAGGATGTCAATATACTTTTCCCAGGTTAGGTTAGCAACTCGTTTAGGCCAGTCTCAAACTACCTACACAGTAGGTTTTGGCTGGCACCTGCCAGAAAACAACTACTCCCCTGGCTAATACAACGAAGGGCATTGTATTATGCCAGTGCAGGTTTCTCCACAGAAAAATTCCTACATTTGCTTCTGATGGAATTAATTTTCGATTATTGGGACGGACACACTTGCACAACGGTTTAGGGCTATTTGGCCACTTGTAAGTAAAAGGTAGTGCCATCATCAACATAAAGTCGATGATTACCCAATGATATTCGTATCAGCATTGGTCGAGGCTTGATACTATGAAAGGTGTTTGATTTTCATTTATTTAAAGGAACCTGCACTGGCATCAGTCCGATATAACGCAATGTCAATCTTGGTATTGGCCAGAAGAGTAGTTGTTTTCTGACAGCTGCCAGCCAAAACCTACTGTGGAGGTAGTTTGAGACTGGCCAGAACGAATTGTACAGAAGAAGATTTGATTTACCGCCAGTCCCATCGACTATGTCGAATGTTCAAACATTGAAATGAATAGCATGCTGTGTATCTCAAAACACTCTATTCTTCCGTATCTTATAATGTTCATATAATATTACTAGAAGCGGGTTTCCATAGGTCGTCTTCTGTCACAGCTTTGTATGGATCAAAATGATTTTCAATATATTGCTACCTATCATGGTGAAAACGAGAAAACAGCTATGAGTAACTCATTGTCTCAATTCATAGAGAACCTGTTCATGGAAAGATTTTAGACGGATGCTGGAAAATGAAATGAAATCAATCAGACATGCTGACATGCTGATGATAGTAAAAAACGACATTGAGAACGACAAATGTGGTATGAAATTCACGAACGAAACAGAAAATAGTCAACAGTTGCCATTTTTCGATGACTTGGTCATGAGGAATAAATACAATGGTACAGAATTTGACATCAATAGAAAAGATCCACTGCATCTCAACGACCCAATTTCTCATTCATAGGATATATATTCTATTCTATTCCTCTCCTGGAATTTCCACCCCAGTGAAGTGAAAATTATCCCACCTGATATATTCTGTGACTTACGATGAGAGTTATTCATGTCTCAGGTTGAAACTCCTTAAGAATTCAAAATTAACCCCGTTTTGTATGATCCAGATTTCTTGATTGAAAGCTCTGGTGCGTCGATTGATATGATATGATTTACCGCAGGTAGATTATTCCTATGTGTTGGAAAATATCGAAAATCACCGAATCAAAATTGATGTCAATAGAACACGAGGTTTTATACTGACGATGATGAAAAGGATCTTCACCTTGAAGGACCTTTCTCAACTTACTTGGGTAG
Organism: Zygogramma bicolorata; assembly: GCA_032362365.1. NCBI lineage: Eukaryota > Metazoa > Arthropoda > Insecta > Coleoptera > Chrysomelidae > Zygogramma > Zygogramma bicolorata. Next base: position 13,430,032 of record JAVJAQ010000137.1, on the reverse strand, counting down.
AAGTTATACAGGGCTTTTCATGATGAGCGTTAATTAGCCGTCTCTGGCAGAAATGTTGAAATATACAGGGTTTTCCATTTGAAAAAATTGAGTTCCACTCAATTTTTCATGAGATCAAAGTATCTGCATTTTTTGAAGACTCCACTCCATTTCAAATTTGATCGTTTTAGTGCAAGAGAGTTCAAGATTATCAGCATTTATACATGTTTGGTAAAAAATATCGAAATTTATTTATATCTTCCAAACGGTAATAGTGATAATAAATCATAATATGATATTATAAACGGGGTGTTCCATTTGAAAAATCAAAGAAGCCGCTACTTTATAGTAGAAGCGACAACGCCGCATCGTCTAAAATATAGGCGTGTAGGTCATATTGATTTATGCATACTGTGAAATTTCCAGGTTGATTCGTTAAATAGTTTGTCAGAAACGGCTAATTAACGCTCATCATGAAAAGCCCTGTATTTGTGTGATTTACTAATTGTTTTTCAGAATTACCCAGTTTATCATATTTTTTCCAGCATAAGTGATAGTGATTGCTACGTATCTAGTAAAAAATATTCAAATCAATGATTTGAAATCGAGGAATAAATTTTTTTTCAGACGAGTGCTTCCAAATGCCCATAACCTACAAAACTGTCGGACGAGCATAAAATGTACGTTGCGTTACCAGATTCACGAAGTGCACCTCTGGGATAATTATTTCTTGTATGGAATTGAAAATAAACGAATTATTAATTTAATAAAAATCAACCATTAAATTCAAGATGGCGAATGACGTAACCCATTCCATAGGTTTCCGAAAAAAAATCACCAATAGAAATGTTTGCGTTGTCAAATACCAAATCGACTGTTCTTTTACTGATTCTTGGAAATGATTCTCAATCCTTGGAGGGAGGGGTGGAATATTGAACCATTTCAAATACTTTTGCCCTCCGTTCATTCCATGATTTGAGGGTCGCAAATAATGCACGTACAACTTATCCAATCGAATTTGGCACATACATCCATTCCACATCCAGTTGTGCACAAGTCGTCATCATTTCCGTGACGGATTGGACGATCTGTACTGATCCTGGTCACCTCAATGATGGGCTTGCAAATCAACAATTATCTTCTATCACTTTGTTAATCAATTAATTCTGGGTGGGTTGTGACGGAAAATATGGCGTATGCTCCAGTATGTATTTCAGGTGATCTGCCCACAATGCGCCGTCTTGGAACACATATACCAGGTGCTCCAGAGCTTTTAGGCCAGCGGATATCTCAGATAAAAAAATGGCGGCGTCTAACAATGATCGGGAAGTTGTCTCCTCGGTAAGAGAGGAAGGCTTCCAAGAAAAGTCGTTTGAATGTTGTAAAACCAAACCTAGTAAATCAATAGTGTGTGTAGAATGTGGAAATTTTTTTCATTTGTCATGTGCAGCACAAAAAAACCTCAAATACATTCGAATATGTGATACGAGAATAAAGTGTTGTGGTTTCAACAAAACAAACTCAGAAAAAGTGGAAAAACCATCGTTGAGTGATAACTTACAGGCTGAGAATGATTTTCTTGAAAATCTACCCCGGGAAAAAGATGCGAAACACAATTTACTAATGGAAAATAATAGTTTATTTAAAAAAAACATTGCCTTGTTGGAAGATAAACTAAACGATGTCAAAAATATATCACACAAAAAAGGGCCGACAAATATGCAAAACAAACCATCTGAAAACCAAACAAGTGTGAATCAGCAGAACACTCCTGAAGTTGATACTAGTGGCGTAGCTGAAAGTGTTGGCAAAACAAGAAAAGCTAGCACTTCATCCCAGGCGGGCAATGAACTAGTTACGGCTCAAAGGAACGAAATGAATGACATTATTAATTTGAATCAAGATATGGATGATCCAGATAGTTTTAGGACTGTTACAAACGAAAAAGGGAGAAAACAAGCCACAACAAACCTTGGCGAAAATCAAGGGGAGAATGATTTTGGAGTTGAAAAAAAAGTCTGGCTCTACCTATACAGAGTTAAACGACATATAACAGCGGAAAAAATTAAAAATTATATTGAAGAACAAGAATCTTTCAAAGAAGCTGACATAATAGTTAAGGAACTCCCAACTCAAGAGTCTCAGAGCAAATGTTTTATGTTTGGATTCAACTACAGTTTGAAGGATACAGTCTACCATCCATCTACTTGGCCAAGAAGCGTAGCATATAAGAGATTTGACTTCCAGAAATATCATGGCTACCAACGAAGGAGTGAGAATTTTTAAGGAAGAATATATTTAAACCAAAATCTTCAACAGATTCATCCTTGTCGGTAGATTCCATAAGGATCATTCATTTAAACGTAAGAAGCATCGGCAACTGTGTCAACGAGATTGGCGCATTTATGGAGGAGATCGAGGGCCGCTGTATTTTATGTGTCACAGAACACTGACAGTCTGCGAACCAACTTGAAGCCATTGCTTTACCTAACCTGACACTATCTGCTAGTTTTTGTCGACCAGAAAAAGAACATGGTGGAGTTGCCATATACTGCCATGGGAGTTTCAGCATCAAACCAAAAGGTGACATTGACGCCCTTTCGGAACCAAGAATTTTTGAATGCAGTGCCATAGGAGTGACAATTCACAGTAGGAAGTTCATAGTTGTATGTATATATCGACCACCTGACAGTAACATAGATTATTTTTTGTTGAAATTCAATCAATTACTTGATATCCTTTTTAATACTGAAATATCATTTTTTATTGCTGGAGATTCCAATATAAATACACTCTCAAATAATAAGCTTTCAAAGGACTTTATCAACTTGATTGATTCTTTTGATTTAACTTTAACTGTTGCCAATCCTACTCGCAGAGATGTGGCAACTGAAAGTTGTATTGATAATATTATTACCAATATTGGCTTTGACTATGATGTAACTAATTTGGACCCTGGAATTTCTGACCATCACGCCCAAATTCTTACTTTTAAGGTTCCGAAAAAAACAAACGATAAATGTAAAATCCGACTGTTTCCTGCATACGCCGTAAATGAATTCTGCAGTGAACTAGAAAATGAAGAGTTTGACGATGTATTTTTAAATGGTACTGTCAGTTCCAAATACAACAAATTCATCAATACATATCTCACATATTTCAATAAACATTTTCCTCCTAAAATACTTGACCAAAGGGTTCCCAGTTTCAGTTTCGGTAATCCCAGAATTATTCAGTGCAGGGATGAAATGCGTTTTTATCAGAATCTTTCTCTAAATCATCCGCAGTTCATAGACAATTTTAAAGCTGCCAAAAGAGTTTATAATGATACTCTTAAATCTGAAAGAGATAAATATAATGAAGAAAGACTTACAAATTCCATGAATAAATCTAAGACATCATGGCAAATAATTACTGAACTTACTGGAAAAAAAGGAAAACAGCACGAGCAACCAAGCTACAATGATCCAGTTCACTGTGCCAATTCACTAAATCACTATTTCAATAAAAAAGCTACTGAATTGATCTCTGAGAAATTACCTAAAAAATTCAATTATATATGTTACATTCCCAATCACAAAAATAGTTTCTTTTTTGAACCCGCAACTCCGAATGAATTATGTGAAATGGTGTATAAGATGGAAAATAAAAAAAGTTCTGGGTACGATGAAATATCTGCCTTCCTACTGAAGAAGTCAATCTGTTACATTGTGGAACCATTGTGTGAAATCATAAATAAATCGCTTGAAACTGGGGAATATCCTCACGATTTGAAATATGGCGTCATCAAGCCTTGCCTGAAAAGGGGGGGACCCTGATCAATATGAAAATTACCGTCCTATAAGCCTTCTTAGTCTATTCCCGAAATTATTTGAACTAGTGGTATATACTAGAGTTGTAAAATATTTAAAAAGTGAAAAACTCTTCAGCAAATGTCAGCACGGCTTCTTAGCTGAAAGAAGTATTGAAACAGCACTGTTCGAACTCACAAACAATATATATAACTCTCTTGAAGAAGGCAATCTCTCATGCGGACTGTTTCTAGACCTCTCTAGAGCCTTTGATTGCATTGACTTCAAGATTTTGGAAACAAAACTGGAACGTTACGGTATCCGAGGTGTAGCACTTGACTGGTTCAAATCCTTTTTGAATGGAAGAACCCATGCTGTAAAAATAAAGGAAATAAACTCTGGAAATTATGTGCGGTCAAAGGCTCTAGAGACTTCGATTGGTGTCCCACAGGGTAGTGTTTTGGGCCCTCTCATGTTTATTATTTTTATCAATTAATTTTGGCAATGCTTTCTGAATCAAATAAAATTATAATCAACTTTGCAGATGATAGCACCATTCTAGTGTCAGCCAATAATTTTCCTGAATTAAATAAAATTGCTAGTGAATCCATGATCTTGATCCAGAACTGGTTTACTAACTCACGACTAGTCCTTAATCCGGATAAAACCAATGTTATATTTTTTAAAACACACTGTCTAACCACTCCAGGTTATTTATCACTCAAGGAACAGAAAATACAGTTTTCAGAGAGTGCTAAATCTTTAGGAATTTTCCTTGATGAAACGCTGAAGTATGAGATATTCGCAGAAAAAAAAATAGAAGAAAACGTGTCATAGGAGACCATGAGCGTTCATGCAGCATAGCAATCAACCCTCGAGAAACCACCCACAACTTTGATTTTTCGAATTGCACCCTCGTGTTTGTTTTGGTTCAACTTGCATGTTACATTCCCAGTTCAGCGATACATCATAATATGTACAGCTCATCCAATCCATCTTGGCACAACAGATACTCAGATACTTTTCCAGTTGCATACTGATTATGCAGACCATGACGAAAGAAAAAACAACCACTAGGAATGAATTTCAACACAGTGAACACATATAATAGGTGCTTTTTCATCCTACTATACTTCAGTGAGATTGCTGGGCATATACGTCATCATTTCTGTGCCAAGATGGATTGAATAAGCTGTAGTTATTAATATATCCAATAAATATATTATATTTATTGAAGAAAATTGAATTCGTTACTGGGTAGTCTTCATTAGACCTTGATATATCTACCACATCTACCATAATTTAGTGTTTCGATATAAACCTGTCGAGTAAGAATTGAAGTGTTTTGTGTATTCATTCCATATTACCTGATAATTGTTAGATATCAAAATGCATTTACCTCCAGTCCCAACGATTACGCAGATATGCTTGTTATTTTTGGTGAATCTCAATCGAAGAACGACAAGATGGTACTCCTAGACATGACCATAATATAGTTAGTTCCTACATTCCTCACTAATACTTTTCAGGACCGTTAGATTGCAACTAGTGGACCTATTCAATGCCCTGCACGTTCTCCAGATCTCATGCCACTGAACTTTTTCCTACGAGGATATTTCAAACGGGTAAAGGGGTGAAAATGATATTTTCGCAATTCCTGACAGAAAGTGACGTTTTGAGTGGAAAAGTTATAGATCTTTTAAAAATCTATAACGCTTGTATGAATGACTTCTGTATATATACTCGAAACAACCGAGCAAGATGCAAAAAAACTGGGTTTTTTATTTTTTATTTTCCGCCTCCAAAACAACTATTATGATATATCGTTGAATTAGGAATGAAACCTGCTGTAAGTGAACCAAAACAAACATGGGGTACAATTAGAAAAACAAAAGTTAGGGGTGCTTTATCGGGGTTTTTTCCTGCCTCTACGACACCTACTTTTTTTTCTATGAATAACTGAATTATCTACTGGCCTAAAAGATCTGGGACACCCCGGTATAGACCAGGGAAATAATATTTGGTCTGGACAGTTACTGATAGAGCAATCTGTTGGATGTGTCAGGAAATACAGGTGTATAAAAATGAAACCTGTATACATTTTGCGTGGGATGCGTCGTAAATTAGTTCATTAACGATTGAAAAGGCGAAAACGCATTTTCAAACGTATTTTGCTTGCGTTTCAAAAGAGAAAGCATTTCAATAATCTTCCGAAGTGATCACCTCATAGAGAAGCAGAAAACCCCAAAATGGCGTGTTTTTGATGCTGATAGAATGGTTCGTTGTTCAGAGAAATAATAGAATCTGCAAAAAATGTTATTCGTCGTGTTATCAGTTGGAGCGATTGGTTTTGAGACACCATGGGTGTAGTAAAAATTACAGTTCGATTCATGTAATAGGTTTTTGTAAAATTGAAAATGAACTGGAGTGAACGAAGGAATCAATAATCAATGAGACTTTACTAAACAAGAGATCAATCTCAACCATTTCTCTGAAATATTCAGAAAATGAACAATCTGTTCAGGCCAGTCTCAAGTTACCTACACAGTAGGTTTCGGCTGGCACCTGTCAGAAAACAACTACTCCCCTGGCTAATACCACGAAGGGCATTGAATTATATCCGACCGGTGCCAGTGCAGGTTTCTTCACAGAAGTAAATCCTGCATTTGCTTTCGTCGATACAAATGAAGGAATTGATTTTCAATTATAGGGACGGACACACTTGCAGACCGGTTTCGGGCTATTTGACCACTCGTCAGTGCAAGGCAGTGCCATCATCAACATAAAGTTGATGACTTCCCATAATTAAAAATCAACATCATTCAGAGTATCAAGCCCCGACCAAAGCTGATGCGAACAACGAAGTTATTGCGCCATCTACCAATGGACGAGGTATTCCAAAAGCAAACCGAATTCGCCCATTCCTTCTGCAAGGAAAATGTAAAAACATTTGACATAGTCAGTGGGCATACTTGAAGACTGGCTTTAAATCAAATATTCAGAAAATGAACAATCTGTTCAGGCCAGTCTCAAGTTACCTACACAGTAGGTTTCGGCTGGCACCTGTCAGAAAACAACTACTCCCCTGGCTAATACCACGAAGGGCATTGAATTATATCCGACCGGTGCCAGTGCAGGTTTCTTCACAGAAGTAAATCCTGCATTTGCTTTCGTCGATACAAATGAAGGAATTGATTTTCAATTATAGGGACGGACACACTTGCAGACCGGTTTCGGGCTATTTGGCCACTCGTCAGTGCAAGGCAGTGCCATCATCAACATAAAGTTGATGACTTCCCATAATTAAAAATCAACATCATTCAGAGTATCAAGCCCCGACCAAAGCTGATGCGAACAACGAAGTTATTGCGCCATCTACCAATGGACGAGGTATTCCAAAAGCAAACCGAATTCGCCCATTCCTTCTGCAAGGAAAATGTAAAAACATTTGACATAGTCAGTGGGCATACTTGAAGACTGGCTTTAAATCAAATATTCAGAAAATGAACAATCTGTTCAGGCCAGTCTCAAGTTACCTACACAGTAGGTTTCGGCTGGCACCTGTCAGAAAACAACTACTCCCCTGGCTAATACCACGAAGGGCATTGAATTATATCCGACCGGTGCCAGTGCAGGTTTCTTCACAGAAGTAAATCCTGCATTTGCTTTCGTCGATACAAATGAAGGAATTGATTTTCAATTATAGGGACGGACACACTTGCAGACCGGTTTCGGGCTATTTGGCCACTCGTCAGTGCAAGGCAGTGCCATCATCAACATAAAGTTGATGACTTCCCATAATTAAAAATCAACATCATTCAGAGTAGCAATAACTTCGTTGTTCGCATCAGCTTTGGTCGGGGCTTGATACTCTGAATGATGTTGATTTTTAATTATGGGAAGTCATCAACTTTATGTTGATGATGGCACTGCCTTGCACTGACGAGTGGCCAAATAGCCCGAAACCGGTCTGCAAGTGTGTCCGTCCCTATAATTGAAAATCAATTCCTTCATTTGTATCGACGAAAGCAAATGCAGGATTTACTTCTGTGAAGAAACCTGCACTGGCACCGGTCGGATATAATTCAATGCCCTTCGTGGTATTAGCCAGGGGAGTAGTTGTTTTCTGACAGGTGCCAGCCGAAACCTACTGTGTAGGTAACTTGAGACTGGCCTGAACAGATTGTTCATTTTCTGAATATTTGATTTAAAGCCAGTCTTCAAGTATGCCCACTGACTATGTCAAATGTTTTTACATTTTCCTTGCAGAAGGAATGGGCGAATTCGGTTTGCTTTTGGAATACCTCGTCCATTGGTAGATGGCGCAATAACTTCGTTGTTCGCATCAGCTTTGGTCGGGGCTTGATACTCTGAATGATGTTGATTTTTAATTATGGGAAGTCATCAACTTTATGTTGATGATGGCACTGCCTTGCACTGACGAGTGGCCAAATAGCCCGAAACCGGTCTGCAAGTGTGTCCGTCCCTATAATTGAAAATCAATTCCTTCATTTGTATCGACGAAAGCAAATGCAGGATTTACTTCTGTGAAGAAACCTGCACTGGCACCGGTCGGATATAATTCAATGCCCTTCGTGGTATTAGCCAGGGGAGTAGTTGTTTTCTGACAGGTGCCAGCCGAAACCTACTGTGTAGGTAACTTGAGACTGGCCTGAACAGATTGTTCATTTTCTGAATATTTGATTTAAAGCCAGTCTTCAAGTATGCCCACTGACTATGTCAAATGTTTTTACATTTTCCTTGCAGAAGGAATGGGCGAATTCGGTTTGCTTTTGGAATACCTCGTCCATTGGTAGATGGCGCAATAACTTCGTTGTTCGCATCAGCTTTGGTCGGGGCTTGATACTCTGAATGATGTTGATTTTTAATTATGGGAAGTCATCAACTTTATGTTGATGATGGCACTGCCTTGCACTGACGAGTGGCCAAATAGCCCGAAACCGGTCTGCAAGTGTGTCCGTCCCTATAATTGAAAATCAATTCCTTCATTTGTATCGACGAAAGCAAATGCAGGATTTACTTCTGTGAAGAAACCTGCACTGGCACCGGTCGGATATAATTCAATGCCCTTCGTGGTATTAGCCAGGGGAGTAGTTGTTTTCTGACAGGTGCCAGCCGAAACCTACTGTGTAGGTAACTTGAGACTGGCCTGAACAGATTGTTCATTTTCTGAATATTTGATTTAAAGCCAGTCTTCAAGTATGCCCACTGACTATGTCAAATGTTTTTACATTTCTCTGAATATTGCCAAAATAATAGACTATAGTTGAACTTTAATGAATCCGATTTTGAAACGGTCCTAATTATCACTTATGGAAATTGGCGAAACACTCACACAGGCCTGTTTATTCCCGTTTCCACTTCTGATTCATTACATTCCCTAGACCACATTTTCATCTTGAAGTGCAATATTTCTCAACCACGTACTAGTGTTTGATTCATCATCTGGATTCTTTTTGAACTGACAGATATTTTATAAAAAAAAATATAGGCCCAGCTCTTCAGCATTACCATATCATAGTTTCCCCCTTCGGAGGGGACGTAAAGCCGTCGGTTCTGAGTCCATTGATGTTGGGCTCGTTGAGAATCCCTACCTCTGGTTGGAATACCAGGGGCCTGTTTCAAGAACGTACAAGTCTTGTAGCTACAAGAGAAACACAAAGAAAAACGATGATAAATAATTGTTTTTTACTCGTTTTTTCCTGCGTACCTGCATTGTCTTTCTCTGGTAGCTACAAGACTTGTAATTTTGTGAAACAGGCCCCTGAGGATTCGGCAAAATTTCCGGTTGGGAGAAGTGTGCTCACTAGCGTCGGTGATTGGCCTTGATAGCGGAAATAGGCCGAAGTCAAACGAAAAATTAGAAAAAATATGTTCTTGTCTCAACATTGTAATCATTTCTCTTCAAATAAAAGAGGTGTGCTTCTCTGATAGTGCCGAGAAGTACATAACGCAGTGTAACTCAATCGAAAGATAATTTTAAATCGTCTACAAGGTTTCTGCGAAGTAATTCTCATTGGGGAATAATAATTTGATACGAAATTCTGCTAATGGAAAAGTTACGCATTCGTAAAAGTCGATTTTTTTAGGTATCGATGTCTCTATTTCGAAATGATTATCGAGGAAATGACTGTAATAAATGTTGCATGTATTAAAAGCGAATCGGTACATTTAAGCAAGTGATAGGTCAATTTGGTCATGAACGTTTTTTATCGAATGACAAAACTCACTAATTGATGAACACTTGCATAACTGAGGTAATAATCTCAATCATACTCTTGGTATTCAGTCAAAATCGCATTACTCTGTATGGTTAACTAGTATGGATTTGAGTAACATTTCAGTTTTTTTTCTCACATTTGGGTTCATACGAGAGTAAAACTCTGTGATGAGTATTCAATGCGACTTCTCATGATGAATCCTCGTTTGTGAACATCGATTAAATCTGCATTTTCGAAACAATTATTACATCTCTTCTACTCCATTAACCGAAACATTCAATATGATTCTCCCTTTCATTACCAACACGTTACTAGCAGCATATCAATTTCCGGAGAATTCGAGTTTCGATTCAATTAAACGATCTTCACAGAAAAATCAAATTTTTCACAAAGCAGGTGGACGTGTTTCATTTTGCGAACGTTTCGCTTTGACAAAAATATTGTGAATTCTGTCTGCCACATGGTCCGTTTCACGAATCAATACATCGACAAAAAAAACCTTTGTCAATTGAAGTCACATATTCCACAGTGATGAAATGGGAAAAAATTATTATGTTCCTCATAAAGTACGAATGTATGTATGCAATATTCCCCGAAAATACCAAACGTTTTCGATCAAAGTCCTTTAGCAATCACGAAACGTAGAAGTTTCCTATTATTGGTATATAGTTCGGCACACATATTTCATATCGTTTTACATTATCTCGAACGATGAGTTCGTCTGCTACTAACTTTCTACGTCGGACCTTAGTAGCAACATTGTAATTTGTGGATCAATTAATGTGGCGGAATAATCTTTTCATACAACAGAGAAATTTCCGAGAGGAAAATCTCTACCTGATAATGAATGATCGAACTCAGGACTGTTTGGCCATGAGTCGAGAGCTTGATCCTCTACAAACACTTCGTAGTAAACTGGGGCAAGTGGAACCGCGAATTTCAGTGCCTTCATTTTGACCCGATTAAACAAGAAAACCTATTCATCAATCTCAGTCATATTTGGGGAGCTGATTGCAGATAGGTTACTTCGAAGATGTACCAATGAAGAAAATCAACATGGTTTTCATTTTCTCTCTTTGATTTTATTGATCTTCGTTATCATTGGGTTAGACTTGCCCCGGTGGTTTGGGGCAAGTGTAAACCATAGCACTTTTTCGCATTTAGAAGTGAATAGAGTTTGTTGGGGTAAGTGTAAATAAATGGTCTTGTTGCATTATGTTAGAAAAAAAATTTATTGACACGAAAATTGCTATTCATTCTACATTATAAGAGTCAAGATATATCGAATTTGATTTTTTCTCATTTATCTATTGTAGGCGAAGGTAAATGCATAAAAATCTCACATTCGTTGACAATGCTTCTGTCTTCAACATGAAGCCAATTGAATGTCGACGTCTTACCGATTCTTCTACAAAATTTCACTTCAAGACATGGTTGCTTCTCGGTAAGCTGCCCTACATACATCTTGACCTTTTTTTTTGATCGAATTTCACAACAACCCAATCACCTACATTAATTTTTGACAGGTCTAATTGCATTTAGTCGATGAATTTGATGTTTTCATTCATCTCCTCTACTCCAAGTAGACTAGAATCGATTGAATGGCTTAGCAAATCATCAACACTGCTATCGTCACTGCTTATGTCTTCAGATGTGGGTCCCTTTCTCTTCGCCTCCGTCTTTTGTTTCTCTTTGCTTACAACTTTCTCCTTTTTTTTTCGACTCGCTATTGTTGTCATCATCTTCGATGATTTTCATAGCTATTGTTTTTTTGCCTTTCTTTTGTAGCTTTTGGTTTTCTATGGATTCAAGCTTGTTACTTACTTCTTCTGAAGTAATCACTTCAGCACCTCCGCGAATTCTAACTATATTATCTCTCTACAAATAAGACTAATTATAGAATGTTGTTTTTGCGTGAGTCCGTTCACGATTTCGAGGAATGATAAACCCATTTCTGAATAAACATCGAACGGCCACAATGCGCCAGGAGACTCGTGGAAACAGCCATAATACCCATCTCCATGTTCTGGGAATGGAAAGAAAAATACGGCTGGTGATTCCTGAGAACGTGCAAAACCACCGCGTTCAAAAATGCATTTGAGCTACAAACACACATCGAGCAGCTCATGGTTCTCCAGGTAACTGAATAACAAACTGATCCTCGTTATTATTTCTAAAAGAGTTGTTTGCGATGATAGTCCGTTAGAAACGAATCTCCGCATCTGCAGAGATCAATGAAAGAGGGCGGCGTAGATGTTTTATCCTCTCATCATAGGAATCGATACCAAACATGTTTACTCCGAATGAAGGTTACGTGGTGCAGATTACAGACATGCCTGCTGGAATGTGGTTGACAATGTTCCTTGCTGAGAGGATCAGGAGGATAGGAGAAAGATACAACGTCAGAGCCTGTTTTCGATCAGGGAACACAATACGCAGCCAGCTCACAAAAATTCGACCACCGAATGAAAACAGCAACACCAACAACAACGTTCACCGGATACCATGCGAGTGCGGCAAATCCTATATCGGAGAAACCAGAAGACCATTGAAAGTGAGAATGGGCGAACACAATAAAAACACAGAACGAGGAGAAACAACGAAATCAGGAATAGCGGAGCATGTTTGGACAAACCATCACAGCACTAAATGATCTGAAGCCGAGGTAATACACAAAGAGAAGCACTGGTTCAAGGAAGCCCTCTACATCCTCAACAACGACGCATCCAGTCACCCCAGCGTGGAGATATGGCATGTGTGAATACCGCTCATCGAAAGCATGAACCAACTTCGTCTCGATGAGGGAGAATCTCTCGCCAATACATCCATTTCCCGCTGAAAATCGATCAGCACACTTTTAGTAGTAGCAACTGCTCGCTTCATTGTTAGTACCGTCCCTTTTCCCACCATAGGGGAATCGGGGCTTCATAACCGACCATACCTCGAAATATTGTCAATCAATACCCGAAGACGATTGCGGATACCACCAATAAAAACGTCTTGAGTACACTCCATTTGAAACTTGGTTTCAACATTTATTCACAATATTTCATTTATTTTTTCATTCACATTTTTTGACTAATACTCCACATTCGATACTTCAATTTTCTTGTCACAGTATTATCTCCTTCATTTCTTTATTTAATTTATTTTTGACTAATATTTCATATTCGATATCCCGATTTTTGTAACAACATAATTTTTTTGATCAGGCAAACCTTAATTTCATTATTGACCAAAAAATCCATTTCAACCTTATGTATGGATTTGATTTCCTCACTTGATTTGTATTTCATCCTCTCGTTCTTAGCAACAGGTATCAATAGAGCTAATAATATAGACAATGGAAGTTTGACCAATTACCATTCAGAAAAATGGTATCTTTTGTCCACATATCTATAAGTGAATAGAGGTATTTCAAATCCATGTTGGATGGTAGTGGTTTGAACTCCAAGATCTATACATAGCAATCGTTAAAAGCCTCACTCAACTCTCATTTTCTTAAAGAAAAAATGTTTCAGGGTTGGACAAAGTTGTTTTGAAATGGCACAATTTCTAAAACGTTATGGTAAAAAACATATTCGTGTGACGAATTGCAAAAATAAATCAGTGAAAAAAAGAAAATGCTGGAATGAACTGAACATAAAAAGTAAAGTTTGTTTTGAATGCAAATATTCTTTCCGAAATACAAGTATTATTTTTAGAATGATAAAATGATCTGAGATGAAAATAAATTGTACGTTACAAGATTTACAGCCGATTGCACCGACTTTTCGTTATGAGACCATCAACAAAGGGACTCTTTAAGTTAGGTGAGAGTTATTAAAGTGAGAGAAAATATTGAAAGTGCCGCCATTTTGTATTAGATGAAGATATTGACTTCATAGGGTTGTGAAGTATGGGTCAGGAGTTTCGAAATGATGTTTCACAAGACACCCCTTTCCTTTTATTTTTTTCCAGATGGCGCCCAGTCACCATCTTGAAATTTTCATCTATAAATTCATCTGTTTTTTGGAATGTCTTCCTGACGTTTCGCCGACGCGAGTGGCTAGCTCCTTCAGAGGCTCATACATCTTGAGCTAGACTCCGATGATAATGATACTGAAAACTTTGGTCGCGAAAGCCTTAACCCTTTTGTCATCCCAAGTTTCTACTTTTTGAGTTAACCCGTTCAGAAAATGAAAGGGGGGGACATTAAAGAAATCCACTGTATTTATTCCTTGTTCATCTTTTGGACATCATTCAATCGTGTTGTGATTGCAATACAGCTATTTTCATTATTGGGAAGTTCATAATTTTATGCGACGTCTGGCGGAAATATAACGCACTGCTATAATTTGACAAACAAACGGCTTCCATTTTGAGTGTGTGAATTTATTGAATTCTTTGGTGTTGATTTAAAAGATCTCATCTGAAGTTGTAATTTTTTTGATTAATAATAACAAACAATCATGGATGCAGATCGCTCAGTGAGCCGTATAAAGTGTTTGGTGCCAAGTTGCCGCAACTCTAGGAACCGAAATCCAAAGTTGTCTTTCCACACGTTTCCAAAAAGAAATACATCTTAGGTGGGAAACATTACGGAAAGTGGATTGAAAGAGAAAATAGACAGGTAAAAGGCTTTGAAAATTAAACTGAAACTGCATAAATCACCACCTAGAGCGGCTTCAGTGTGTTACTTGCATTTCAAAAGAGATAATTTCTTGTTACCTGTTGAGTCTGTTCGTCTATTTTTAGGCGAAGTTATGGCGCATTTCATCATCCATGTAATAAAAGCCTCTTTGGTTCACTAACACTACACTAAAACTAAAAAATGTCCTGGAACAAATTTTATTATATTTTGAAACACAATGCATCTATGTTCACCTCCAATGAATAGTATTGTGCGGCTATTCAAAGCATCATGAACACAGTTATATTAACCTTCACGAGAAAAATTTCGTACAATGAAAATATACCAAAAAAAAAAAACCAATATCTTGTCAAGCGAGGGCAACTGATGACTGGATTTCAGTTTGGCGCGTTATTTCACAAATGTAAACAAGGTAACTATTTCAAAATGGTGGATATAGTTTAACCACCACCAGCGCCCTCATCGGTCGATATTCTTCCCTATTGTTCAAAGAACTGTTGTAGCAGTCTTGTAGGCTTCTTTGCATGTACATAAAAATTTATAACAGTTACTTCTCAGTTGAGATCGGCTAAGTGTCATTATGTTCGTCAGTGTGCCGCTGTGACTGAAGAATATCAGGTGGCGTGAGGAGCATTTTTTCAGGTTGATTTACCACATGAGGAAATTGTTCTCATTGTCAAAATATAGAAATTTGAAAGTATTCTGTATTCCGAGTAATTCATCAATGACTACTGTCATCTCCAGGGGTGTTAGAAATAAACAAAATCAGCACAAAGATGAATGGGTAGTGAAACAAACTGTATTGATGATAATGTTTGCTAAGTTGTTATTGACGTTTTCAATGTTTTCTCTTCACTGACACATAAGTCATCCACAATTTTGATAATATTTTCATTTTGAGAAAATAACAATCACAATGTATTGTTTTCATCGAATCCCTTCTTCGTACAGTCAAACACATATCGGTGAAACGTCCAGACCTGTAGAAGTGCGAAAGAGTGAACACAAGATAAACATCAAGAACAGATTGGTGGTTTAAACTGTTCAGAACACATTTCTCATTGCCGATGTTGATCATAGAGTTGAATGGAATGACACTCAAATGATATCAAGAGAGAACAATTGCAGAAGACGAAAGGAATCTCTTTTTATCATGCTGTCTGCGTATGCTCGCATCTCAAACACTTCGGTTGATATGGATCGCGCCTGGCTGCCACTCTTGAAATACCTACGTCAAAACTCAAATTTACAAAAAACGAAAATATAAAGAAAACTAGAAGAGCATATTTGTTAGAGTTTTGAAAAAGGAAGAGGATTTGGTTTCTGTAAAGTCAACGATCAGTATTTTGAAAATATTAGATCTTGTATTTTTTTCATAGATAAATTTGAGATATACGAGAAGTTGTTGACTAATTGGACTTGTTCTATCCAGAAAGAACTGTTTTTCAATAGACGCAGCAACTTTCCGGGGTAGATTGAAAATCTGCCCTTCTACACTAGTATAGATTCCTATATCAATTCTAATTTTTTCAGATTGTGGTAGTTTGAGAACCCAAGAAAAGTAGAAAAAACATTACAAAGGTCATACTACATGCGTCATCGTAAACATTCCATGGCAACAATAATACAGATATATTGGATGAATACTCTGTAAATATTAACGAGATTTTTCCATGTTTGTATTTTTGGGCTCTTGTGCTATCACAATCCGGAAGAAATGAAATATTGCTAGGCCATATTCTAGGAATATATACGTTTTTTCTTTTACACATTGTGAGAATATTCCACAAAGGATGGGAAAGAGTAATATCCGCCATGGTTGTATTTTCAAATCACAGCAATGGAAGCCTAGTTATCAATTACATTATCCACATTCATCCCCGACCTCAATTTTTCGACCCTTCAAACTTTCAACGGAAGTTCTGGATTCATTAACCAATACAAATCCTTGTATGATGACCGAAACTTATATCCCTGTACAAAAAAAAAACAAAACCTTGAAAAACAATGTTAAGATCTCGAAAGGAAATCTGGACAAAATTCGAAATGGTGGAAGGAAAACAGGAATCCAGGAAAAATGGAAGAAAAAACTCGGGATCTCGAACGAGAGATCGGGAAAAATGTCAAAATCAAAAAAGAGATTTCGAACAAAAAAAATTACCGAGGCTCGAGAAAGAGGGGCCCCGCCGTAGGTGTCCACCAGCTCCGCATTCATCTAGCCACGCTGAAAGAACGACCTTCACTGACTCCGATGCACCGGAAGCCCGCTCAAGAGGTCGCGGAGAGCCCGCGCCGAAAGAAGAACGCCGTTTCTTTCACCGCCACGCCAATAAACGCCATCAGCGATGACTCACCCTGTACACACTTCATTTCACTATCCGATCCAGTCTCCTGGTGGAGGTTTCCAAGAGAGTGAATGGCGGGAGAAAAGTTTCGTATAGGATTAGAAAACAGCCGGTAGATCAGTGTCGGTTTAGTTCTTTTCTTGTGTTCGTGCTGTGTACATTGTTATTTTTTACACAGTAAGTGTCTTCTTCTTACTCTTCTTCTTATCACGGATCATTCGCTGCCTGTTGCACGCACTGATCGATCAGGAAGCTTTGATGCGGGTGGCCTTGAGATAAAAGACGATCGGCTGTGATGCTCGCTTGTTTCGTGCCGTGATGTGCGATTTTCGCGACGTTCTTGTGGTTCGATCACTTCGAATGGAATGAGGATAGAAATTTCAGGCTAGCGGTGAAAGAGTCGAGAGTAGTACAGTTAGAAATTGATGCCGCATTCTTCAAACTTGTTTTATTTTGCATGAGTGGACTCGTTTTATTCGAAATGAGAGAACTGCAGGCCGTGTTTCAGAAAGTACACTTCTCAATGATGGCTCAATGATTGAGAAATGGATATGCTTGCATAACACCAACTGAGTGGAAATCAAATCGCTTCAGATCAAAAGTTGAGATAATTTTACTCCTACTATTCAATTCATGGCGTTTGTGGAAGTTCGACATTCGTGTCACAAGCAAATGGCTTCTGATATAATATAGACTGAATCTGTAAGCAATGAATATTTTTAGCCTGACATTGATAATTATCTATTATCAAACGAAAATCGATGGATTGTTATATACGTGTATCGTATACAGACCCCAATATGATGAGAATCTTCTGCCACATGGCTGGCCTATAAATGCCACAAAAAATAAAGATTTGAAATTGTCTCGTGTAACTTCCAGTATGGATGGTGATGGTGAAGAGAGGTGGGAAATCCACCCTTCACTTCGCCGCCATCTTAGTTTTCCCCACCACAGTTATCACATGAATAATTTGAATAATATTTTCACAGTCACAACAGGTTTACATCCTGTGTCACATCACTACTATGTTCGAATTTCTCAATAGAAATTGAATTGACTTTGATGAAG